>JAMXBB010000002.1:18789220-18882692 GCA_024138015.1 Lumnitzera littorea | reverse complement strand
TAATAATATTTTAGGTTTTTTTTAAATGCATTATTTTTTTTAATAATAAACATGCGTTTTAAGGTTTTCAAGGAGGTCTAAAATTATATGGGCTATCCATCTGGAAAAATGTATGTAAAAGAAAAGTGATATTTGTTTTCTTGAAAAAGAAAAAAAAAATCATATTTCTTGTCGATTTTATCTTCCAAATTTAAGCCAACAAGAATTTATAACTACCTTTTAATTACTATTTACCTCCAAATTTATACTATATAGCTTTTTTTTCCTTTCCATTCTCCTACCTTTGTAACTTACTCTTCCTCTTATCTTTCCAACCCATTTCCCCCTCTGGTTCTTCTCTCCCTCATGATATCTTCGGCCCACTATCTCTCTCTCTCTCTCTCTTTGTTCCATATTGAAATGATAGTTATTACATCAATCTTTTTTATAACCGTCTAACTCAACTGGCCACAAACGCACCAATAAACTCATTCCAGTTTCCAAGTTTAGAAATGGTATCATAACAATTATTTTAATTAGTTGGGATATTTAGCAATTTACTGAGTCTTCATTTCTTTCTTTCCTTTTTGGCACTTTATGATACTTACTTTATCGGTTTCCAAAAGTTACCTAAATGGTCTATTTTATTATTAGCTTTCTTTTTGCATTTTTTATTTTCCTTTATGTTATTGCATATGATAACTTAAAGGAAAAGAATCACTTATTAATTTTAAAATTAAATTTGTGGATTGAAAATTCAACTAAGTGGAGTGCATGCAATTTAATTTGGAAGCAAGATAAGAGTTTTAGTTTAAGAAATACATGAAAATGAATGTTTTTGATACAATAATAGCGTGATCATATATTTACCTTTACCCTAAAATGCAGTTTATACAGCTAATATTGTACATCAATTTGTCTTATGAATATATATGATTTTTCATTTTTTGGATATGTAATGCAATAATAACATAATTATATATTTATCTTTAAGAAAATTGCATAAAACCCTCCTAAACTTTGACTTAAGTGCAAATTATTCCTTAAACTTTTAAAGTGTGGTTTTTTATACTTAAATTTTCATAAATTGACAAACAACCCTTTAGATTGAGAATAACTCCTTAAACTTTAATTTTGGTATGTAAACACCTTCCTAAACTATAAACTATTTAGGAGGTGTTTACATATAAAAATCAAAATTTAAGGGATACTTACACACCAAAATTAAATTTTAAAGGCATTATGGAGGTTATTTGTTAATTTATAAAAATTTAGAAACCAAAAATTACATTTTAAAAGTTTAGAAGGATAAACCGTACTTAAGTCAAAATTTAGGAAGGTTTTATGCATTTTCCCCTTTATCTTTTCCTTAAATACATTTTATGTAATATAAATTGATATTACACATCAAGATACAAAAAAGAAGAAAGATACCAAAAAAGTACAAGATCACTTTAATATTATAGATTTCATATAAGGAAAAGTATAAAAAAATCATCAACGTTTACCTCATTTTTTTTTTTAGTCCTTAGTATTTTAAAATTTTTATTTAGGTCCTCAACGTTTGCAAAAGTTTACACATAAATCTTTTTAATTGACGGTGTTAGATTTTAAATTAGAAAAATACAAAAACGTCCTCAACGTTTACTTCTTTTTCTATTTTAGTCTTTAATGTTTCAAAATTTTCATTTAAGTCTTTAATGTTTGCAAAAATTTATAAAAAAGTCATTTTAACTAATGGTATTAAACTATCATTTTGGTCCATATATTTCTTTTAAATAAATAATATAATAAACTATTAAACATTAATTAAGGTATTAAAAAAGTTATAGAAAAATATTAAGAAATAATGAAAAATTATTAAAAATTTTGAAAAATGAAAAATATGTTAAATTGAAAAAACAATTGCTAAGATAATATATTTATACACATATATATCAATATTAATTTTAAAATAAATTAATAAAATAAAAATTTTCAAAAAATGGAAATATATATATATAAGCAAACTCGACCATCTAAGCCACATAAAGAGGTTAGCGACTTTCATTAATTTAGTCTAAAATTAATATTAATATATACATGTATCTAAGTATATATATATTACTAAATGTATTGTCTTAGTAATTTTTCTTAATTTTTCATATTTTTTCTTATTCTTCATTTTTCCAATTTTTTTGATAAATTTTCATTATTTTTTAACATTTTTGTATAATTTTTTAATTAATTGATTTTAATATTTTATTATATTAGTTATATAAAAAAAATATGTAAACTCATAGAATGTTCACAACTAGTAAAACCAATTTTAACTCTATTCGTTATGAAATACATATATATACAACTAGTAGAACAAATTAAAATAAGATACGTATAAACTGATGTGTCATAAATACTTACACAAGTCAACAACTATTGTGAATAGGGGAAAATGGTCCTAATTTAGAAAAAGTACAAAAAAAAAGAAGAAAATTTAGGAAAGTATGAAAAGATAAAAAAATTATAAAGTAATAAGAAAAAAAAAAGGTAAAATTTTTAATGTAAAATGGACTTTTTAGGTAAATAAATTATTTTTAGAAAAATAATATTTAGAGTAATGAATAATTTAATTAAGTAGTACTTTATTTTATAGGATTTTTTATAGGTTAAGTAATATTTAATTATAAGATAAAATAAGGTATGAGTTAACAGTCTAGCACCAAGACTTAATATTGTACTTAATATAAAGATCTTAGGTTTAAATCTCACTATAGGCATAAAGTGCCTTTTATTTTTTTCACAAAAGCTCACTTGCCACACATTGGAATACCACTGGGCTATGTGTCTATTAGGGATACGTGGTGCTTTATGGTTTGGGCCGCAAGTTGACATGGTACCATCTCAGTATCTTGATTGATATGTCAGGCCATGTATCTTATTAAGACACATAGCGCAACACTATTGGATCGTACGATTGATGTTACCCCACATCAAAATCATCTTCCCTCCTTTTCTTTTCCTAGAATTCCCGTATTTTCCTCCTAGGTCAACCGCATTCAACTTTGATTTTGAGCCTCTTTATGTCGTAATTTCACCAAATCGATGGTAAAATTACAAACTCGGCATAGAATGCTTCGTATCCACCATAAAAGCTTGTCCAAATTCATGCTCCAAGACAGTTAGAAATTGAATCGAAATGTGGGAAAAGCTTGAATGTGCACTTAATACTCAAGTTGACTAAGCTTAATTCAAGCTCTTTAAATGAGATTCGAAGCTTTCGAGGGTGTTTTTAAGTAACAATGAAGATCGAGGGAAGTGTTTCGAACGACTACTCATCCTAAATTGTAGCAAATCGCATTAAATCGAATTGAATACCCATTCGTAATAAAGCTTGGATTGATTTCATTTTTGACTTTCCCAAGTTTCTTTGAGCATCAAATGCTATAAATTGAGCATCTTAAAACTCGTTTGACACACTAAAATCTACCCTCATACACTCAAATACTAAATTCAATCTCTTTTTCTCTCTTAATACCCACAACACTCTCTCTAGAAGATCACCTAAGATTGAGAGTATGCAAGTTAAGTTAATACATCATCTGAGCTTCCCATGTCTTAAGCTCATGAACCCAACTATCTTCGACGTCCACCATGCTCCCTAGTTGAAGTTCCACCCCTCTAGGATTACAACCATTGCTAGTCAAACATCAAAACACTACCTTCGGTGGTTATCTCCCAAATCCAACACCATGATTGAACTCATTGTGGTTTAAAACCCAAAACCACACCTCTCTCTTGGACCCAACCACCTTCATACGATCAAGCCACCACCACCACTATTAGTCTAAAACCTAAAACTACAGAAATTAACACCATTGGTTGTAGTGTTTATCCTAAACCAACCCACCTTCGCTACCCCTCCACCCCTCAACCTAAATTCCAATTTAATACGCATGAAAAGATTTTTGCTCATGTAAAGATCTAATCAGAATCACCCTAAACCACCTCTTATTGTTGATGTTCCTTCTCTCATACGCGCGACTAGTTTTCAACCCATGGGAGCTCCAGACCTAACTTGTGAATCGAGTCTAACCTGACAATCCGACCCAAGTACCTTGTTTGGTTCAGCCCTCTTTGATATTTTTGTTTTGGTTTTGTGTTTTTTTTTTTTGGTTTATTTTTTAGTTTTATAAACTTATTGTAATTGTAAAGAAAAAAATAAAAAAAAAAAGAGAAGAAAAAAAAAAGAACATAGGGAAGTCTAGTCTTTTTTATTTATTTTAATTTCTTCCTTCAATCAAAATATAAACAAATAAATAAATATTAAAAGTGGAAAAAATAAAAATAAGTTTATCACTTAGAAAAGTTTATTTTTCAAATAAATAAAGTAAATCAAATCCTTTTTAAATTGAGGATTTCCTTTAGAATTTTTTCAAATAAAACATTTAAATTGGGGCCTTCTTCTAAATTTTTCTTAAATAAAATTTAAATGGTTAAAAATGTAAACTTAATAGTTTTTTTTTTTAAAATTAAAATCCATCAATACACTAAAGTTTTATTAAACGAACTACGGAAGTTTGATCACTAATAATGGGTATATAGACACTCATAACAATTACAGGTGACTTAAATTATGAAAAATTTTCTTTTTCCATCTTTTGTAAATAATTGTTCGATTTATCCTTTTATAAAATTAACTTAGTTGCATGTGAATAGATTTTATTCTTAAGGGTATTATTGAAAGATAAATTGAAACTCAGAAAGTTGAAAGAAAAAAAAAAAAAACGATACCCATTAAGGGTTTAAAAAAGTTAGGCCCTAAACTAAAAAATCTCTGGTTTTCCAAAATCATTTCTTTAAATTGGTTTTCCAGTAGACTAATGGATAGGTCAAACTCAATCTACCCAATTAATTTAACCCAACTTATTTTTTCCTGATCCCGGTTGAGTAGCGACTCTAAGTATATTTCAAAACATGTTTAAAATCTAAATTTTCCTTAATTCTTAATTAAGGGTTAATATTAAACGGATAGAATTTAATATTGATCGCATCAAGGAAAATTAATAAAAATTGAAACAAAAAAGACACGACAACTATCAGCTAATAACTTCACACCTACCCCGTACTTTATCAAGTTGGAGCCTCTCAAAGGCTTAACTTAACACAAAGCGATTTAGTTTGATGTGCAAGTAAGGATTTAGTGAGAAGATCAACAACTTTGTTTGTGATGTTTACCAAGAGGCAAAGTTTCATCACTTTCCTTTTACACGAAATATACACTTCTTCCTCTCATTTGAACTTTTCCATGTTAATGTTTAGGGCCCATATAGTGTACCATCTATTTCTAGTGCAAATTATTTCTTGATTATTGATGATGATTTCTCCAAGTCTACTTAGACTTATCTATTGTTACAAAAGAGTCAAGTAGCTTCTATTCTCACGGATTTTGTTACTTATCTTTGCAATAAGTTTCATTTCCATTCTACATGTTTGTTGCTTTTGTTCTCTTCCTAACCATGTCATACACTACATTCATTGGAGAAAGCCCTAAAGTTGGAAAGTTCAGAGTTAAGAATTGGTATCGGAGCAGCATTAAGGTAATTCTTAATTCTTCTTCCTATCGTAATGAGCAGCATCATTGATTTTAATAATTCTAGAATAGTAGTTGATCAGTCCGTTTTGGATCCATTATACTTATCGGGATCCGATAACCCTAACATGACTATAGGGTCATAAATATTCAATGGTCACAATTACTTAGGTTGGAGTAGATATATTTGTATGAGTTTAGGTACCAAAATTAAAGATCAGTTTCATAGATGGAACAATTACAATACCAAATGATAGTTCGAAAGACTTTATTAGATGGCAGTGTTGTGATGATATGGTTCATTGCTGATTAAACAATTCTATGATAGCCAAAATATCTCAAAATTTCTTACACACTCAATCTACTAAGCAATTGTGGGATGAAATTGGTGAACAACATAGAGTCTCCAATTGTCCATTGATATATTAGTTGGAACACGAAATTTCAAACTTGAAACAAATAAATCAAAGTGTAGGCAGCTATTATATTAAACTCAAAAGGTGTTGAGACGAGTTACAATAATTGAACGCATATCCATGTTGCTCTTGTGATAAGTGTGATTGTGGTTTAAAGGATAAGTTATTAGATTTGGAATTAAGAAATAGACTCATGCAATTTTTTGTGGGATTAAGTAATTTGTCATATACCTCATTAAGTCCCACCAAAAATTGCATGAGTCTACTTCTTGATTCAAAATCTAACAACTTATCCTTTAAACCATAATCATACTTATCACAAGAGCAATGTGGATATGCATTCAATTACTGCAACTCATCCCAGCACCTTTTGAGTTTACAATAATAGCTACCTATACTTTGATTCATCGGTTTCAAGTTTGAAATTTCATGTTCCAAATGATATATCAATGGACCATTAGAAACTCCATATTGTTCACCAATTTCATCCCACGATTGCTTAGCAGATTAAGTATATAAGAAATTTTGAGATATTTCAACTATCATAGAATTGATTAACCAGCAACAAACTATAGAGTCATAACGCTACCATCTAATAAGGTCTTTCAAACTATCATCAAGTTTTCTGATCGTTTCATCTATGAAACCGATTTTTAATTTCGTATCTAAACCCATATAAGTAGATCTACTCCAACCTAAGTAATTGTGACCATTGAATATTGATGACCCTATAATCATATTAGGGTTATTGGATCTCAATAAGTACAATGGATCCAAAATGGACTGATCAACTACTACTCTAGAATTACTGGAATAAGTGATGCTACTCATTGCAATAGGAAGAAGAATTAAGAATTACCTAAATCCTGCTCTGATAACATGTGAACTTTCCAACTCTAAGGCTTTCTCCATTGAACGCAGTATATGACACAATTAGGAAGAGAACAAAAGCAACAAATGTGTAGAATGGAAATGAAGACTGATTGGATTAGTTACTCTGTTTGTTATAAAATACATACATATACAACTTGTAGAACAAATGAAAATAAGACACATGTAAGCTGATAGGTCACAAATTTATACACGAGTCAACAACTATCAGCTAGTAACTTCACAAAACCCTAAATCAATTAATAGAAGTTTTATTTGAATGAATAGAAGGGATAACTTTTTCGTAAATCAAAACATTTTTGGTAATTGCCAGCGGTATGACTTCTGTGACATATTCTAAGAATATTCCAGGATAATTAACATTAATATCTACGTAATACTCGTAGAATTTCTCCTTGCTACTTGCATTTTGTATTTGCTAGATGTAGATGAAGTTCAAGTGCAACAAGAAGTTTCCATGGATATAAATGAGCTGCAAACACTTGGCTTCCATGCTTAATCGAACCAAAAACAGAAAATACGAAGCCTTATCGAGACACTGACCTAATGGTACAGAGTAGAACTCCTATAGTGGTTAATATTAGAAATCTCCGGACTAATGGCTCGGGCCAATAGTTGGAATTCTCTTGTAATCGTTTCTGCCTACATAATAGTAGCTGGTCTAATTACAACCAACATAAAAAGACTACTCATTAGAATGTTGTTTTCCCTTTTTTATTTTAAGTCTACAAATACAAGGTAATTCACAAAGGATCGTTTTAGTTTTTGTGGTCGAGGTACCGTAGGAATTCTCTTTTTGAAGAGGGGAATAGATGTTGGTACAAATCTAAGTAAATTCTCTGACGAATCTCTTTGGTATTACTAAAATGATGCAGTACATCGGTAAGAAACCCATGTATGCTAGAGGGTTGTCCTCGTTTCATTTGTTAACGTTTTTGAATTTCTGCATCAATTTTTTTGTAGATAAAACTAAGCTAGACTCTCCTGGAAAGGGACCTGTCAAAGAGTTGGCGCGTCAAAAATAGGCAAATATTAATGCAGGACATTCTAGGTTTTCGAAACAGGGAAAAAAAAGAGGAAATGATCCGATAATATTCCATGTACAGAGACCTATGCATAAACAGGAAAGCCTAGGAAAAATCCTACACAGGTTGATGTTTCCTGTATGTTTAAGAATGGAAATAAATTGAAATGAAACCAACTCTCATGCGTTTCTGACAAGTTGTGGTAATAATTCTTGTGTGGCTTGATCACATGAAGACTTTCTCCATATTGTTTCGTTATTCAATCCCTTTGATTTTAAGGGATCCCAGGGGGTGATGAAACTTACCTCCTCCTGATCCACAGCAAACAACTACGACAATTGCCAGGTAGGAGCCGCGTCGCAATCGAACCATCACATATAGCATTGAAGACTTGAATTCTCATTTTCAAAACAATGGTGGAATGCCACATGCTCGGAGGGTTGGTTAACAAAGTTAGGCGGTCGGGGAAGCGCTCTTTCTGATAGTTCTCTTCAATTTTTTGACACATAAGAAAATGGGATCCATATGCAGGTTCTATTTAACTATTTGGGGGAAGCATCTTAATACTTGTATTTTATTGTAGCCACTTGACGTAATATATCATATAAAATTAATTGTTGAGCCTTAAGAATTCTTGACGAGCTCCCTAGCAAAATTGACCTTCCCAAATGAATCTTATCTTTTATTATACAGGCACTTAAACTGTCATTGTAAATTGTCGTTGCAACAGTTGCTCCATATGTTATCATACAAGAAAATCTTTCCCTAATGAAATTTTGAACTCCATCATTGCATAAAGGACTTGACATTGCACTTGAAAACGACTTGTTTCCTACATAAAGAAGGATGGTCGCCATTCACTGGCTAGGATCTGAATATCCAATGGCTTCCTTTTCCCTTTTGTCCATTGCAACCCCTGCCTCAATCCTGTTGATACTACATCTAGCATTATCATCCCACTATTTAGCTGCAAAGCATAGCAATAGTCACAACCGGCATCAACACCATCCCCACCATCCACATGCATCTAACCCGAGACTTCACCAAGCTTACATTGCTTTCCAAGCATGGAAGCGAGTGATTTACTCTGATCCGCGCAACTTTACGTCTAACTGGCATGGTCCATCTGTATGCAGCTACCGAGGCGTGTATTGTGCCCCGGCTCTTGATGATCCTAAAACCAAAGTTGTTGCTGGCATTGATCTAAACTTTGCGGGGTTAGCCGGTTTCCTTCCTGAAGAACTAGGTCTCCTAACTGACCTTGCCCTCCTCCATGTTAGCAACAACCGGTTTTGCGGAATCCTTCCACTTTCTTTAGCCAATCTTACACTCCTCTTTGAACTTGACATCAGCAACAACAGATTTGTCGGTCCATTTCCATCAGTTGTACTATCTTTACCTGAGCTTAAGTACCTTGACATCCGCTACAACGAATTTGAAGGGCCCCTGCCTGGCGACCTCTTCACCAAAGGCCAAGACGCGATATTTGTCAACAACAACCACTTCCGTGGCATGATCCCACCAACCTCGTTTGGTGGTTCGGCTTCCGTCATAGTATTTGCTAACAATAATTTTGGAGGTTGCTTGCCACCAAGTATAGCCAATTCCGCGAATACCCTGGAGGAGTTGCTTTTGATAAATACTAGCTTGTCGGGGTGTTTGCCACCAGAAGTCGGGTTTTTGTACAAATTGAGGGTGTTTGATGTTAGCCAAAATAATGTAGAAGGCCCTATACCTTATAGCCTTGCCGGGTTGGCACATTTGGAACAGCTTAACATAGGACATAACCTGATGAGTGGCATAGTTCCAGCAGGTGTATGTATGTTGCCAAACCTATTGAATTTCACATATTCATATAATTTCTTCTGTGAAGAGGAAGGAATATGTCACAACTTGACAGATAAAGGAATTGCATATGATGATCGCCGGAATTGTTTGCTGGACAAGCCTCTGCAGCGGAGCAAGAAGGAATGTGAACTGGCACTCGAGCACCCTGTAGACTGTTTTGAGCATTCGTGCAGCAGCAAAACGGGCAGTTTTCTTGGTGGAACTGGTCCTTATGGTCCTGCAGCAGCACCGCAGGCTGCAATGCCTACATACACACCCTACACACCTTCACCTTCACCTTCAAGCTAGTTCAGTTGTTTGCTCATGTGCACATATGATATACTTCAGTGTGTTGATGTTATAATAAGTATTGAGCTTTTCCTAGAAAGATGATGTTTGTAAATAATGTCTGATGTAAGTTTGGAAGCCCATACGTGTGAAGTTACAACCTTTGTGATGCTGTAAAAGTATCATTCCCTTGAAGTGAAGATAGCATAGATAAAAATTGAGAAGCAATGAAACAGACCCGTGGTTTTGATGTTTCTTACATGTTATTTGCATGAATATACAGGTTGATGTGTGTTATAGAAGTTGACTTCGTTTTTGTTGACACCTTTTCAGATATGATTATGTCCAATTCTAAGGGAAGAACTCCTTTGCGTATCTTGTAGGAGTAGATAAGAAAACTGACCAAACCGAACCAATTTATTAATAGAATCAAAACAAATCAATATGGTTTTTTTTGTTTTAGCAATTTTGTTTTAAAAAATTCCCAAGCCATATCAAATCGTTAATTTATAATAGATTTAGAAGGATAAATTGAACAAATCTATAAAACCAAACTATACTGTTTTCTAAAAACATAATAATATTATATGCAACTAAAGAATTTTTTTTTTCTTCACATTTATTGAAATGTATATGTATTAAATTTTTACTACCATAATTTATAAATTATATATATATATATATATATATATATATATATAGTTTGATTCAAAGTTTATACTATCGGTTATTTTTATAAATAAAATTAGCTATTGATAAATATTTGAAATTTTTTAATCACATGAATATTAATTTCGTTAACTCTAATATAATATCAATACTTATTATTATTATTAAATAAATTCAATACCTTTCATATAAAATTATATGTTATGAAAATATACTTTTCTAGATTTAAAATTATGGTTCAATCCATAAATAAACCGAACCGAATAGAAATTTTAAAGTTTAGAAAATTCTTAATCCAAAGTGTATTCGAGGAATAAAAAACTGAATCGCATTTTCAGGGTATGGTTTGATTTAAAAGGAAAATCGAACGAAAGCAAACCAAAAGCAAACTTCGTGTTTTACCATCCATTAAAAAAAAANCCACAGCAAACAACTACGACAATTGCCAGGTAGGAGCCGCGTCGCAATCGAACCATCACATATAGCATTGAAGACTTGAATTCTCATTTTCAAAACAATGGTGGAATGCCACATGCTCGGAGGGTTGGTTAACAAAGTTAGGCGGTCGGGGAAGCGCTCTTTCTGATAGTTCTCTTCAATTTTTTGACACATAAGAAAATGGGATCCATATGCAGGTTCTATTTAACTATTTGGGGGAAGCATCTTAATACTTGTATTTTATTGTAGCCACTTGACGTAATATATCATATAAAATTAATTGTTGAGCCTTAAGAATTCTTGACGAGCTCCCTAGCAAAATTGACCTTCCCAAATGAATCTTATCTTTTATTATACAGGCACTTAAACTGTCATTGTAAATTGTCGTTGCAACAGTTGCTCCATATGTTATCATACAAGAAAATCTTTCCCTAATGAAATTTTGAACTCCATCATTGCATAAAGGACTTGACATTGCACTTGAAAACGACTTGTTTCCTACATAAAGAAGGATGGTCGCCATTCACTGGCTAGGATCTGAATATCCAATGGCTTCCTTTTCCCTTTTGTCCATTGCAACCCCTGCCTCAATCCTGTTGATACTACATCTAGCATTATCATCCCACTATTTAGCTGCAAAGCATAGCAATAGTCACAACCGGCATCAACACCATCCCCACCATCCACATGCATCTAACCCGAGACTTCACCAAGCTTACATTGCTTTCCAAGCATGGAAGCGAGTGATTTACTCTGATCCGCGCAACTTTACGTCTAACTGGCATGGTCCATCTGTATGCAGCTACCGAGGCGTGTATTGTGCCCCGGCTCTTGATGATCCTAAAACCAAAGTTGTTGCTGGCATTGATCTAAACTTTGCGGGGTTAGCCGGTTTCCTTCCTGAAGAACTAGGTCTCCTAACTGACCTTGCCCTCCTCCATGTTAGCAACAACCGGTTTTGCGGAATCCTTCCACTTTCTTTAGCCAATCTTACACTCCTCTTTGAACTTGACATCAGCAACAACAGATTTGTCGGTCCATTTCCATCAGTTGTACTATCTTTACCTGAGCTTAAGTACCTTGACATCCGCTACAACGAATTTGAAGGGCCCCTGCCTGGCGACCTCTTCACCAAAGGCCAAGACGCGATATTTGTCAACAACAACCACTTCCGTGGCATGATCCCACCAACCTCGTTTGGTGGTTCGGCTTCCGTCATAGTATTTGCTAACAATAATTTTGGAGGTTGCTTGCCACCAAGTATAGCCAATTCCGCGAATACCCTGGAGGAGTTGCTTTTGATAAATACTAGCTTGTCGGGGTGTTTGCCACCAGAAGTCGGGTTTTTGTACAAATTGAGGGTGTTTGATGTTAGCCAAAATAATGTAGAAGGCCCTATACCTTATAGCCTTGCCGGGTTGGCACATTTGGAACAGCTTAACATAGGACATAACCTGATGAGTGGCATAGTTCCAGCAGGTGTATGTATGTTGCCAAACCTATTGAATTTCACATATTCATATAATTTCTTCTGTGAAGAGGAAGGAATATGTCACAACTTGACAGATAAAGGAATTGCATATGATGATCGCCGGAATTGTTTGCTGGACAAGCCTCTGCAGCGGAGCAAGAAGGAATGTGAACTGGCACTCGAGCACCCTGTAGACTGTTTTGAGCATTCGTGCAGCAGCAAAACGGGCAGTTTTCTTGGTGGAACTGGTCCTTATGGTCCTGCAGCAGCACCGCAGGCTGCAATGCCTACATACACACCCTACACACCTTCACCTTCACCTTCAAGCTAGTTCAGTTGTTTGCTCATGTGCACATATGATATACTTCAGTGTGTTGATGTTATAATAAGTATTGAGCTTTTCCTAGAAAGATGATGTTTGTAAATAATGTCTGATGTAAGTTTGGAAGCCCATACGTGTGAAGTTACAACCTTTGTGATGCTGTAAAAGTATCATTCCCTTGAAGTGAAGATAGCATAGATAAAAATTGAGAAGCAATGAAACAGACCCGTGGTTTTGATGTTTCTTACATGTTATTTGCATGAATATACAGGTTGATGTGTGTTATAGAAGTTGACTTCGTTTTTGTTGACACCTTTTCAGATATGATTATGTCCAATTCTAAGGGAAGAACTCCTTTGCGTATCTTGTAGGAGTAGATAAGAAAACTGACCAAACCGAACCAATTTATTAATAGAATCAAAACAAATCAATATGGTTTTTTTTGTTTTAGCAATTTTGTTTTAAAAAATTCCCAAGCCATATCAAATCGTTAATTTATAATAGATTTAGAAGGATAAATTGAACAAATCTATAAAACCAAACTATACTGTTTTCTAAAAACATAATAATATTATATGCAACTAAAGAATTTTTTTTTTCTTCACATTTATTGAAATGTATATGTATTAAATTTTTACTACCATAATTTATAAATTATATATATATATATATATATATATATATATATAGTTTGATTCAAAGTTTATACTATCGGTTATTTTTATAAATAAAATTAGCTATTGATAAATATTTGAAATTTTTTAATCACATGAATATTAATTTCGTTAACTCTAATATAATATCAATACTTATTATTATTATTAAATAAATTCAATACCTTTCATATAAAATTATATGTTATGAAAATATACTTTTCTAGATTTAAAATTATGGTTCAATCCATAAATAAACCGAACCGAATAGAAATTTTAAAGTTTAGAAAATTCTTAATCCAAAGTGTATTCGAGGAATAAAAAACTGAATCGCATTTTCAGGGTATGGTTTGATTTAAAAGGAAAATCGAACGAAAGCAAACCAAAAGCAAACTTCGTGTTTTACCATCCATTAAAAAAAAAAAAAAAAAATTGCATGTTCTTGAAGAAAGAATAAGATAGCACTCTCATTAGGAGATGTTTATGAGATAAGTATTTTTGAAACACTATATTTTCTCGTTCTAAGAATAAGAAGATATAAACAATCGATTGAAAAAGATATTAAAAATCAGTTATATCTATTTTAACATACACATATAGAAAAATAAGAATGCATTTAATTCTCGTATTATTCAGAAACAAAATAATGCAACTAGATGGCTCTTGTATTTCTTCCTCGTTATATATTGAAGGTCATTCCAAAATTTTTTCCCCATCCTTCGTGTTAATTATTGAGGTACGATATTGAATCAAAGCTACATAACTACGTCGAAAATTGATCGAGGCCACTGAAAATCGCCCATGTCATCTAACCTAAACGCGATCCGGTTTTATAGAATGGGTAAAACCCATGTATACGCGGATATGAGTTTAGAGCATACTTCTTAATAAAATAATAAATTTAGTAATCAGCATATTAACGGTATATATTTATAAATTAATATATAGAGAGTATAATATTATTTAGTTGAATAAATAAGGGATATTATGGCGGATTACACTTATACCATTTTATTAAATTTTACACGTGAATTTGGTACTTGACTTATTATACATTCAATTAAATATATACATATTCTAATATATATCACGATTTTCTTCCACTAACTCTATTAGTCCACCCAGCATTATCAACCAATAGATTCACATCATGTGATTTTTATTTCCTAATAAGCTATTATATTTTACAGTTAGCATCCATGTTGGAAAATAATTTCTACCTTTGAAAATAAAATAAAACAAAACTAAAATTAAGAAAACATATATTACAAAAAAAAGAAAAAAAAATTTAAACAAAAAAAAAAAAAAATAGCAATGACTTATCACAATCTCTAAACCCAAACGAAGGAAAACCTTATCCTACTTCCCTTTGTCAAAACCCTTTTCCCTACGTGCGAAATCAAAACCTCACCATGAAAATAGACTAAACTAAAACCAAAACTTAAGCAATATTCACGCATCTGGGCCTTAGATTGAAATCCACCACAAAACCTTAGAAATTTTTGAGCAGGTGATTTTGTATCAGCAAGTATGATCTTTCTTGTATGATTGTGTTTAATTTTATTTGTTTTTGTGTTCCAATTTAGAGTAAAGTTGTTGCCTTTATGGCCATCATGTAATGTCTAGTGTATTCCCAAGATGTAGTGGTTTGTGTTTGCCGAAGCATCAATTGTTTGGGTTGGGGTTTTGCATGATAGTATGGCATGATAGGATATCAATTTTGGCAATGAGAGGAAGGAGAAAGAGGTTTAGACATAGGGAAGAAGCACGTAAGAAGGTTATGTTATTTTCTTTTGTTTAACTTATTTTTTCTTTTTTTTTTTTTCTGTAATATAAGTTTTATTAAATTTGGTTTGCTTCATTTTATTTTCTGATGTGGATATTGACCGCAAAATATAATAGCTTACTAAGATTTGAAAAAAACATGTGGCACAAATTGATTAGTTAATAACATTGAGTGAACTAACATGTTTAGTAAGAGATATCGGAGGGGTTCGCTATACTAAGGATACACATTCAATTGAATGTATGACAGATCAAGTCCAAAATTCAAATGAAAAATTATAAAAAAAAAAAAAAGAAAAAGAAAAAAGAAAAAAGAGTAAAGTACAAATGTAATCATGACAATGTCCCAATAAATAATACAATATATTACAATTTTCGCTTAATATATCATTTAAAGAGCTATCATCTTTCAAATATAGAAATGAATCATTGTCAATGCAAAGAGTAATATAGTTTTGTATTAAATTATCCCATGCAAGGTAACATGTCTCTTGAACAAAAGCTTCCCAAATTATACCCATGTCAAAGTAAATGCATTGTTCTTTTCAAGTTTTAATTAAATTTAAGCTTGTGATTTAAAAAAAAAAAAAAAGAAAGAAAGAAATTCCATATTCATGACTGATGGATTTCAAATAAAGGGAAAAAGAAAAGAGGAGAAAAGGAAACAACAAGAGAGAGAGAAAAACATAAGAAGTTAAGATATGGAAAACTGAAACTGCCAAATTTGCACATTTTTGAGGGACTTGCTGTATTTAACAAATATACATTGTACAAAAAAAAATAAAGTAGAAGAGAAAATCATGCCAGCTACAGACTCAATATTTTTGTGACAGTTCCGAAACCGATTATGTTATGTGAGAACCGTCTTCCGACAAAGACTAGAAGAAAATGCCTGTGTTCCAACCTGAAAATGATCCATTACTAGTGTTAGAAGCCAAAGGATCCGCACCAATAATCAATCACTCCATGAAGACAGCTACAATTGAAATAATAGATATCCATTTGATAATAGCGAAGATCCGCAGAGGCCAAAATTCAACAGCCATTTAATATTTTATTTTTGGCAAAATGCTCAAATAAAAGCCTCCACCGCACCCAAGAAAAAAAAAAAAAAAAAATCATGTCTTCGACCTGTGTTTTCAACCGTCTTCCTATCTATATATACCGTTATATATCTATAACGTGAATAAAAGGTAAGTTCTAGACTAAATAATTATCATATATGTAAGTATGTGGCCGACTGAGACAACCCTTTTCCTGAGAGGATTAATATATATGTAAAACCGCTACCATGCCCAGCCACAAATCAAATCAGTTGCACATATTTTCTGAATTAGAATCATCAGCAACACACTGAAAGTAACATAAGGCTACTTAAGAGTGATTTGAACAAAGCAACATTACCACAACTAAACTGGTTGGTTGGGAGCGTCATTTGTTCCTAGGTAATGTACAAGTGATATGATATTTATGCTGGTGGCAATGGCCGCCGACAAGTTGGGCATTCCATCTTTATATCCATCCACCTTTGCAAGCAACCCGAATGGAAGAAATGCTCACATGGTGTTACCTGAAAGAGAATTAAGATTTATCAATGTGGGGGGAGAGACACACACACACACACAAACCGCACAAAATGCGAATAGGGAGTTGTTTTATAAACAAACCATGCAATCACTTGATCGTTGAGTTAGGTCAATAGCAGTCATACAAATGACACAGTCGGTTGCATTATTTGAATCCTTGTCAAATCTTCTATAATAGCTATATTTCTCCGGTAATATCTGCAGTCATCGCAGAGAAAAAACAGATAAGTCTATAACTGGAATTTGGATTTTGAAAATAAAAGCCAGAAGATTGTGGTTCTAGGCAACAGGGATCATTCATTTAATGCCCTGGATGTATAGTCAAATAATATCCCAAATATGCATGTTTCTTTACCTACCAATGCTCCCTCCTCAGCATTTCATATGCCTCAATTCATTCAGAATATTTGATAAGAAGAGAAGGGCTTTATTTGGGTGTTGGGGTTGGTATATTTTATGATATACCATTGTAGACATGGTATATTACCTGATGAGGAATGAACCACCGAGACCCTAGATAGTGCTGTAGAAGAAGAATTGAAGCTTGAAGTCCAAGGAATACACCCAAAAATATACACCAACTCTCATCCGGTTCAATGCGCATGAAGTTATGTGGGCAACCAAATATATATAATGGAATTGCCAACCGAGTAACGGTCATACCCAGGATATAATGAGGATGCAGAGGCTTTCTTGAGTCACGGATTATATTTGTAACTATCTGAGGAATCCAAAAGGAGTACATCAAGAGAAGGAGAGGTCTTATAAAATGATGAAATTCATACATAAGCAGAATGCCTCCCAAAAGGATCCCATCTGAAAAACAATGACCAAGAACTTAGGATCAGAGAAAATTTAAGGTGGTTACTTAAAGCAGAAAGCAATCCATTATGCATAAGAACATTATTAAACTATGTAACTGATTCGAATTGGATAGCAACTACCCAAACTTGTCCCAACATTTTCATGAGCTTGATCCAATTGCAATTGAGCTAAGCTTGAACTTAAACTACTCAAGTAGCTTACCGGACAGAGTTTGTAAGCTTGATTAAGGTTGAGTGAAACCCTAAGTGTAAAATGCAAGCTTAATTGAGTTTGAAACATATACAAGCTCTAGTATAAACCCAAAACTACATGTCATGGTTCAATTAAATGAGTTGAGCTCAATTTTGAAATTTCAAGCTCCTTGAGTTGTAGCCCTTTGAATTGAGCATGAGCATACAATTCAAGCTCGTTCGAGCTAAAAGTTTTTGAGCTTGGTGTTGGCATTAAAACATGTTAAGACTCCTTATGATAATGGGTATGCATTAAGGCAGCTGCAAAAGAATAAATGGAGAATCTAGAACCCATTTATTATTTATTATAATGCAATGAGGGAAAAATCAAATGCATTAAAAAATATCCCATACTTGCAAAACTTAACCCACAGAAGCACATAATATATAAAGATGACAATTCAGGAGGGACCCACTAATGCACATACAATATCCTAAAGCTTCTACTACAAATTCCAAATCAAAATACTCTCCAAATGCTATCTAAGAGAAAAGTACTCACAGAAACGGCTATAAAGAACTGAAAGCTCACGCCTCATTGTCTCCCAACCTTCTCCATTATTGATAGGTCTACCAGCTTTCCAGATGGCAAGAAGATATCTCATCTCAAAAATTGAAAAAACCACAAATTTGAAGAATGCTGCGGTTGCAAAAGCATTAAACAGTGATTCTGCATATGAAAGATATAAGCTCCTTCAAGTCACCATCACAGAAGCATTCCACTCAATATAGTATTAAGATCATAAACATCCATGGTACAACTACTTCTCAACAGAGTAACAACAATGAAGATAACTCATATAGCAGTTCAGAGACAAAAAGGAAATATAATTGAAGACTTATTTTAAGATGAATCTTATGTTAGGGAGAACATGTCGAATGATTAGTAAATTAGGAACGATTAGTAAATTAGGAACTATATATGAAGTCCATCAATCCATGCTCTCCCTGAAGGAGAATTGCTGTGTCCACAATGGAAAACGGTCCAATTGATGATTATGACAGGGTTTCAACAACTTGAAGTTCCCAAAAAAAAGAAAGGGTATGGCAACACTTCTACTTCAGTAAAAATGGAAAAAGAAAGGAATATAAAAACAATGAAAATTCTTTCTATTGCTTATTTGACCCTGGAACTTCAGTTGCTCACGACCTCATTGGCATTATTTTATAAGCATGTCAAGCTCTCAAGTGCAGTAACAAAATATAATTACCAGCACTCTACATCATCATCGTATAAAAAATGTTTCAAGTCCTAACCTATTTGGTCATTTTGTCTTTTTTTTTTCACCCACCACCCCCCAACCCCAACCCCCCCCCCCAAAAAAAAACATTCACCTCCTAATTCAGAAAATAATAAAAAATCATCCATTTCATGTCCAGTCCAATCATATAGCAGATATGTCAGCCTACAAGGGTTTCATATAGTAACAATATGAAAGCTTGAGTTATTTAAACAGCTGATATAAGATCTAATCATCATTGATCATGTGTATGTGAAACAGCAAACAATGCTGAAGCCAACTAAATAAATAACCATTCCAAATTCATACAAATTACACCTTGACCGGACAAGAAAAATTCATAATCAACTGCACCAATGCCCACAGTGGCTCAGTCACAGCTTTAGATTGAAAAGCTATTAGCTAATGATTGCACCAATCAGGAGTTTAAAGGCATCATGGATATTGTGGATTATCATTTTATCTCAGTAAACAGTGTGAATTATCCATTTTTGTGACTAACATGGATTATGGCCATGCAATGCCATGTAATAACAGAAAAAAATTGTCCAAATACAAGAATTCCAATAGAACATCAATTGTCATGTGAAAGTCTAAATATCTATGCGATTTTGCAGGGAACTTACCCACTAGAATCCCAGCTGTAAGATGCAGGAGACAAAGATAAGCATCCATGATTGCTTGTTGACCAATCATGATAATTGAAACCTTGGCAGCTCCCTGATATAGGAACTAGAAAATTTATGGCACTGATAAAATTGACTGAACACCCCAGAAAATAAAGCTACCAAAGCAGATTCCATTTCTACTACTAATAAAAAGGTATCACAAAGATGAAAGATGAAAATCCTAGATTACTGAAATAATATGGCAAATTCAAAATGGAAAGTGATTGTCCCATCATAAAACCGTTCAGTGAGTCCTTACAGATTGCGTGTTGCTATGCTCCATTTGTCGAATTAGTATAAGAACTTGCAGGAAAGAAACCTGGTGCAAGAACATTAAGGATAACAACCAAGGATATATAACAAGAAAAGCAGAAACCCCTCAGAACATTTCAAACATTTGATAAGGGTGTCAGTGATGAAAATGAGGATACAAATGTGACCATCAGTGTATAATTCACTGCTTTATTGTAATACACCTCAATGTTGAGGGAAGTAGCATTTAGTAGCAGGGGTGAGAAACAATCGCCATCATCATCTACTGAGGGGCTTTCCATTAGTCCTTCTAAGTGAAAACGCTCACGCTCTCCATCTAAAATAAAGGCAGAAGAACTGGATGTAGAAATAATAGTACAAGGATACGTACAAGTCCCTAAGCTCTGGACATGTTAGCATGAAAGGCAGAATCCCAAAAATGAAAAAATGCATAATCAGGAGAGAAACAGAAAAAATATGCTTGAAATAAAAGACGTCTTCCCTCACCCCCCCCACCAAAAAAAAATCATATCTCAACAAAATTTTGCTGGAACCATATATTGACACTTTCAAGGTTTGAAATAGTAATGGTGCATTTGTATACTGCCCTATGAGTGTTTTTTACTCTGCAGTTGTCAAAGTTAAAAGTTCATTGCATTGGTGTGGAAGAATGCAGTGTTCAGACAGGATTCATAACGATTGGCATTTATTGAGCAATTTGCAGTGAATGCCTTTCAATGTTCAACAGATATCCGCCAAGCACTTTGGCTTTTAATGAGAAGAAGAATGGTTATACTGTAGCTTCTCACATTACCAGATAACTACAGGTGTTGAAAGTGGAGCCTTTATTTGACATCAAATCATTTCCTAAAAGAAATTACAATGAAAAATCCAAACCATTTCGACTGGAAGAAGCATGTGAAATTTGGGCAGCAAATTCGATGTTGCAATGCTTCTCCACATCATAAATTGGCGCTGCAAACAACAATGAATACCTTCTCAATATCTTATTATGACACTTGTGTAAATAAACAGAACTACTCTCTGTTTCATCAGAAGTGAAGTTAGAAAGAGAATCCATTACAATTTTTTCTTCTCCATATCTTATCTCTGGGAGATTCTTGAAAGACCTGGGATGAGAATACTCCAAGCTGTTCAAACAATCACCAAATTTGCCACCATGAGAATCAGCCATCAGGCAGATAAACACAACTTTTGATTATATTTTAAGGTAAAAGTACAGACCATCTCCAGCATTTAGTGACCTGAATGAAATGATATTGTAAAGCTGTGAAAGTCACATTGATCATTCCATACACTATCATGTTATTGTGTTACCCATTACATTTTGAGCTAACTTTTTGTCCTTATAACGATACAAAGCCATTGTTGTGAGCCACCTATACTTTTTGGTTTGATGATAAGAAGCATGGGAACTAATCATAGTTAAAAATCCACAACCCTGAATCTGAACTAGAAATCCAGTGTCGCAATCAAAACACATCTTGGAAAAGGACAAAAGTTGTGTCAAAATAGTTCAAAAAAGATTAATGGGCTTGTTGGTGGCAAATTAAAGGTTGCATTCTAAACACAACAAAGTGAGATGACATAATATGGATATTTCAGCCTGCAAACATTCAGTTGCGCCACAGTTTTTGCTCTTTCCTAACAGTCAATAAAAAGAAATACTGAGGCAATCCATGGTGTAATGGTTAAAAAGCAGTAGAAAAAATATTTCTACATTAAAAAGAAAGTACCAACAACAGAACACATTGCAGTAAACTAAAGATGCGATACACAATCTGAAGAGACAGTTATTACCAAATGGTATGGATTGGATAATATATAATCCTCATCCAGGGAATACTCTCCATCTTTTCCACTGCAAGATAATGATACATCAGAATGATGCTTAAAGGAAGTTTGCACAGAACTAAGAAATCAGAGTGCTAAGACTTTAGACCAAAAGCAAGAAAGTTAACAAAAAATGTCAGTGTTCTTATGACTGAGAAATGAGATCCAGTAAAAAAATAAAACAATTTGACTTCAACAATCGTATCAAAGATTGAAAAATGCATTGCATGACTAAAGTAAAAATGAAAAGAGTAATGTCATGGTTTATACTGTAACCTTTTCACTTTTTATAATTAAATATCTAAAATTTCGATCTATCTAATTATACAACTAATTAAAGATTTAATTGTCACCGTTTATACCTCAGTTAACTTTAATTCATACCGTTAGTCTAGTCAATATAATCAGTTAATGGGATGACTACTTACGGCTTTAGGAGAGAAATAGGAGTCTTGCAATACCTCTAGAGCCGTGTACAGTCTCCAATGGCTACCAATGGGTCTTATAACCAGCATTTTTGTAAGTGTTGGCGGCCTAGTGTCTCATAAGGGTTAATTAGTAGTTATTCATGAAGGGTCATATGACCCTTTTAAAGTTATAAGCAGCCATCCCATTAATTATTAGTGTTTACTAAACTAGCAATATAAATTGAAATTAATTGAAATATAAATAGTAATAACTAAATTTTTAATTAAATATATAATTAGATAAGTGAAAACTGAATATATATAATTGCAAAAAATAGCAAAGTTAAGGTATAAACCGTGATGTTAACTCAAAATGAAATTATGTAATGACCAAATCAACTTATTATTAAAAATAGTGAAATTATGCAACATATGAGACCCAAAAGTAAATAACTTGTTATGTTCCACTTAAATGACAAGATGATCAAAGAATGACTTAGATTAACATCATGGTATTTCTACTAAATATTGATGCACCCACTATCACCTAAACAAAAGATGGACTCACTATATTTATAATTGGACTTCACACACCTAATCTCTACAATGGGCATTTCTTTATGGAGAAATGGTGTCTCGATCTTTAAATATTTGCTAGTATCTTATATCACCCACCAAGGGAAAAAATAAAAAACACAAAACTCAACCCAAGAATGAGGGAGAGCAAGGCCCATGGATTCACCCCTCATTTTTGGGGGGTGAAAATGAACTACCGGCTAGCAAGCAACTTAAGTATGATTTAATATTTACTCAAGCTAGATTCCACAACACTTGACTTGAGCTCAAGCTCAAACTACTAAGTTAACACATCAACCAACCTCAAGCTTCAACTTACAAGCTCAAGTCAAGCTTCATATCTAACATTATCAAATCCAAGTCGAGTTCTAGCTTTGACATGAATTTAATTAAAGGTATTATATTTTTTTCTAATAATGAAGCTCACACAAGCTTAGTCAAGCTGAGTTCAAGAGTCAAGCCTGTTGAATGACAATTGGAGGAGAGCTTGAGCTCAAAAATCTATGCTCGAACTCTAGACTTATAAATCAAGCTTGCGCTTTAAGGAGAGCCCCAAAGCACAACTAATCCCTCCATGTTTTTGCCCAAGTTTTTCCTTTGCCCTCATATGGGGAGCTACAATTTTTTTGTTGGCAAGTTCTGATGACAGAAAATTGGTGTTTGCTGGCAGGTTGAGTCTGTAGTAGAGAAGATATAGCCTTGACAGACAGAGAATGCAAGAAAGTCCTTGATGCAGATCCTTCCATGTTTCATGTTCTAAGCAGAAAAGGCCATTGCCCTCAATCATCAAAGTTGAGTTGATCAACTTAATAAGAAATCTGAACGATCTCATAGTAGAGCTAAGGAACCTAAGAGATGTTTCAAAGAGATAAAAAACCAGATGCAAAATTTACAAGATCAACTGAAGCAAATGAATAAGTTGTTGCAAACCTTTGTAGCAAAACAAGCCTCTACTCTTGTTTAAGTAGCGTAACATTAAGTTTGAGTACCCAACACTTAGATCTAGAACATGTCTTAGATCCAGAACATGCATTTTCAGACTTCAACTTGTTTTCAGTTACTTGTATATATTTCGTAGTTTTAAAGTACTAGCCATTATAAAAGATGCTAAATGAATGTCCTGGATTAACTATATGGCACATATTCTCAACAATTTAGAGTATCTTGTGCAAAGGCTGTTAACATGAAATTTTCATTAATAAGCATTTGTAGGGGGCATTAGTTGCCTAGATTGCTAAGACAATATTTGGAAAGAATCACAGAAGAGAAAGTGGTTTAACTTTACCTATTAGCCACCAAACGAAGCTGTTTAAATGGCCATATATATACACCTTCTATCCTGATTTGTGCACCACCCACAGTGCGCTCTTTGTCAAATACATCATGGAAAATTATAACTCCCTACAGTCAAACCATGGGAAAATAATGATTGAAGTAAAGGGAGAGCAAAATGACATGAATTACAAAATTCAATGATATGAAGAACATCAGAAGATATGAATACATTCTTATAACAAACACAAATGTACCTCTATCAAGAGTCATATAGATATCTTTTCAAAGGAATATCATGCAACTAAAGTCAGAATAAAGTTTCTTACCTGAACATAATGTACACCAGCTATTTTTGTTGGGCTACTAACTAATTCAATTACAGAATTCCCTTCGGATTTTTGGAAATCAGGAAACCTGGAAGAGCTATTTGTTGAATCCATAAATTTCCAAGTCCCTGAAATTAATGTTTTGATGATGGTGAAAAATTAGATATCCCCTAAAATCAGAGTGTTTTTTTTTTTTTTTTTTTTTGGAGTAAGTAAAATCAGAGAGAATTTTGGTGAAGTAGGAAACTGAATTGCATTCAAATATCATTAAGCCAGTTGATCTGAAATATTCCATGTACAAAATAAAATCAGCGAACAGCACCATAACTTTACTTTCTTCATGTTGCTTCTCAATCAGCAATTGGCTAAACACATTTCACACAGTTAATAAAGGCAAAGAAACCATATATCAAAAACAGTGGCAGGAAAGTTTGAAGTAGCTCAAAGTAACCATGAGGAAAAGGAGCCGATAGAAGCATAGAGTGGATCAGACAACTGCCATCTGGATAACATACTCCCTTATAATCTATTTTCTACAGCCCTTTAAAACATATTTCATGGAGACTAAATCTAACCAGCAACTCATGGAAACAACATGCTCTTGTATCTAAACACATAGACACATCCAATGTCCAGAAGGAGGAAAAAGTGACCAAATCTAAACAAAACATCAAGACTATTGGCAGCATTTAAGAATTTTCTTTCTCTAAGTCACATGAAATTTGATTTTGAGGAAAAAATGTTAGTAGTAAAAAATGTTTAGCATTCAATCAAAAGGGCTACAAACCTTTGTAAGTTCCTGTTATGTTCCATGCAGCAAATGGTCCAAATTCATTTTCCTCTTTTCTAACAAATAGCTGCTGCAAGAAGTAAATTCAGTAAATGTGAATTGCTACACCAGAAACAGGTTCATTCATCAACTTTAGTTACATAACTAAAATTGAAACTCCATTTTGAAAAGATAGTACTAGCTGTTTCATGAATACGCTTACGGTATAATTCTACAGGAACAATATCTTTCATCGGCTTATTAAGTTTCAACTGTCTGTCAAATAATATGGATTAAGACATGGCAGAAAAGATTGGCAGTAATAGTGCAGCTCAAGTGAAAACAATATGACCCAAAAAAAACAAAAAAGTTGAAAAACCACAAATAGCCAAGAAGTACTAAATCATGCCTCAACCTTCAATACTTTTTGTTTCACTTTAGCAAAGAGGAACAAGAAAAAACTTTTGATGATGAAAAGTGCTTTAAATCAGTGCAATTCTAGCGTAAACAAAAATAACAGAGAGCAAACTGGATTGCATAATTAAGAGCAAAATTATAACAAGTATGATCTTATGATCCGAAAATTCAATTATTTTCACTACTGCAAATCATAATTAAAGAAAATTTCTTATAAGCAACCCTCTAGTCAACCTAGGTTTCCGGCAATCCTAGTTAAGCATTCCAATTGATTCAGTAGGTATCAAATGCTATTTCTCAATTGCCTATTTAAAAATGTCCATAGTGACTCATCCAGTATCTTCATGCACCTAACCCTGCCAAAGAAACCTTTAGCATACTCCTCCACACCCTTCTTTGACATACTTCAACATTTTGAACATGTAAAACCTTTCAGCCCCCAGTCATTGTGCTATCTACTTCCCCTCAATCTTCCATCAAGTTTATATTCTATACTGCTTGAACCTTGGACCAGCAAGAAATGGAGCAACTTAAGAGCAAGATGGACTAATTCCCCCACATCAAATGCCTCAGCAAAACTAACATGCAAATCTACAGCATAACTCCATAAAATATCTCACACGAGGAAGTTGAATATCCCTTTCCAATTCTATAGTAAACCTAAGTTACCCCACTAACTACATACATTAAAATAACACATTTCCATCCAACTCCCAAAAATTTCCATCTTGAGTAAGACCAGTTTCTAACTAAAACAGATAAAAAAGAACTAACCCCAAATAGTTTATTTCTTCCTTTTCTCTGTCGATTCAATTCCTCATTCGGTTAAAAGAAAAGGAAACCCAAAATTTACTTGCTTGAGTAAAAATCAGAATTCACAAAACTCAAGTACTCCAATAAAGAACGAGCCATCAAACGCATAAATTAGACGAATTAAATACAAAAAATTACTAAATAAAACCATCAATAACAAGTACATTAAGACTCACCTCATCGCCCCAAGTCCGACTCACCTCCCTCAAAGGCCTCAAACCCTCAACTGGGGAATAAAACATCAATATCCATAAACCCAGAGTAACCCTAATCACAAAACCAAATCTTTTCTTCACAGAACACAAGAAGATCAAATTCTTTAGGGTGATCATATCAAAACCACTCCAAAAAAGGAAGAAAGTCAACTACAAGTTGTGAACTTTAAAGCAAAGTCTTGTTTTTGACTGGAATTTGGAATTGGGTATGTAATAAACCCAACCCATGAGAGCAAAATTTAGGGAGAGTTTGCTTCAAGTTGAGTCAAAACATGGAAGTTAACAAACAAACGACTCAACCACACCAAATGAGTCACACCTAGTTCAGATGCAAGAAAACGAGAGCTCAACGGCTGATTTTGGACGAAATTAAAGTTAATTAGATATTGAAGAAGGCGTAAACAGAACATATGAGTGCAGGAACAGAAACCATGAAGACCAGACAATTAAGCACATAGGATTTTATTTTTGGGATTGCAGTACACATATAAATGGTAAAAAGAAAAACTGAAAGTGGAGATGAAAATGGGGAAGGAAGTATAACAATAAATAAGTAGAAAAAAAGAAATAAATAATTGGTTTCTCTTTTAGACCCCAAAAAAATTATATAAGACGGAGGGTGCGGGCCATATCTTAGTTAGGGCTAAAAATGGAATTTCAAGAATTTTGGATAATTGTTTGCAAATACTTGTATATATATATATATATATAATAACAAAGTAAGAGCATATCTGTGTATCTATATATATATAAATATTTATATTTTAACTTTTAAGGTTTGTTTAGTTAGTTAGTTTTTTTTCCCTTTTTTTAATAAACTATAAAGACATCTCTTTATGTTTTATTCATCATTAACTAAACTAATAAAAAATAGAAAATTAAAAAATGCATAAAATCAAGATAAGATGGATATTTTTCTTCTTAATTTCAAAAATAAGGAGTTAAGAGTAAAAGACTAAATATAAAAACTGTGTTCACGGTGAAATGATAAGATATATATACATATATATATAAATATATAGAATTATATATTTATAAGGTATCTTATTTCCTCTCCATGGAGCAAATCATGTTTAATTCCTCCTTTTGTAATTTCTTTACAGAATTAACAAGAAGAAAAAAAAAACTAATAATAAAAGGTCCAAAAGGAAAAAATTGTCAAATAAAATATATCTCTTACACTTCTCGTAAGTGTACTCTACAAATGTATATTTTAGTGTATTAAAATGAAAAGTAATAGTCAATGAAATATGAATGCTCCTGAGACAGAGCAATTAATAAGCTTGGTGGTAATTTGTTATTACAGGTTTTTATATCCAACTATTTACTTTAAATTAAGGAGAAAAATATGAGCTGGCAAAGGGGATGCCGGGCAACATGTGTCTGTACTTGTCCCGTGATACGTTCATAGAGATTAATTGGTTCGGATATATGATGTGTTCGTATTTTATTCCAATCAAGACCATGTTCAAAGCACCTAGAGCCCATTCAAATGAAGACATAAAAAAATCCCTGAATGCGTTTAGGCCCATACAAGAACACGATTTGTTAATAGAATTATTATATGAAATAGGCAATCCTATGCTGGTTTAATTTTGTTTTCTCCCCAAACCAAACTAATATAATTTGGTTTTTATAACTTTAAATCAAAATATATGACTTGGATTGAGTATTTATACAAACCATAAAATTAGGTTTAGTTCGATTTAATTTACAAATTCAATCATATTTCTTAATCAATGAAAGAAAAGGGAAAGACCCCTCCACTACCAGTTTGGCCAAGAAATAAAAGAAGACATACTCTGGGTGAAGCGATTTAGAGTGAATCTTCTCACCTATTTAGGAAATGACAAAAACCTAATCTAGTAACCTCTTGACCTAAGAAGCACGAATACTTGTATGATTTGTAATCTTATATAAAAATACTAAATTAATTTAATAATAATAAGTACTAACATTATAGAAGAAATTGTTAAAGTCAATATTTTTGTGATTAAGATTTTTCAAATGTCTATTAACATTTAAATTAATTCATAAGATCAGCGTATAGTGTACATTTTGAGTTATTTTTTCTTTATAATTTATAAATTAGTGATAATATAATTTAAATACATATACATTTCAAATAAATATAAAATAAGGATTATTTTAAGCGCTATATATCAGAACGGAATAATTTTTTTGTTACTTCCAAAAGAAAATAATTTTTCCGTTACATATAAAATATTACTATGTTTTTAAAATGCGTTTGTTCTGTTTTACGGTTTTGTTTGGTTTAATATTCTAAACAACCATAATATTAGTATGTTAAACCGAATGTAAATTTTTGAATTGGAAAATTTTTAGACCAAATAATAATAATAAAAACATATCTGCAGCTTGCTTTTGTTGAGTTTATGAATTGGTTTGGTCTGATGGGTTTTCCAACCCCAAGTCCCTACCTACTTTGTCTCATATCTTACGATGCAAATTCCACTCATTTGACCTAGAGCTTATCCTATGCCACAATGAAATCACCATTTAAATTATTAAATTTACCCGTTATATGGTATACTATATAATCTAGTGAAATTTTTAATTCATTTTTATAATATTAAAATATTGTTGCACAAACTTTTATTAGTGAAAAATGTTGATTTTACACTTAGTCGTGCCCATAAATCATAATTATTAAGTATCGGTCCTAAAGTTAAACAAAAGCACTTAATAAGTACAATTTATCTTTAAAAAATTTATTTTTTGATTGTTTGACTACATAAGCTGCTCCTTTTACCATCAGGTATGTCTAAGTGTGGGTAAATATATTTATTAAATTTAATTATGTTTTAGGAATATTTTACATTATGGATATATGGAATCTTATATGTCGTAATAGAAGAAAACCCATCACCCATCTTAATTATTATTTATCAGCCAAGCCTATTCTTTACGATATTTATAGTTAAAAAAAAAAAAAAAAAAAAAAGAGTGTTCAGTTGTTATTGTTGGGACTGTAATTGTCACGGACTCATAACCAACCAAATCAAAGAATAGAGGAATAATGTCAAAATTCTTATTTAAAATTTAAGCATCTTTTCAATTTTATACGTAAAATTTGAAATTATTAAATATTATATGCAATTAAACTTTTATTTATAAAATTTACTATCTTACATATACTTATACTCTTTAGCTAATGATTATTTATCACATTAATATTTTAAAAGATGATAAAGTAACAATTTTGATAAGTAAAAATTAACAGGTATGGTATTTAATAATTTCAAACTTTGGTGAAAGTTAGATTGAATATAATACTTAGCAATTTTAAAATTTAAGTGTAAAATACCAATATCTGTTTAGTTTTCATCAATTTTGAAACATGCAAAAATAGTAGACGTGTTAAATAAAATACTATAATCACATGGTCACTTTTGAGTTACATAAATAATTCGATTTACAGTAAATCATACTCATTAATAATTAAAACACAACAGTTTTTTTTATAAAAATTATCGATAATTTTCAAAAGGTTGTTGACAATTTCTTTTATTATTAATGGACATTATTTTACTAAAAATCGAGTTGGTTTGCTGAAGTTTACAGAATTCCTTTGTAAAAAATCACTTCATATAGTTTTTATTAAAATACTCATTGATTAAATAAATAAAAAGCACCTAAATCCTTCTCGTCCTTAAAAAAAATTCCCCTCTTTATTTATACTTATTCAACATTCTTTCGAATAGATAATTGGTTGGTTTAGAAATACGAAAAGGCTGAAAGAAGAAAAAGATTTGATGAATTAGAAAGAAAATAAATTAGTTGATACTTTTTGTTCATTGTTTAACTCAGTAGTACATTTTTTAGCGTGTATAATTAAGTGGATATGAAATCTAAAGAAATATAAATAAAGTCATGATTTGTAAATATCCTTCCTAATTAAGGCTCTGTTTGATTCATATGTTTTCTATTTTATTAGTATCTTATTCTTATCTACTTAAATCTTTGTATTTGGCAAGAATAAAATATTAAAAAGATGAAAATATATTTTTTCAAAAATATTAATTAAAATAATAATTTTCAATGCATAAAATATATATTTTTTAAAGCTTCTTTCTTAAAAGTACTCAATTTTTTTTTCTCAATTTTGGCACTCCAATTACCATATTCATCATAATTATGAAATAGAAACAAATATGATATAGATAAAATAATTTTTTAAATATCGAATTTCAAATAGATACAGATTAAGTACAAATGAAAAAAAAAAAAAACAATCCAAATAGGCTCTAAATCATTTCCCTTGACATCATGCAAAGAAATCCCTCATAATTATTCAACAAAACATGAGTAACATATGCATCATTAACTATACAATTAAAAACAGTAAAGAAAATCTTGCTAATTCATGGAAATCATGACTTGGATTTGAGTTTACTTTGGAGAGTTACCTGACATTATAAAAAATTAGACTTCCCAAAAATTACCTTAAAAAAACCCTATTGGTCATACAATGCTTTGATTAGGTTTTATTTTAGCTCCCCCTAAACTTAAGGGTGAGTGGGTATAAGGTAAGTAAAATATAAGGCTATATCCATATTTTATTTTATAAGTATAGATTCTTAAATTTTGCTACCTATATCCTATCTTATCTTATAACACTCTAAAACTACCTCGTACTCTATAAATTATATAAGGAATAGAGTACCACATAAAACCTGTAAACGTTTTTTTTCTTGTAAATTTCAATATGTTTAGTTTCTACTTGTTTTCTTTTTCTTTCCTTCCAATTTGTTACACCTCGAAGAGATAGAGTGCAATAGCTCCGCCATGTAAACTATTATATGGTAAAACATGGCTTTACAATTGTTATCGTATACTTGGTTTACACTAGGCGCACTTGACTCAATTGCTTTAAAACATCAAATTCTGCATCTGTTATTAGTGTAACTTATGTTAGAGCTTTTCAAAATACATACTCCAGAACACTAATAGTTTACAAATTAGTAAAATAGTTGCATTTCCATATATCTAAAGTTTCTAACATTCTTGAAATATTTACAAAAACCACAATTTTGGTATTTGTGTACAATACGTTAGAAACTAATGATATCTTTAGAGTATCATATGTTAGTTAATTTTCATAAAAGGCAAAAGATGGCTAAGCAAAAGTCTAATTCTTGCGATCTTTAACTATTTTTACTCCCCAGTCAAAGTACTATCTTGAGGGTAATTATGGCATAACTTCCTTAATCATTAGTTAACTTATAGTAAAGTCTATAAGGATGTAAACACAACTAGCTCAGTAAATAAGATGGAGACAAAAGAACACATCAAGTACAAATATGGTTTTCAACTAACTTATTTTAATGAAATGCAATGTAAACAAGCAAATGTCATTGCATGGTGTTATCTGGTTCATCGTGAAATTAGAGAAATTATCTCCTTCTAATCCTAGTTAAGGAGTTTGACACCGCACACTTATGAATCGAAACCAAATTAGGGCTTGTGCAATAAAGTACACCTTCCACCCATAACTCCCTTCAAACCACAATCTCTTCTCTTATCACTTAGTTTAACTAAGGTAGAGAAATGACCATTTCATCTATCCTTATCGAATGAGATACTACAACCTTTTTTCTCATCACTTAGTTCAACTAAAGTAGAGAAAGGGCCATTTCAGGTATCCCCATCAAATAAGGTTCATATTTAGCCCGAGAATTTTAGTCGTTTTCTCTTAGTAGCTGTTATGCATGTCTAGTTAGTAAAATATTACTCTTTAGTGACATCAAGTTAGGTGGTGCTCAACCATTTCATAAAGCAAAGCAAAGCAAACATGAACATACAAAGCAGTACGCTAAGTCCACATTTCAAATAACAATCGCATATAAAGCATGCACACATTCAACTGAGTTATAAGCACAATAAAAAATACTCCCAAGTCTTTGAGTACTATAACACAATCTTCCAACATGCTGTGAAGCATGTCAATTTACTCATTTAAGTTTGATGTGAGTTGTATTGTCACTGCTTGCTCTTATAATATAAATATTATTTTAGTATTTACACCCTTATTACATATAAGCTTCAAGTTATTATCTTTAATTTAAATTTATAATTTTACTTAGTTGTTTAGGTTTTATATTACTTATAATAAAAACTTTATTAAATATATCTATCNTAGTTTATAACACTAAATTAAGACCCAATATGATATTAGAATACTCAAGCTTAATGTGAATAATTTCACATTAAGATTTGAGCATATTTAGGATTCCTTGTAGTTAGAGATAATGTAGAATCAAAACTGAAATTTAATTTAGAAACTGAACTCCGAAATAAGGTAAAATAAATCATTAGTAAATAATAGATATATGTGGAGAAATGAGTTAAATTATAACTTAGAATATGAATCATCAAAGTATAAGTACTAAAAAGACGAATTTGTATTATAAGATACCTGGAGACGAACCGACTTACAATTAAGTGATTGAACAACTGAGAATTTCAAGTAAATTGGGTTATTACTTACTGTATTGGAGTACTATTTTATAATACTCAGAGACTTAAGATTATATATAATTATGATTGTAAGTAGTTTATACATGTGTTTAAGTATCTGAATTCGTGTTGGAATTTGTGTTGTGATTGATTTTGTGTTATGACTGGATTGGTGTGAAATTATTTGAGCACCTTAAATGGAATTTAATCTTATTCGACTCTAATGACCTAAATTGTCGTGCATTGCAATCATTTAAAGGATCATTTAGGATTCTCCAATCAAACACCATACCTTCGATAAAAATAGTACTGGATAGCAAATTAGTTTTTTCCTCATCCTTAGTCGAACTAAGTGATAGGAGAGGAGGTCGCAATGAAGATGAGGACATTAGTTCGAAGGATAGTCTTAGGAAGAGCAGTGTCTCTATTGTACAAACCTGAGTTTGGTTGTGAGCTATTGTATAACATGAAAACTCCTCAACTCATATTAGAGCAAGTGAAATTTCTCTGATTTCACAATGGATTGGACTACGTTGTGTGATGACACTTACTTGTTGCATTGCATGAAAATAATTGCTTAATAATCTTGTTTATGTTTGTATACATTTATAAGTTTCCAATTCAACTTACTAAGATGTAGTTACTCATATCTATATAGATCATTTTGCAGGTCTTAATTTCTGAATACTTCGAGTATTATGCCGCCCTACAACTATCTATAAGTTAGTTCTTCTGAAGCCTGAGGTATGAGGATCAATTCACTTAGTAGTGGATGTATAGTTAGAGTCTCCTTAGTAGCTTAAAAATGAAAGACTAATAGTTGTTATGTAAATTAGTGGACTGTTATGTTAATGTAGAATTTTCTGGAAAGTTCTGTGGAATGTACATGTAATTATGTATGTTGACCTAAAATTTTTTATAATTACTGTAACTTTAGCTAAACTCTTAATTGAACTGTTTACTTTAAATCGAGTAGTCATCAACGTCTTGTGTAGATCATGTTTATGGTAGGTACTGTGAGGGTAATTACTATCATAGAATGGTTTACACGGAGGGACTATTGTGACTCTATGACTTCGGGGTATAACAGTCGATAACCTCTCTTTGGCCAACGGTAACCGGAGCTCCAATGAACTCAGGTTTTGAGTTTTTACCCTATTTTTCTTTATTTTTAAAAAATTATTAAATTAATTATGAAAAATGTAAAAAAATTAATTCCTAGGTTATTTTATATGTACTTTCATTTAGTAAATTTATTTTTACAAAATTAGGAGTATTTAATGAAATTGCTTAACAAATATATTATTCGTCCGAAATTTGAAATTTAAAATAAATACGCTAAATGATATAGTTTCTAGCTCAAAATTTTTGTGTAAAACACTTATGATACATAGATAATTTCTATGTAGCCCAATTTTTTATTTGAATATTTTAAATATTTATTGTATTTTTAGGCCTAAAAATAGTTCGAAAATAGGCTAAAAATTTGAAATAAATAGGAAATTATGAAATTAAATGATGAAATGGACATGTATTGATTTCTAGTGAATAATAATAACGTTGGGACATGTTGAAATCAATTTGGTGCAAAAAGGATATTAATTAGGTAATTTAGGATAATTCAAAGGTAAAATCGTAAACATGAATATATAAGCGATAGATCGAAAACTTAATACCAAGTATTAGCTGAATTCCACATATTTTTAGGAGTTTATAGAAATTTTCAGGGAATTATTTGGTAACCCGAGTTATTTATTATGAATTTACATAGTAAAATAGTTTAAATAACGAACAAATACCCAATTCTAGTAATAATAGCTTAAAATATGATAAATAGGTGAATAAAAATTATTTATTTGTGCACTGGTCAGATTGGATAAAAATTATATTTTTTAATATATTTAATAATATTTTAATAATTGGGATATGTTATATAAGTATTAGGGTTAGATAATGCCTATATTATGGGTTATATTAACAAATTAGGTAAAATATGGTATAATAATATAAATTACGTATAGTATGGTAATATTTGATTAGATACGTATCACTGTATTAACAACTCGAATTACCCGTTAAAAGTCATCTCTAGAAATTAAGACTCGTAATATGTGCCGTTAAATCTGTACAAGCCCAACGACATTATTTTTATTAAAATCGGATAAACCTAGGTAATATAACCTATATTTCTACAATATTACTGATTTACATACTATTATAACTTTACCGTAATCGAAACATGATTTAAATGACTAAAAATACATTTTAATACAATCGAAATGATATATTACACGTAATAGTATAATTGTGTATATTATTAATAATTAATAACTTAACTTGATTGATATAATGAAACTATATATTATTATATAATAAAAAATGATAATATACTTTATATATATATCTGCTCTAGATAATACTCTAATGTTTTCATAACCATTACGAAAATTGAATTTAGGTTTTATATATATAGGGCCTCCTAATGATCAGACCGTTGATGATACGAGTTTTCCGAAGTAAGCACCAAGAAAAGTAAGTGGGATCAATGCTTTACTGCATTTTTGGATATTATTTCAGAATACTAAAGACTTTGGTACATATTGGCTTGTAAATGTAGTTAGTTATTTGTACATATGTAATGCTTGTGGTTGGCTTTTGATTTGCTATAATAGGAGTTGAGCTCCATGATGTGATTGTTCTGTAAATATTATTATTGAATTGTTTAAGCTTAGTTGATCACCCTAAAAAGATAAACCAACTCAAACTTGGCTTAATATCTAATTTGATATGAATTGCAACTTACTAGGGGTAACGACTAGGATTTTCGGGCCAAACACGGATTTCTTTCGATGAGGATAGCTAAAATGATCATTTTTTCATCCTTAGTCAAACTAAGTGATAGGAGAGAAGGTCGCGGTAATGTTAGAGGCTGTAATTCGAAGATGATCATGGGAGAAGGGTGTTCTTCATTGCATAAGCTCCAGTTTGGTTTCAATCCATGCATGTGTAACGTCAATCTTCTAAACTCAGATTAGAGTGGATGAAATTTCTCTAATCTCATGACGGATCAGATAACGTCGTGTGATGGCATTTGCTCGTACATATATTATATCTAACCAACTTGATTGAAAACCTCAATTGTGATGTGCTGAATACATACTTTTGTCTCTACCTTTACTTATTAAGTAAGTTGTTACTCATTCCCTTATAATTTATTTTGCAGGTTCCAAATGGCTTATAAGTGTTTACCTAACACCAGAACCCTAATAAATTAGGACATGAAACGAGATATAACAAGAAATGGTTAATTATTACCCTTAATATTAACTTTTTATCTTTTAAGGAAAACTATACAAGACTTCTCAAAGGGCTTAGTAGTTTTCAATATTTTGGTCTGTATATGAAATGACAGGTACTTGTAGGATTTACTACTATTTTTTTTATAAGGTTAAATGATAAGTTTATTATTACAAATTATTTCACATGATTACTTTATAAGTTTATATCAAATGGGTATCGAATTGGATGCTTCAAAGGGGTAGAGTCGAGTACGCCTTGTGTGAACTAGGTCTAAGATGGTAGTTGTGAGGACAGTTTCTATCTTAGGATGATTCATATAGTAGGGCTGTTATGACTTCACCTTTTCGGAGCGTGACAACGTGTGTGTATATTTTTCAAATAGCACTAATTACATTTAAAATATTATATAATATGTAGTTTGTTTTATACATGAAATCATCATATTATGTCACACATACTAACGATAGGATTAATTAGATACTGTTTTGAATAAATGGCTTATATATATATATATAAATATATATAGGAAAAATGATTCATATAAATATATATATTTAATTAGCTTATTTATAGATTATTAAATGGAAACAATAAAAATATAACTATTAATATTTCAATTTTAATAATCAAAAAAGAAAAAAATTATGAAATTGTACAGATAAAATATTCCATTCAGGAAAATAACTAGATTACAGATATATCTTATTTACGACTATTAAATATCAATTAAAAAAACAATTCTTATAATTACGAAAACGAAATTACCTAAAAATGTCAGACACTAAAAAAGTTAAACCTTCTAATCTGTTTTTCTTCTTCTTCTTCTTTCTTCTCTCATCTTACCTTTCTCTCTTCCCCTCTTCCTAGCATCTCTTTTTCTTTCTCTCATTATGGCCACAATGTTGTGGTGTGATGACCATTTATAAAGTTACAATTTCTTCATCGCCTTAGCTAAGGCAATTTAATTACTATTACTTTTTCTTTGTTAATCCGATTTTATGTGACCTTTCGCATGTAACTTTATCATAATTTATTATCTATAAAGTTCTATAATGTATTTTAAAAATAGTAGAATATTAAATTATGCACTTAATAAAAAATTTCTATTTTTAAACTAATTAAAATTTAACTCGATAAACTTTACACTATAATCTATATTGGTTATAATTCAACTTATTTTTATAATCTAACTTTATAAGATTATTCATTACAACTTTTAGGAAACTCATATTACTATTTGGTCTTATTCAGAACTAATTTTTCATTAATCTTACGTGCAAGATAAAACCTTAAATATATATTTTTTAATATATAATATATATGGATATGTTTCATTAATTATTTAGAACTTACTTATATATATATATTATATATAATTTTACTCGCTAATAGTAATCATTAAGATTATATAGTTGATTTTAAAATATTTGTCATAAGTTATACTAAAATTACGAAACTCTATAGTATAGTGATTAAATCTCGTTAACTTAATAATTTTTACAAAATCGTATATATATAAGCTTAATTTATGATATTAAAGATATATAATTATTTATTTAAATTTTTTATTAGTTTTATCACGATGGTTCAACTTAATTTTAAGAATATTGATATAAATCATAATTTCTAAAGTGTATCTCAAGTACTAAATTTTTCATTTTATTTCCTATTAGTTTATATAATTGTATATAATTTATTTCTAGTGATTCGTTAATTATTAAAATTTGTTTTTTATATTTTCGATAAATAACAGACAATATACGTATAACTTAATTATTTTATTATTTTATTTTCTTTATTCTAACCTTACGGGGTCATATCTATTAAAATTTTTAATTTCATCATAAAATTTGAGCTAAATTGGATAATATATGTGATAACCCTAAATTTTACGAACTGTCTCCAAATCTACTAATTATAAATTAATTACCGGTTTTTGCAGGGCCTCACACCATTTTTTTCATTTATTTTTCTTTTTGATCATTTTTTCACCAATCCTTATTATACAAACATATCAATTTTAGTGAAATCTTGATCTTAGGTTTAAATACTAAATAAACAATTCTAAATTAGACTCATTTTGGGGCTTACTTATTTCGGCAATAAGAATATTCTTATATTACAAATTACAAATTACAACTTCTCAAATCATAGTTGATATCCATAATGATATTCTATGCATCATAATTACTAAATATTAATCATTTGACTAAATCTTTTTTAAACCACAAACCCTAATCTTGGATAAGGAAAAAAAGGTATAAACACTAACTTCAAATAAATCTTGACTTAAACAATATTGTATAAATTTATTACAAGATATTTTTCAAACCTAATATAAATAAATTATTGCATTAAAAGAAAATAAGTTAATAATATACCTTATTTAGGTGGTTTTACATAATTTTTTTCCTTTTTAACTTAAGTAGAGCTTAATATAGTAAATTAAGAAGATTAAGTGAAAAGAAATGTAATAAAGAAAAAATTAAGGTGAAAGAGACTAATATATGGGCATTAAATTATGTTTAGGATTTTTCATGGGTTGCATTTTGTTTTTTTTTTTTTAAATCCATAAAAATAAAATGGTATTCTTTTTTATTTATTAATTTAATTTAATTATTATTATAAAGTAAGTATAAGATACCCCGTAACATATATCCTATATACTACATAATACAGGTTCTAAAGTAGGTATAGGATACCTTAATCTTATACTCACACCTTATCCTATAGATACAAATTCTAGAAATTTATTACCCAAAACCTACATTGTGACATTAAATACCCACCTAAAATCTATTCAATCAAGTAAGATTCAAATTAGTATCTTATACAATATGATTACTTGCTCACTCCTACCTAAACATATAGAAACTAGAAGATGTGTTAGGCTATCCTTAATGGAAGGACCTTGACACTTTTTCCAAGAGCTAAGGACCTATTGTAAGGTCTTTCACGGTTGAATAAGGGTGCTTAAAATTTGAAGGGTCCTCTATGAAGGACCCTTAAAAGTGTTTTTTTTTTTCTTTTTTCTTTTTTTACTTTATCTTATCATGTCAATAAAGAGTATGAGTAAATTTGTGAAGGAAAAATTAAAAAAAAATAATTGTATGAGACCTACTAAAACTTAAAAAAATATGAAGAATTTTTTTTTAAAAGATTTTAGAGATAAAATAAAGAGATCCTTAAAAATGAAAATTCCTTAATATGCTGATGCAGCATTTTAAAGAGCTTATAGAAGATCTTAAGATTAGGAATGGCCTTAGGCAGTAGCTAGCATGTGAGTTAAGAGGTAGTCTCAAGTTGGTAAAAACTTGTATTATTTTTTTTCCCTTGAAAAGTATATTCATTCATAGCATTAATCGGTGTCTAAGATAGTTGCAAAATTCAAACCATCACGTGTAATATGCAATAGCTTCCGAAGGGGAAATGGAGGGTTTAACCACTAATCATGAGGACATATTTCCCTTTGTACATTTGAAGCTACCTAATTTGCTGCTTGATTAGCATTTCTGGAAATAAATTGAAAGCTTAAAGTCACATCAATTGAATGACCCAATATAGCTTAAGTTTTTTTGAAATATGGTTGTGTAATCCAATTAAGATGCCTATGCTTTTTCGTTGGTGGTATATCATTAGATAATCCATAGATAAAATAACTTTGCTCTAGCATATTTTAGCAATCAACTTTGGTGCTGAAAAAATTGCACAACACTTTATGGTTTCTAGGCTTTGGGTTAAAACTACCTTAAAGTCTCCTTAAATTAATTTGCTCAACTATCTAAAACCACATTAACCCATAGGCTCTGTTGGGCCCACCCATGACCCATAAACATAAACCATAGCATATGAATCAATCTCCATTACACCATCTCTTTCCACATTTAAGCACAAAGGTGTAGTTTCTTCTTTGCCATTTACCCTTGCATGTTCATCCTACGAAACACCAACATCCCTCTTACTAATACCTTCTACAATTACTGAACCTCGAGCCTAGCCTCTACATATACACATGCCAATTGCAACTCATCTTTGAGCACATGTTCTTACCAACATCCCTCCTACTAATACCTTCTGCAATTAAAAAATGAATGTTAAAATCAAATTTACTAATGTACTTTCAGTATGCAGAAAGAAAAAGGCATTACAGCTTTAAGCATTCTAAACTGGAGCTATTCTTAGAGAGCTTAATGCGGTTGCAAATTTGTTTGGTCCAAAGAATTAAAATGAAGAAGGTGAAGATTCGGTATAAAGAGTTTTATCTATATAACTCTTGATAATTTTTATAACTAATAGGACAACGAAATCAAATTCTAAAACACAATACAATAATGCATACACATAGGGTGAGCGAGTGTCCCTATCATACAAGGTATTCACTTGATGCTCGATTGCGTAAGTTTCAAGTGGGTATCTATAATCATAAGGTAAGTTTCAGGCAATAATTTCTCGAAACCTATTTCTATAGGATAAGATACAAGCTTGAAATTAAGGGACCTCATACTTACCTTAGAACCTATACTTATGTTGAAGTTGTACATGTTCTTGATTATTGTTTGAAGTTTATTAAAAAACATTGGATGCTTATAATTTTTTGCTATCATTACGAGAAGTTTTGCTAAGAAGGAAGTGAAATTTATCCTTAAAAAGGGTAAAGTTTATTTTTCCCGGTACTATTTATAAAGATAAAAGCAACATATATTAAGATTTCACTTTATCTTCAATGAATGGATACATTTTTCATAAAGGCTTAATTATTAAAAACATGTCATGTTGAATGTATAAGAAAAATAAAAAAATTACAGTTTTCATACGATACCTTGTGTCTTGTAAAATCTGCAGAGTACAAAATGATTTCAGAATACTATAGGATAGGTTTCGATTCCAAAAATTTAGGAACATGTATCATATGATAAGGTATGGGGCAACCCTATACTTTACCCACTTTGTAATTGCTCATCCTCACATATACATACATCCAATAGATATTAATAGGTAAAGGGTAAATTGGAAATATACTCTTTGAAAACTTTAAAAATTTCATGAGCATTCACTTTTTTGAAAAATCAATATTTAACTCCCTCAAAATTGTGGGCCCCATTCCTTTTGTTGATTGGATTGCTAATTGTAAAGTGAGTTGATATGAATAATGACTTTGCAATCTATTTATATATATTATTAATTAATTAATTAAAATTAAAAAGAAAATAAAAGAACCAAAAACAAATCAAAAGCAGAAAACATTAGTGTTAAAAACATTTCATTTCATTACATAAAGATTGGATAGCAACAGGCATTGGAGATTGCTTGAACTCTAATTGACATAATCGGCCCATTTTTATTTCTTTCCCGTCCCTATGATAAACCGATCTTAAATTTAAGAACCACCATAATAAACGAAGCTTTTCTCTTCATTGCTTTCCCTCTGATGGCCTATCAGACGATTCACATTCCTTGTTCTAATACAACTTATTTTGTCCTTACATGCTATCATTGGTAGTGGCGAGTGCATCTGGCTTTGCTTCTGCGCATTTTTCAGTCACTAATAAGAATTGGAGTACTAGTAATAAGGGTTTAATTGGATTTTTTATATCGGAGTTCTATTTTTCATTCAAAAGGGTATCTTGTTTAGCCAGTTTAGAGAATGTTGTTGATTTACGTGTTTCTATTTCCAAATCTCAAGTATCAAGGTTAACTTTTCAATTTTTTGATAATAGGTTGTAATTTTTATTTATTTTGTGCCTTTTTTTAAAACATTTTCTATCATTTTTTGGTTACAAAATTTTTTACCATTTCTTTTTTTAATCTTTTTCTTTTGCTTTTTCTAGTTAAGTTTTTTTTAATCTTTAATTAATCTAATTATATATATAAATAAATTGCCTAGAGCAAAGGAAATATGGCTTGCGCTTGTTTTGCGGTTATTAAGTGTTGATTTTTGAAAAAAAAGGGAGTTTAGGCAATTTCAAAAGTTTTCAAGGAGTATTCGTACAATATATCCATAGACAAACCGATAGGTACAAACTTTCAAAAATGTAAGAGTCCCTTGTTAGTAAATGAAAATATAAATTGTTGGAAAAGAAAGAAATAATGAGTAAGATTTTTTTTTTCCCTTTTGGCCAAAGGGAATAAGTAAGATTAATTTGGGATGGTGTGTTAGGACCAACTTAAGAATATTTTATGATATGTCAGTCAAACCTTGATAAAATATTTATTATTTTGGACATTTTCTCCCAAATGAATTCCTACCAGATATACACACACGTTTAATTTCGTGGAACAAACTTTCATATTTTACTTCGTGGTCCAAATTCTTGGATTTTATTGATAGAAATACACCCGGGGAGTTAAAAGAAGCAAATATCTATCCATAACCCTTAATAACTAGAAAAACAGACCAATAATATTACTACATTAGCTGGTCAACCTACCTTAAATTGCATTTGTATTTCGAAAAGAACATTAGACTTAATTGAATATTTGGCAAGTGGCAACTTATGAATCTGAGTCGAAAACGAATAAAATCCACAGTGATTTGTAGAAGAATATAGAACTCTGCAAGGACATGTTGATAAAGCTAACATTATCACATGTATTGCCCGTTTTACTATGCGACAAATTATTTAAGGAGGATGGTGGGCATAGGTGTATTTAAACTCTAGGACACATTTATAATGCTGGAATTATTTGGTATATAATGGAGCAGAAAAAGTAATGGAACGACTTTTATAATTAGAATGTAATAAGAGAATTATAATGGAATTGCTAAAGCTATCAATTTGCAACCATCATTTCTAATACCTCAACTCTATGTATAGGTACTTTTACAATCAATAAAACAATTGATTTACCAAATATTTCTATATTCGTTTTCATTTTTAATCTACAATAGTAACTATATACCTGAGATGTACTCAACACTTTGGAATTATTTAGAATGAAATTCAATTCCCAAACTTTAATTTAAACATAAGCAATTAGTATAAATCTATTAGATATATTAACAAGACTATTATTTGATTTCATACTTAAAATGCCCCCAAACCTCAATTTAGATTGTCACAATTTCAATAAAAGTACAAAAAAAAAAAAAGTTCAACTAACCATTTCGAGATTTGGTCAACCGCTTTTAAGTTCAACCAAGCATTTTTAAATTTAGCCGACCATCTTTTACGAGCCTCCATGTCGTCAAAATAAGACCAACTCTAGTCAACAAGTAGTGTTATTTAACACCCAATTTGATTTTTCAGCTCTAGAACTAAAATTTTTAATTGTTAATACATCAAAATACTCTAATTTCATCAAAGTTCCAATTTTACAACTCCAAATTTTGCGGCTTGTGTCTATATTCACAATTTTCATTTCACTTAAAAATTATCACACAATTAATAAGAAAAGGTCGATAGCTACAGTGATAACTTATTATGTAATCTATTTCCTAATAGCATAATCAATGCTAAAGGATTTTTTTTTTTTTTTAATTTTTGGTTGAGAAATGCTAAAGGATTAAACACATAACTTATCATACACAAAAATTCTATAAATCTATAAGGAACGTATCCTTCACTTGAAAAAACATTTGCTTCCACTACAAACACAACGCACCCACAAAATCATTAAATTCTTTGTCAACAAATTAACATCATAGAATTGGTTTCCCGTCATAAGCATAACTTTTACAAAATCCGAAATTTACTTATGAAATCTTCATAGTTATAACCACCTGCCTTCACATAGGAATTCCCTCGATAAGAGATAAATACAAAGCTCATTAAATCTCTAGTTGATACATTGTATTTGTCGATGAATTCACATAACTAGAGATTTTCTTATTCTTAAACGAATTACTACTTGCACTAAATCGACTGGCATGGAGAGTTTTACATGAAAGAATAAGGGTGGTGGCAATTAAGAAGGGGAAGATAAAGACAGTAAGATGGTGAGACAGAAAGTGAAGTATTTTTTTTTTTAAAGTAAAAAATAGAAAAAGTTTAGAGAAGGATAGGAGTTATTGAATAGGAGATGGTTTTTTATTTTATAGAATAGCAAAAGGGCAGGAAACTTACTTTAGAGAAAGGAAGAGAAAGATATTAACAAATTGCCGGTTACTTTAAAATAATTTTTGAAACATTTTGAGAACTTAGTTAGGTTATGCCCAACATTTTTTTAAAAAGTGATATGCGTGAAGCGAGTTTTCCTAAACCCTAACCTTAAACGTGGTTGACATCACATGGGCAAGCAACCTCTAGTCTGGTAGTGCTCTTTTATGTGACTTGATGAATTGAGTATGTATTTAGTTTCCTTAAAGAGCCAACACCAAACACTTCCCTTTTTTAACTATCATGATGCCTCTAGTCGTGGAATACGTGAACTCTTATGTAGAGAATGTTAGAAAACAAAAAGACAAAAACATTCCTTGATGCCAAAAGTTAGTAGAGCAAGTGACACTTTGGCTATTCAAAAATTAAAGATAGGTTGTTTAAGCATTTGGAAAGGATGATCATTGCATATGATTTTAATGGTGCTTTCTCGACTATATGGGTGCCATATACCCAAAGGGATAGCTAAATATAATGAGGAGGAAAATGAGAATAATTTAGAGGTCGAAGATAGTGAAGAGAAGTATAATGGGCTGGTCATATGATTTTTTATAAGAGAGTGTCATCAAGATAAAGGTTCCACTATTCATAAGAGGCAACATCATGGATTGATACTTAAAAGTAGGTGTAATAATGTAAGGAAGTCTACATTGTTGTTGTAAGTAAAGGTATGCAAACAAGTTTTAGCCTGCAAACTGACTTGTTTAGATTAGTTAAAAAACAGATTAGGGTTAAGTTTTTTTGTTATAGTAAGTCAAATAAACCTAACTTATTTAATCTGTAGGCTCATATGAGTTAGCTTGTTCAACTCACTAATGCCTTTGGTTCGGATCAACATATTTAACTCGTTTGAAAATTAGGTTAAGGTCAATTTTTTCATTTTTCATTTTTTTTTAACTTGTTTAAAAGGTAGGTCAAATCAACTTGATTAGTTTAACCTATAGGCCAAAGTGGGCTACATTAGGTTGGCTCATTTAACCTTACTCGTACATCTCTAATTATAAGTTCTTTCAACTCGAAGTTGAACCTAATGAGAACTACAACCAACCTACATAAATCATTTATGGTTCTTCTTTTAGGAGACCTAAACCATCATTTCCTACTAAATAAAAAGAAAATAGAAAAGACTAGATTCATAGCCTTCAACTTTGCTAAAATTAAGAATTACACCTACTAAGCTACAACGGAGTAGCACATAGTCCATCATAGTTCCACCCTTAGTTAAATTGGACGTGTTTGGTCAAAAATCAAAATTGATAGGCTTAAAGGCTCGAAATCAGCATGTCTAGTACCTACTACCTTTAAAATTGACTGTAATGAGCTAAGTAAGAATCACATGCTAGGGCCTTATAGATAGTCGAAGTTGTAAAAGAATAATGAGAAGGCATAAAGAAGATAATGCAAACAAATCATAGTGTCACAATTTGTTGGAATTGTCAAGTATATTTGCAAATTATTTAAGTTAATAGAGCTAGTATTTGTTGTAACATTATATCTTTTTTTTTTTCATGTTCATTTAAATATTCAAGGTTTAATAGATGGTAAACAGATGTCTTGGATTGGTTATTAGATCTCTATTTGTGATAGTTCCAAAACATCATATCATCTTGGACTATCTTTGATAATTAAATGTCCTGAGGAAATATAAATATTTAAATTAAACATGTAAATGAATTTAAACCATTCTTACTAGCCTAAGTAGAAAGATATCAAAAATGTTGTATTTAAGTACCTAAGTAGAGTATACTATACTGGATTAGAAAGAAAGAGTGTAACACATGTAAAATGTTATTGGTTCCTCCTCTTATGTTAGTGGATGTATGTGGTCTTGAAACTTGAGAACTTATTCATATTATGCATGAAGAGTGATATTTGGTACAGATAAAAACAGTCATTAACCATGGTTTGGAAGTGAATACGTTGATTGGTCGTACCTTGAAGCATAAAGAAGGTGGTGATGGGTTAAGCAAGGTTTCTTTAGCTTTGATTTAGAAAGGTAGACATCTCTGACTTCTTAATAGGAATGAAAGTGACTTGAAGTCCATAACCATGGAAGGACACAATAACATTAAAGATTCTTGTCATTTCTAGTGATCATGTAAAAGGATTGGCTAATGATGACACGCCATGCATCGATCTAATACAAGATATCCTTAGATGAGCCAATTGAATGAAACACATATCATAAGTTGATTCTTGGTACATAGCTAATTCACCTTATATTAAGTGGCAAATAATTGCTCCTAGATATAGTTATCTTGATTTTCATTCTAAATAGAATATTGCTTTCGTATATGGGAATTTAGAAAGTTATATGCGATAACATACTATTGGAAACAACTTCAATCAATTAAGTGGTGTGGTAGATTCTAAAATCTGTTGGAATAAGTATGAAAGTGATTAAGTGATTTTAAGAATGAACTTAAAGAGGGTTTATCGACATGAATGATTTTTACTCAAGTGTGGAGCCAAGTAGAGAATTCTTTCTAGAATAATTCAAGGAGATAACATAGGTGAAATATATACAAAGATTCAATACAAGATTAACTGACTAATATAGATATGACTCAAGTTAAAAAAACTAAAGAAGTGGACCACGTGGCAATTTGGGCGATGCAATCTAAGCTTTGCCGATGCAAAGAAATGGAATGGAGAGTATTCACAAATTACACTATTAACAACGCACTGTCATGCTTGAATATATTAGACAGAGTAACTCATCCTAAGTGGTCGTAGTGACTTACAGCCTCGATATCAACTAGTCACGAGGGGAGGTAATAATTATTGCCCCTCTAGACTATCTTTATTATATTTGGCCAAAAAAAAAATAAAAAAGACTATCTTTATTGTAACTTTAAAAATAGGAAAATGCATCATATGTGCTTAAAAATTGTGGGATTTCGCAGTTAAATCCTAATTTTTTTTTATTTCAACAATTAAATCTTGATTTCTTAAAGCAAATCAAGTACAAAAATGATGCTAATTTGGCTTATTCTATTTTGTTTGCCATATAGGCACGGGGTAACGTGCCATATTAATAAATTTTAGAGAAATAACAAAACATAAGTATTAAATAATAAACAACCACTAAAACTATAAAGTTATAAATATATATTAAGAAAAAAAAGACATCTGGAACACTTTCTACGGCAAATGGCTAATTGTCCGGGCATCATGACCCACCTAAGGCGGAATATCGCCACCACTAGCAACTGAGCGTTTAGGAAAAGGAATAAAAATGTAGCTCATGTGGCCCTGTTTGAGGTGGTGAATTGCAACTTGCCTATGAGTAGTATAAAAGGAATCTTAGGGTTGCAAGACCAAATAAAGGAGAATTATTATTATTATTTTTTTTTATGTTAAAAGATGGCGTAGCAATATACCATTTTAGATGGATTATGTGATCCACTACAATGAAGTTGTTGCTGCAACCTTAATTTTCTTTTTCTTTTCTTTTTGTTATTCTTCTTCCCTTTCACTAGTTTTCTAGTAACTTAGCTAGCTAAGTGTAATAATCGGTCGTCAGAGAGAGTGGCCACCTTTGGTTTAGTCTACCATCTGAATTCCTTAAAATTTTTTTTTTTTTTTAATTTTGGAATATTTTTATCTCCAAGAAAATTGAATATTTTGATCATCTTAATGGTCTTTATTATTTACTAATTATACTTTTAATAACTTTACTAAATGTAAATATCATATTAGCATCTACATGGCAAAAATAAATGATAGTATGTCGAATTTGTGACTATATGGTATTTTAGAATTTGATTTTGTGCTCATAAATGTCTTAAGAAGCTATTATCAACACTAAAAATTTTAAGGTTTGATTGTAAAACTTAAAAGAGTCCTTATGGTTCGGTTCAATTCAGGGGCACTGCATTTAAAACGATTTGATTCAAACACTTAATGAATCAAACCATTTCTAATGGTTTTGGTTTTTGATCTAAACCACTTCAAATGTGGTTTGTTTTGGTTTGGTCCAAGTCAAAATGTTTTTTTGAAGACATGATGTTCTTTTTTATACTATTGATAATTAATGGAGTTTTTAATTAACATCTATATCCAAGTTAGGAAACATGACACAAAGAATCAAAGTCATATAACACTATAGCATAGAGACATTGTATCTTAGTTGATAATGAAGGTATATGAGTGTACCAAATATGAGATACAACATTAGATTAGGGAGGTTGAAAGTGGAATGAAAGATAACGAAAAAGAAAAAGGTAAATATGATTAGATTGAAATATTGATGGGTCTTAAAATTAAAAAATATTGCGTGTTTTTTATTTTTCAATAAAATGGTTCGGTTTGGGTTTAAGCAATATAGTTCAGTTTGATTCACTGAATCAAATTGTGAATCATTTGAATCCTCTCTAAACTGAATTGTGAGCCAAATTGAAATATGAAAAAAACCCACATTTTATAGTTTGATTCGGTTTAATGAATAGTTTTGGGAATTAGGATAAGTGTTCTAGAGTTTAAGACTTTCAATGCATTTCTTCTTTGATCTTAATTTTAGTTTTGCATTATGATAATTACATGCATATGTATTGTAAATTTCACCAATTCTACGTATAATTGTTATGTGGTATGCAATATTAATGTCATATGACATGAGATGCATCAAAATACATCACATTAGGCTACATACGTGGCATAGTACTACTCAATTTATGCCATTTTTTCTTCTCTCGATTGCTTAATTTGCAAGTTTGAAACTCATCAATCTTGAAAGTCTCAAAAATGATAAGATTTTGAGAAGTAATTACCAAAATTAAATAAGACATTGATTTCGCATTTGGCCTTGGATTCTATTCCCTTGGCAATAATTTTGGAAACTTTGCCCTGTAAATCAATTGCCATGAACGCTTGGTTCTATAACAGTCAAGTGGAATAACTCAGTATCTTCTTTCTTTAATTTGTGTTAATAAATTCTGAATAAACATACAGGATATCTCGATATAAAATAAATAAATGATATCCAATCTTTAAAATGGTCGTTGGAAAAATATGCGGTAAGAACATTTATTTTGTATATTTAACATGTAATTTTTCATTTCCAACACTAAGGAAAACATATGCCAATGATATTTACAGGGAGGAAGGGGTTCGTTGTAACGCACGAAATTACCCAATTAACCACCTTTTACAAAAATAAAAACAATTTAATGAAGAGTAGTTATGCTTGAATCGTAATGTACATAATTTAAAACACATAACATTTTCCCTAAATAATGAGAAATAAAGTATTTAACCTTTTACTTGTGATTTGGGTTAATGTCATAAATGGTATTGAAACTCTATCAAAACATACAATTTGTTATATGTATTTTGAAAATATCAGTTTGCTTCCCAATTGAAGTTTTTGTGATCATTTTTATTACTTGAATTAGCTCTGTTAAGTTCATTTGCTAACAAAGACTTAAGAAAATATTAGAAATTGAATATTCTAATCACTCCAAAGCTAAGGGATGGGATCTCACCAGGTGCCCATTAGATACTCTCAACCTTAAGGTTGTTGAAACGCTACATAGGTGAGGTGGGTCATGATTTACTTCAAAACGTAAGTAGATTAACTCACTTGCAGCCTTAAGTTGATTCTTGGTTCATATTTATGTTTACGTTAGTAAACAGACTTTAATATGTTAGTTCATTTAACAAAACTGACCTTGAAAACATTTTTTTAAACCAAAAATCATGAAAACTTCAAGTAGTTAACAAATTAATCTTTTCAAAATATAAGAAATAACTTACATATTTTTGCAAAATTTAAGTACCATTTGTAACATTAACCTTTATAATTATTTTATAAGCATGTTTTTAGGCATCGTTATCAGGTACATTATCTCTAGTATTCTTTTTTTTAAAAAAAAAAATTACTGCTAAAATATAAAAAATGCAAAACCATATACGTAGAAGAGGATAATTTCAATAATATTTCACGAAAATAATTAAGGAAATAAAAATGAAAATAAACAATTAACGAGTCCAATAAGTTATACATCAGCATTAATAAATAAAGATGACCGTTAAGTCTATAAGAAGATGCAATGTGTCAAGTATTTTTTTTTTGGGTAAAGAATGTGTCAAGTATTCGGTAGCTAAGAAACGAAATAGTGCTACCACTTGAAACGTCTTGCCATTAAATATGCGTGAACCATTCAACCCTTTTATTTTGTCTATTTACTCCATTACATTGCAATTTTCATGCACACCACAACGGTAATATTATTCATGATATTTCTTCTCACTCTCTCTCTATATATACCCGTTACAACTTCACACCAACGCACAAACACACACACACACACACACTGGATCTCTAGGGTTTTTTCTTGTGAAACTTTCTATACATAATCAATACAAAACGAAACAATGGCTGACTCTAGAGTGCAAATTGTGTCCCTAGCGATGACTATGATGTTTATAATGGTACTTACAAATTTCTTGTCTTTGTCTGGAGCTTATCAATTCTCTGTTGGAGGTAAAGATGGCTGGGTTTTACATCCTTCTGAGAGTTACAATCACTGGGCTGAAAGAAATAGATTTCAAGCCAATGACACCATTTGTAAGTATTCCTATGCGATTCTTCTCGGATCGATCCTAATTTGTATTAATATTAGCATTATTTATAGAATACATTTCTTGTTTCCATTATTTTTCACTTTGTATATCCGTATTTGAGCTTTTTACACTTTAAAGAGAAAAATATGATATGTTATATTTGAATATGTACCGAAATTGACTTGTATATAATATAGGAATATTGCACTAATATAGAAGGCATAATCATTGTAGCATCTTGATTCAAAATTTTTTGAGACATCTCTATTTACAATGTTCCTAAAATTATTCTTATTAAATTTTCTGAGTGGCAAACTATTTTTTAATTTGAACAAAACGAGATTTTAGAGGTAGTATTAAATATTTATCGTCAATCTCATGGGAAACTAAATATATGTCGAAATAAGACTCTTAGTTGATAGTTTTCCTATTTCTTTTCAGTTTTCTAAAGTGTTTTATCGTTCGCTAATAAGTGGAAAAATGACATATATAGGATTAGGGTCTGAATGCTTAAGCATTTAACGAAAGAACATTTTTATCAATCTTTCATTTATTTTTTATTGGAATTTAGTTATATATTAACATATGCAATAAAATTTTAGGTCAGTCAACATCATAATTATTAGTTTCATATACATACATGTTTGCAAGAAATTTGATAGTGGTGTGTTTAAGCTAGCTTTCCACAATAATTCGGCATTGTTTTTGCAGTGTTCAGGTATCCAAAAGGAAAGGACTCAGTCCTAGTAGTAACAAGCGACGACTACATCACTTGCAACACCAACAATCCACTCAAAACCCTAACCGATGGGGAATCCCTCTTCAAGCTTGACCGGCCCGGTCCGTTCTTCTTCATCAGCGGCATTGTGGACAACTGCAAAAACGGTCAAAAGCTCATTATCGTTGTCATGGCAGCGAGACCCAATTCCCCTCCTCCTCCTACTCCTACTCCTACTCCTACTCCTCCAGCATCTTCACCTTCTCCCATTGTCACACCGGTGTCTCCACCACCGCAGCCACCACAGTCTCCACCGTCTGGTGTACCTCCTAAAGCCGAGACTCCGACACCAAGTGGGAACTCTACGGATGAGGGCGTGAAAGCTCCAGCTCCTGCACCGAAGAATTCCGCAACGTTGCTAGGGTTTGCTAGTTCTGGTGTTGCATTGGTTTGGTGTGTTTGTGTAGGAGTTAGTCTGATTGTTGGTTTTGGTAGGTTTTGATTTGTGTCAATGCTGTAGTAGTTTATGGAAGATGTTGGTGAATTTATTAAATTAATTCATGAGGGCCTCTTAAAGTATTAGGACATGCGAGAAGGAAGGATCGGTACTATCATCTTTGTTTGGAATTCAGTGTTATTTCATGATGATTGAATTTTGGTGTAATCTGAAATCTCAGTTTTCCCATTTTTTTTCTCCCACATATTATAATATAAAGAATGTATTCACTTGACCAATCAAATTATTGAAAGAAAGAAAAAAGAAGTTTAGACAGGAAAAAAAAAAGAAGAAGAAGAAGAAGAAGAAAGGTCCTTCATATAGTTTATGCTCTTAAAAGTGTTTCTACCAAAAACTTTTTTTTTTTGACGGCAAGAAAAAGAGATTTTTCAATTTTGTATCAAGTGCATGAACTCATTTTTAATCATTTTTTCTTATTTATCAATAACAAAATACTATAGAATATGATGATTATATATTTAAATTCTTTAAAATTTTCTTTTTTCTTTTCTATTCGAATTCTTAATATTCTCCCACTTATAAAAGAGAATGACACTTACATAGGTATTATGTTTGGTATACGAGAATGGATTGAAATATAATCGCGATTTCAAATTTTATTTCCATTCCCCATTTTTGGATGTGCATTTTAAAAACGGAATTACGATTCTATGAAATCAATGATTTCGACTAAAAGAGGAATCACGATACTGCCTTTGAGAAAGCGGAATTGTGATTCTATTCTCACTTTATTTAATGTCATTCCATTTTATTGCAATATCCAAAGGATTTTTCCATTTGGTCTTTATTTCATTCAATTCTATTATTTTTTACCAAACTTGATATGTTGCTTTCTAAGTTTACATTCAACCATAAACAAGCCTTTTAGCTATCCTTTTCACCTTTACTACCAACCCATTTTGTTGTTGTCTTATATATCATGAAGTGTGTAGGGTAGGGTGAATTGTTGAGATATGGTAGAGCAAATTTGTTGAGTAAGAATAGCTTTAAGATAATATATGAAAAATGACTATAGAATTTGTTTCTAAAACACTCTTCAAACGAAGTGTTACTAAAGTTCTCTTCTTCAAATGGACAAGTTCATTGTGCAACCAAAGTTGCATTATCCTTATACACACTGTCCCTTTTCAACTTTGTCTTGAGTTTTAATTCTATGCATTTTGTCTCATTGTCTAACCCCCTTAAGTTTCACTTTCTTATCCTTTATACCAAATAAATCAAGTTAAATAAGAATATTACAAAATGTAGCTTAATAGCCATTTTATTAAGAGGGGATTAATTAATGAATTTGTTGGTAATCATTTAATTAATTAAATTATGTTTCCAACGTAATCCAAAGATCTCATTTATAAATATTGAGTTAGTATGCGATTACTATTGAATAACAATTGTTTAAGGAAAAAGGTTTTAGTGATACTAATACACTACGTGAATTAATGAGTGATGTGCAAGTATCAATAAAATTGAAATTTCAATACGTAAAAATATAATCAATACTTTTTAAAAAAGACACTCTTCAAAGTTTTATTAATACGTATACTATTTATCAATTCATGTGGCGTATTAGTATTATTGAATTCTTTCTCTTGTTTACAAGCCACGTACATTACTATAGACAATAAAATATGATAGAAGCTAAGACTAGTATTACAAAATGATGGCATGAATATATTCTAGAAGATTACAAGGCCCCAACCTCATCAATCTTAGATAATTGAAAACATGAATACTTATATTATCCTTAATCATTGTATGCATAAACTTTTGGCAAAAATGGATCTAAAGTTGCTTTTTGTGAAGTATATATTAATTATTGAAATTATCTAAATTTTAAAAATATTATGTACAAAAATATCTTTTGGAGATAAATTTAGTAAATTTTAGAAAAAAATAGGTTAAAAAAATCTAAATCCAAAACTTTGATTAGATTAGTAACTAACACAAACTTTTGGTGCATGGGTTATCTAATGTACTCCAATGTCTCCATTTTCTACAATTTTATGTAATATGCATTTTCTACTATTGCAAATATGCATATTATTTCTTTTTTTTTTTTCAATATGAAATTTGGACATTCAAAGATCCTTTTTATTTGGAAAATAGGATCCTTATTTTTTAAGATATTATCTACTCAACCATAACTACCATCTCAATTTGCTTCAAATTCTTGGTGATGACTCCATCTCTTTTATGCAAAAAAAAAAAAAAAAATTTCTACTCAATTCCATTAGTATAAGTCTAATGAAACCTAAGAAAAAGAACAATAAATAAGTAAAATAAATGATAAAAAGAAAGCGAGAAAGGAAGGAAAATATAGCATTTGTGGCATTGAGACGCACCACACATGCACATTATAAATATCACCCTTTATTTTCCCCTTAGTGCGTGAACAAGATAAAAGATTTCTAGTGTCTTTTGCCTAAAGATATACTCAAAAGTCTCCACTACCCTCTACATTAGTTGCCTCCCCTATGAGTAGGATATTATCTATGCAAAAAAGATGAAATAGTTTTATACTTGAACATTTGAATCTCATAAGTTTCCACACCAAACTTTGTATCCTTTGTTAAGCATTTCCATGATTAGGATGAATAAATATGGGGACATTAGGTCCCCTTGCCTTATGCTATAGCTTGATTGAAACTTTTGTAGCATTGACTGATTTGGAAGAACTTAGTAGTGGTAGCTTACCAAAGCCAAAAAGGAACCAATAAGTTGAACACATTCATTTGGAAACATCAAGCTTGTAACAGTAAGGCTTATGAAATCTCGCTCAACTCAATCATAAGCTTTCTGTAATTTTAGCTCCCTACCATTTATTTCTTACTTCTTTTCTTTCTAGTAAGCAAATGCAACACCTCTTGGAAAATTGCTTGATTATCCCTTGTTGCTCTGTTAGGAATGAAACTTGCTTAATCTAGATTAATGAGTTAATTTAAGAAGAGCCTTGTCTTATTTACGAACACTTTTGTCATAACCTTGTAAAGCATGGTGCATAAACTTATAGGTTTAAAGTCCTTTAGTTTATTTGCACCTAGAAATTTGGGGATAAAAAAAATAAGAGTGCAATTTAGTTCATCTAAAATTCTTCCCTCTCTTATAATTTTCTCTAATTGTCCAACAAACTAAACCCTCCACTATGCCCAAACACTCTTTAAAGAACTTGCACGAAACTTGTAAATTCCTTGCTTTATAGTTTCCTATACACTACATTGCCTTCCCATCTAAGGTTACCTTACTTTCCACAACATTTATTAGTTCTTGCTTTTATCCCACTTACTCATAAAGCCATTTTGGAGGTCATTGTTTGCAATTAATTCTTTCTTAAGAAAACAACCTACCTCATATCCCATAACCTAGTTCCATCATCGTTAAAAAGGCTTAAGGTCGTGGTTTTTGATCTTCTAGCAATTATGCTTGCATGAGAAAACTCGGTATTTTGCTCTCCTTCAACAATCTAATTTGATCTTTACTTGGTTGTCCATGACTTGTCTTCTCCATTTAACATGATTTCAAATTCTTTTTGTAGAAAACTCAAGTAAATCTTCATTTGGGTGCACATAAATCCTTTTTCGAGCTTCTTCAATTTCTTTCATGATTTACTTTTTCCTTATATGTATCAACCCAAAGACCTCCTTATTCCATATTTTTAATTTCCTTGTGGATTCTTAAGGTCTTTAGAAAAATTTATGCTTGATCATTTCTATATTCTCTCTACAAAGCTCTTGGACTTTGAGAGCTCTAACCATATTGTTGGAATCTAAATGGCCTATAATTAAATTGTCAATTTTCTTTCCGGTCTTTTCAGATTCTAATTTATAAATAAGTTAAATACTTATTAATAGATTCATAAACCATGAAAATTGAATAATAAAAACATTTAAACAATTAAGTAATAACATATAAAAAAATCATAATAAAATAATTCCATTTGATCATGTTAGTCCCACGTAAACAATTTAGTTCATAATAAATAAAAATGAAGCACAAAGATTAAAAAGAAAAATGATTGTAATAAAGAGCAAAAGGAAAAGCTTAATAAGAAACATGATTGTGATAAAGAGCAGGAGGAAAAGATTAAGAAGAAACATGATTGTAATAAAGAGCAAGAGGAAAAGATAAGCTTTATAGAAACTTATGAACGATTACATTTTATAGTCCATCGTCTGTAATTATTTTTCATGTTTTTGAAACTTGTGCCCTTAGGAATAAAATTGTCAAAATGTGTGATGTTGCAGTGTATATTCTCTCATGCGTCCTTTTTCATTGCTTTAGGGAAAAAAAAAAAAAAACTATTTTCCTTATTAAGGATGTGATGATTATTATAGGGTAACTAATCCACCAACCTGAGAAGAGTTGCTATTTGGAAAGTATAGTATAATTACTTAATAGGGCAATTCCTTATAAGGTTTTAGGGTGGATTTGAGGTCTTGTTTCAAAATCTCATATGGTTTAGATTGAGTTTTGGGACTTAAATAAAACTTGATAGCAAATTATAACCCAATAAAAAAATTTATATATAATAAATGGCTAATAGCTACTGCACATATATGATAAATAAAAATTAATAACATAGTATTTCTAAACATACCTAGCTTTTTGATAAATCAATACATATGATTCCTTTTGTCCCTCACACTCATAATCACTTACTAACTTTGTTGGCTCTTTCTTATCTTGTCTCAAGTAATTCTCATCTTAATTTTTATAAAGTTAGAATCATCAACCCTCATCCTCCAATCTTCATAGTTTCACCATCATCCATTATCCATTATCTATCACATTTTCAATTTTCCTTTTTGGGCAAGTTGAATTATGAAAACAAAGTAGGTTTTATTTACATTTCGAGTAACTATTTCATCATATTTTGAACTCATTTCCTTTTTTCAAAAGAAAAGGAGGATCTTTGAGCAAAATCTATGAAAGAAAAGAGATTCGAGTGAAAGAAAGGTAAAAATAAGGGATGAATTTTATTTTAAAGAGATAATTTATAAAGAGAATTCAAAGTTAAAAAGGTTTAAACCCATTTGCTAATCGAGTGGAATTCAACAATGTTTGATTCATCTTTTTTTCCATCTTTTTGGTTTCTTTTTTATGTTTGTTTGAATTCTGCGTTGGGTAAGAATAAACCACCAAAATGATGAAAATATGATTTCACACATACTCTTCTTCTAAAATTAAATACTTAACAAATCTTTGTAAGGTTGAATTTATTTATCTTTTACTTTATTTATATTTATAAAAGTATCAATTAAAATAATCATTTCCAACACATAATATTTATTTATTTTTCAAATATTTAGATTTTCATCTCTAAATTTTCGTGTTTTAATTACTATATCATAATTATGAAATAGAAATAAATGGAGGTATATAAACGAATTAAAAAGCCCAATTCAACCTAGACCACTTTGGCCCATGGGTTTAAGGGGTCGGGCTTATTTAGCCTACTTTTGAATGGGTAAGAAAGCCTTAGTCATAATTCATTTAAAAAGCAGATCAAACGGGTTGATCCATGAATCAAAGGCATAAATATATTAAACGGATTAGTTTAAACTGGCTTACTTTGACTTGCGAGTTAAATGGGCTGAACTTATTTGATCTGTTTTTAAAAAATAAAAAAAAACTTTAGTCTAAATTCGTTTTAAAAGCAAGTTAAAGGGGTTGATCCGCTGACCAAAACCTACTTGCACATCTCTAGAAATAAATAAGATATATATAAAATGGTTTTTCAAATATTAGGTTTCAAATAGATATAAATTAGATATAAAATAGATACATTTAAGATATAGATTAAAAAAAAAAAAAACTTAAATAGGACCTATATAAATTTTATGTACTAAATTAAATTTATATTGTTATGAAAGCTTAAGCGTAAAACTATAGGATCATAAATAAAGAAATAAACGAAAAAAGGAACCATCGGGCTCGGTTGGATTGCTAATTCAACAATATCCTTTAGGAGCGAGTTTTGTGTATAAAACAAAAACCATATATGGTTTCGGAATGAGTTTTGAAACGCTTTATAAAGCATTGGGTTGGTTTGAGTCAGATTTGACGAATCCCGTCCAGAACCGCTTAGGTGGCAACCTTAGTCCTGATTGACGCAGGCTGGACTAAAGACACGTGGACATGGCTTCTCCAATGTACGTTCGTACACTTGAATGTGTGCCGCACGTTGGGCTCTTGATTTTGATGTGTGACTCATGGCCGGCGTTGGCTTTGTTGATCCATCCTAGACATGGGCTTCATACTTCGATGGCTTGGGACGGAGACAATGGGCTGACTATGAATTCTCCCCAGTCATCATTGAATATGGCTATTGGGCTTTGTCTTCAATTGAGACTACTGAGTTGTGGGGATAAATCTTTGCTTGAAAAGCTGGACACATGAGTCAGGCAAAAAAAAAAAAAAAAAAAATGTTGGGGACATGCGTGTTGAATTAAACTCGGTGTTACCTTAATCAGGATAAATAAATAACACTGGAACGTCTCAAATTTCTTTTTGCTCGGGTCGTCCGCATTCGTGAATATTGGACTCTTCTATTTTTTTCTCTCTTTTTCATACAATTCTTACACTTAAAATGACTCAGTATATATATTTTTGAATCCATATCTTCTTTTTTTTTTTCTATAAAAAATTATAACAATATACATTTAAGTGTAATATAAAGTTGGAACCAAAATATATAATTTTCACACTTACCACCCACCGCGAAAGATTCTCTCTGCAATAGCTCGATAGGTAGCTTCCCATATATCGGCATTTGTAAAGCCATTCGTAGTGTTTAATCCAACATCAAAGGCATCATACTGAAAGCAAAATACTTGGAAATGTTTTATACTTAATAGTGTAAATGTAGACTGTAGAGGTATGAAATTTATTATATTAATATATTGGATTATGTTTGTTATTTATTTAGGCTTGACTTTTTGTGTCAGATGGTATGATATAAGAAGTCTAATTTATATTTGAGATTGTTTAGAGAGAATTAACATAGTAAACTTGGAATGAAGATTATTAAATCGATTCATTTTTTTTCAATCTTTTTCAGGTAAGTTTATGCACTCATAAGGAATGTTACTAGCTTTGATCTCATTAGTTAACTCATTTTGGATAACCATAAATTAAGTAAATTTTATTTCATGAATTGATTACCTAGATCATTCGATGGATGCCATCATGCTTAAGATCCTATATATACTCAGCTTTTTTTCCTCATTTAAGACTCTTAGAGAGAGAAGAAAAAAATAACATTACTTTACGAGAATTCAACTCTATAAGATTAGACAAGTAATTTAGGTAAATAATTAATCTCATTCGCCCAAGCTGTAAGGTGAACGCTTGAGGGCTACTAAGACTATCTTATTTGTCACTTGTATACTTGAGATACTAGAATTGGCTGTTCTTGCTCCCTTCCTCATTCTCTTCTAACTATTCCTTCAAGTGTTATTTTCGCTTTGTTTTTTGAAGCCATATGTAGCACGCAACTTATGCAGTACGTACTTGATTACTCCAGTGGGTCGTTTACATCTACATTTTGGCAACTCCATTGAAAATTAGTGATTGTAAAGATATAACACCTCCAAAGAAGAGAACAATTGGCACATCTAATACTACATCCTAAGAGCTTTATACTAATGTTGAGCTTATTAAGATGAAACTGCTCTCACTACATGAGAACACTAAAAAGGACCATTTAATGCTTGAGGCTCCTCTAGATCCCACATAAATCATGTGAGCAACATAGGAAGCCACAACGGTTTTAAACCAACTTATATCTATGTTCCAACCCATCTTTTTTGGGATGGCTGTTACTACTGCTACATAACAAGGTGTGGCTTCATCAAATCCTATAATTGCTAGTAGCTAGGCGCCTTTATCTTAGCTTAACTAGCTAATCCTCTAGTTATTGAGGAAGATTTCCATCAAAGAGGAGGTGATGAAACCCTCTCGCTAGAACTTGCATAACAACCAACTCCTGCAATAGGAAATGTAAGAGTCTAGCTAGGTGGCCCTTCATCCTCATGTATGCCTGCTCCTATATCTAATCCCACTATCTTAACTTTAGGTGAATCTACTCCTTATCCTAATGCTACCCTTGCTTTACTAAATGCATCCACAAACTTTACTAAAAGGACTTCCTTTATAACAAAGGAATATTTAGATGTTTATATGAAGGAAATATAAGTAAAGTTTTCTACGGGAGTACTAGAGCTAGAACTCTCATATCATAAACGTATCACAGTGAAGCCATACCTTAAGGACTATATAAGTCCTAAATTCATGCTGTTCAATGGAAAGAAGGGAAGTTTCATGGAGTACCTGCTAAAATTTATTAAAACTTTAGAGCTTTATGAGCTTAATGATGATCTAAAGCTTAGAGAGTTCTCTAAGTCATTGACATTGAAAACATACACCTAATATGTTAATATCCCCTTGGGATCGGTTGATTCATAGGAGACTATGTGTAAGCTCTTCTTGGAGAAATTTTTCTTCGCTTAGGAATGGACAACAATTATAAACATAGGAAAAACACAACATGACTCAAAAGAGGATTTGATGAATCATATAGAACGCTTCAGAGAACATGCCCTAAACATTTAAGATATCTGTGATGAAAGAGAGTTGGTGAAGATTTGCATCTAAAGGATGGTCTCTGAGTCTATTGTACATTTGGATAACCTCTCCCTATGTTCTTTTGCTATACTCATTAAGAATGTACGAAGGGCAAACAACTCTGTTACGAGGCAACGAAAGGAAAGTAGTAAGCTTAACAAATGAGTAACATTCGTGTCTTCGATTAAGAGTGAAGACATTAATGCCAATAAGAGAACTAAGAAAGATGCAGAAACTCCTTTGCTTCCATGCCTAATGATTAAGATACATGCCATCCTTGACTGTTGGTTATAGAATGAAGCTATTAAGTTACTAAGAGTTGTACGACAACCTATGGAGAATGAAAGAAGAAATCCCAAATAATATCGATTTCATAGAACGATAAATCACTCCATTAGGGATTGTTGAAGCTTATGAAAGATATTCCATAAAAGAATTCAAAATGGGGAGCTTGTCATCAAAGATAACGGCATTCGCAACAACTTGCTCCCAAGCCATAATGCCCATGTGGTAGCATATGAGTGTTCTAAAAGTGATTAATGATTTGTTAGGCATGAAAAAAATGGGTTCAAGCTATGACATTGCTTTTGTAAATAAAAAACGAATTTCGCTACTCAATAATAAAACTTTTATTATTTTACTCATCTCTGTGTTTTATATCTTACTCTCCTGAAGCCCAGGCAAAGCTCAGACAACACCTTGGCATCTCAGCTTCCACTCCTTGAGCTTAGGTAACACTTTAACATCTTGACTTCTATGCCCTAAGCCCAGGTGATGCCCTGGCATCCCGGCTTCTATACCTCAAGCCTAAGCGATACCCTAGTATCTCGAATTCCATGCCTTAAGCTTGGGCAAGACCTTGGCTTCTCGAATCTTACACCTTAAGCTAAAGCTATGCCCTAGCATCATGGTTTCCATGTATAAAGCCTAAGCAATGCCTTAGCATCTTAACTCTCATGCTTCAAGTTTAGGTAATACCTTAGCATCTTGGCTCTCAAGTTTAAAGCCCAAGTGATGCATTGGCATCTTAGCTCTCACGTTTGAAGCCTAAGCAATGCTTGGCATCTTAGCCTCTATACTTTAAGTCCAGGTGATACTTCAGCATCTTGGCTCTCACACCTTAATCCCAAACAATGCCTTGGCATCTTGGCTCTTACGTCTCAAGCCTAGACGAAGCCTTAGTGTCTTGGCTCTACGCTTCAAGTATAGGTGACACTTTGGCTTTTTGGCCCTTGTGCTTCATACCGAAGCAATGCCTTAGTATCTTAACTCTCATACCATAAGTGTTGGTAACACCTTGGCATCTTTGCTCTTATGTGTTAAGCCTAGGAAACACCTAGACATCTTGTATATGTATGGGAATCATTGTTGAATCAAAGTATTGATGTAATAATGGATCTTAGTTTGCCACACTTCCATCTTACTTGTGTGGGAACCATAGGCTAGTAGAAGTAATCTAGTAATCTTCATGAGAAACCATACATTGTAGTTTCATGTAAGACAAGCCATTCAGGGCCTCATCTAAGATGTGCCATCCTTAGGAAGGAAAACTAGGTGTAGGAGGAAGGCAAAAGTATATCCTCTGATGGCGATCCTACGATCCTACCAAGGTTCACTACGATAGAGGCTCACTGCATGTGAGTCCTATTGGGCCCTATTGTGCACAAGTCCTGTTATGCTACCTGTTGGGATTTACTACATTTAAGACTTAATGCATTAAGGCTTACTAGGACTTATTGCTCATGAGGTTTGTTATGCGCAAGTTATGTTGCTTTCGAGGCTTATTGCACTCTAGGCTTGCTCATTCAAGACCTGGAACACTTGAGGCTTACTAAGTCTTCTTTGATGGTGTTCTTAAAGTTCCCTTATGTCTCATTGTAGGAGAAGATCATTGCGTACGAACCTTGCCTCTTTCGAGGCCTGTTGAGGTCTTCTACTTTCAAAGCTTGCTATATGAGATGCTTACTGTGCTTGAGGCCTACTAGGGACTACTATTCTTAAGGCTTTCTTACTTGAGGATTTCTCACTCGAAGCTTCTCTGTGTAAAGTCTACTTGCTCAAGGCTTGCTATGCTTGAAGCCCATTGAGACTTGTCATGCTAGAAGCTTGCTTGCTGGAAGTCAGTATCTTGCTAAGAAGTCGCTTAGCCAACTTTGACTCTTAAAGTAGATATTAAGATTGATCAAGAGCATTATTAATTATGATACTACACCTATAAGAATGAGGGGAAGTTAATAAGATAAGACATACATGGTACTCGAAAGAAAAAGAAAAGAACAATTGAAGCGAAACATCTAGATGATGAGAGAAGTCCTACCATACTTATAGTGGTGTTGAATTCTGAATATCTGTAGATGATGTCTCTGGAAATTTTAGATACTCCATTGCAAAATGATGACCTATCATGCTTCCATTCCACTCGTATGTGGGAACCATAATTGAGTAAAACTAGTAATAGCATGAAGGACTCTAGTCTTTTTTAGAAGAAATGCATATTTCGACTTCTCTTCAATGTGCTTTACCTAATCATCTCATTTGGTGGTTGGCTCCTTTAGAAATGAAAATTAGATGTTAAAGAGAGAGGTAATTCTCTCCTCTCATTCCAAAGCAAAACACTAAATCTCCCCCGATGGTATCTTTAGAATCAACATGAGACTTGTGCTTGATAAACTAGAGACTACCATTAGTACAAAGTGTTGTGTAGGCTTCTTAGCACTTGGCTTTGTCCCAAGACGTATTTTCAAAAATAGTCTCATTTAACCACCTATTTTGAGGACATAGGATTGGTGATGGATATTTATCTTGATGCACTAACAAGTCCTTCAACTTCATTGCTTCCATGCTTTAAATCTAGATCAGTGTTCATCTCTTCCGGATAGAACACAAAAATCAATATATTCTCTAAGTCAATATATTATGGTATAGAGAAACTAAGTAGAGATATGATAATGATCTATGTTTGAAAAATAGCAGACTAAAGGACCCATTCATTATGTGTTTTAAGTGGAGACCGAACCTTCATTAACATAGTTTGGAAAATACTTTTTTTTTTTTAAGTCAACATTGAATAATGTATATGGCTAGATGGTTACCAAAGTTTTCCTATTGGATCTTATGCGATCCCATACAATTTAAGCATTACAATCATGTTTAAAAGAAGAAGAAGAATTATCAGAAGTGAAAGAAAAAAGAATGATAAAGAAAAGAGACCATGCGTTCTAGCCAGAAGAAGAAGGAGAGGAAAAAAATTGGATACACATATCCTTATTAAGCACCACTAAGGCAAGAAGAATAAAAAGAAAAAAATATATGCAAATAATAGCTTTGTTCTATTATAGTTATTACTTAACCAAGTTGAAAATTCATAATCAATGCCAGTGGCAATTGATGGCTTTGATGAGTGGTGATCAAATGCTTTTCAATTTCTCGCATAAGCAAATTATAGAGATCCAAGTTATTACTTCCTCATGTTCATTAGCTGACTAGAGTGTGAGCAAATGAAATGTGGCATGAAAAGAAAAATATGGACAACATGCATATATATATATATATATTATTGACTATATGCAAAACGAGGAGATAAAGATGAAAGACTTAAATTTGGAAATTGATGGATTTTTCATGATTTTGTGAATTTTTTATATTCAATGAATTGTATTTGATGGGGAAGTAAAATATGACCAGTGCTCATCTCTCTTAAGACGACTTTGTTATGTATATACTCGCACATTTGGAGCAACTTTCAAAAGAATATTGGTGTATTTCAAATATATTTGGATCATCCAAAATTTTAAAGAAACTAAAAGATAATAAAAAAAAAAAGAGAAATCAATTGAAGGACCTACCATAGTCTTGTTACTTCGGTTGAAGTTATCAAGCTCTCAATGTTGGTGGTTATGCATAAGAAAAGGCAAAACTCGCAGCCGCATTATTTATCAACAGCATTCGAGTATTAGAGAAAAGAAGGACAAGCGCAAATCAAAAGATGAGAATGGAAAAGGACATGAATTTTACTTAACTAAGTCCATGTATGCTATGAAAGAAGAATGATATGTAATAAACCATCAACACTACGCAGTTGTATAGGAAAAGATGACCAACTCACTAGGGACATGAGTCTAATCAAAAGAATTGATTGACTTGATTCTCTTATTACTTGGCTACTGGTGCTATTAAAGGATTCAAATACTTGTAGAATTGAACTCTTTTGATGAATTAAATCTTGTTGACTTGTTAAGGAATGATAGAAAAGTGGATTAGAGTAAGTTTGGAGAACAAGTAAAAATATACATACATACATACATATATATATATATATATATATAAAAGAGTGACGGTTGCCATAGCTAAAGTGATGACATCATCCAAAGCTATTGCTCTTGCTTGCTATTTTTTCTTTCTTATGGAATTGTTATATCTTGTTATGTCTTGCAAGGCTATAAGATTGACATGGAAGATGAGAAATATTGAAAAAGCAAACAAAACGAAAAGAAAAAGATTAAAGACTTACTTGGTATAGTCATGAAGTATTGGCTGTTATTACCGTCGAAGCGATAGAGTCGTAATAGCCTTGTCATACAAACCATTCTGAGATAGAAGTTGACCTTATAACCGCTATCCTAGATTTGATCTACATAAGGCGTTTACAACTAACTCACTTGAAGTGAACAGTTCATAATTTAAATAAGTCATTTACTTAAGAAAATAAGAAAATATATATATACACTAGAATTCAATTATTATAATTAAAGTTTACAATATTTTACCATAATTTATTTCCTAATTAATACATTATTCAAAAATGAAAAATTCTAAAATAAGAGCTTAGATCTTAAAAATGTTTTTCCTCACTCTTTAGGATTCATCAGTTGCTAGCTTTAAAGTAGTTGTAAGTTGCTTCTTAGCTAGCACCTACAACGATGTTTATAGGAATGTGAGGAACCATAACTTAGTAAGTCGGGATGGATGACTTAAACTATACCACAAAGACAAATAAGGTTATCAATCAAATTATTAGTTGTAATGCATGTTCAAGAAAATACCATCGCACGACGTGTTCGACCAGTCGTGAGATTAAAGAAATTACGCTTGCTCTAATCCAAGTTGAGGAGTTGCCGTTAATGCAACAGCTCACGATCAAACCTAGGCTTATGCAATGGAGATATCGCTCCTTTCGCGACTATTTTCGAAATATTGACTTCACTCTTGTTGTGACCTTCTCACCTATCACTTAGTTCGATTAAAGATGAAGAAGGGACTCATTATGTTATCCTATGTTATCCCTTTCGAAGGGGTCAGTATTTGGTTGGAGAATCCTAGGTTTCCCCTAATGGGTTACTATACAGGTTCGATTTATGGTTATAAGTCATATATTTATTAAGTTCAGTTTAGGGTGATCAATCATTTTATACAATACAAGCCAGAACGACAAAAAATCATAGCATTACTTATAATCAAGCACATGCACACAACCAACTATCTAACAAGTACAACCGAATATAATCTCAAGCCTCTAAAATATAGCAACGTATTAATCTCAACTTACCTAGACTCCTCGCTCACTCACTCGAGGTCCAACTCGCTTAAGCCATCGCCGATCATCTCTATAATACAAACGTGGTTTCAGTTTTTTATATAACTATTATAGGTTAGTTTTATCTTATAACATTTATTGTTATCTTTTGTTTAGGGTTTAATATACCTAATTATCTAGGTTTTTAAGTCTTTTATAATTTTTCTTAAATCCTGTTAAGTTCTTTTTTGGTTTTTACATTAATTTCTAAATTAGTTTTTTTTTTGTCTTAGTTTTTTGTTAGAGATTTATATGTACACCGTAAGAAATCATTCCGACCCATAATGTGAAATTAATTGCATTATTTTTAGATATCCTAAATATCGTTTTTCGTCTCTAACTAGTGTTCGAGTCCGTGCGGTACACCTGAATCTTAATTTAATTACTGAATTCACCCCTGTTATGAGAAAATCTTATATTTTTTATATAATTGCCTTAATTTAAGTTTTCTATCAGATTTATTATATATTCCTATTATTATCATAATATCAATTCTAACCAATATTTTCCTAATTATTAATTTCTCATAATTACATATTACATATTATCATCTAATGTGTATAAGATGTATACATCTAATATTTCTATCACTTCAAATATCATCTTCCAACATCAAATAACATTCTAAATATCTAAATTTATCTAAAATTAGATTTTGAACATAATTACCCTAATCTATAAATTAACTTAAAATTTACTATTTTTTCCTATTACTTATTTATTCATAATTACCATAATAATTATATTTAACACCCTATATGCTATAAGTATCATACTTCATCAGATTTAGATATCCTAAAATATATAATTAGGTACTAAATCAGTGATTAACCATTTAATTACTTAATTAGCCCTAAATCAACTATTGTAGGCATCATTTTAAGGCTTAAAAATTATCTAAAAATTTTGAAAATTAATTTTTGAAAAAGGGATTCGTGACACTATTTTATTTCACCTAAATAGTCTACACAAAAATTTTGGGCTTAAAACTACACTCTTAAGGTTATTTATTTTTAATCCGAACAAAGCTCAAGCTTGCATGATTTCTTAAGGACAATATATTACGGGACATATTTTCATCAAAATAATATTTTTTTTCTAAAAAATAAATATAAAAATATTCTAGAATAACAAGTTTCATAATTTTCTAATTAATTTTTGATATTTTTAACAATTTAAGAAAAATCGAGTAAAAATTGAAACTCACCAAAATTTATGGCTTTGACAACTATCGGTGGCCATGGGTGTATCGGCCCATTTGACCGTTACTACCATCATGCGGTGGTGGTGGCCATCCACTTTAAGTTGCTCGTCAAGTCTAGGTTCGCTTTAGAAGCCCTAATTGTACAATTTTTTTTTTGTAATTTTTTATAAAACCTTAATTTCCTCTTAATTTCACTTCTCTCTAATTTCATAAACTTCCAAACATCTAAAATGAGCTTTTGAAAAATTTGGGGTATTTATAGAGGTCTTGGGGAATTATTGTGTATTAAACTGATTTAACAATTGCCTTATTTTTTTTTCTTCTTTTTTTTTTTTTTACTTTTTATTTGTTGTAATTTGATTGGTTGCTTTGATTTCTTCAATTCCAAATTGCTACACCTCAATTCTAGATTTTTCCTGATTTTTCTTGATTTTTTCTTAATTAATTATGAATTTTCTTTAATTATTGAGCATTATTTTAGCACATTTCACGTATTTTAAGTAATTACACATGTTTCTACTTATATGTAAATTCATATATAGTACAAATAAATATTTCTAAATATTATTTAAATCACTCTATGATTTTTAGTATACATATAATTTATTTCAACGGTTCGTTAGTTATCAGAATGCATTTTACATATTTTCGATAAATAATGAGTTATATATTTAAAATTTGAAAATTTTATATTCTTTTATTTTATTGTTTATTTTTTTAAATTCGAACTTACGGGATTATTTTTACTAATATTTCTAATTTTACTTTATAATTTCGGTTCGATCGAATCCTTTAGTCGATCGTTCTAAATTTTACGAGCCAATCTCCGAGTAACTAATTGTGGGTCTTACAATTATTTTGATTGATGATTGATGAATATACTCGTTCTTGCCAAGTGTGGCCAGATTGAATGTTTATCTCCATCGGAGTGTGACGTTTCAAATTTCTTGACTAAGTGATAGTGTATTCACTTCCACTCGCTTATTGTTGCTAGGACGACCGGAGTTCGAGTAATTCAAAGATAGATTTACTATGGAGATTTCTCTTTTGCTTCTTTTAGCTATAATAAGTGGGCGTGGTTAGTGAATCAAGCTTTGAATAGGAAAGAATCGACGGATGCATATTTATATTCAACACGAAGAGCTTGAAGATAGAGATTAAAGATTTAAATCCAGAACTTAATAGATTTGGATGGTCTTGTGAATACTCGGAGTTGCAATTGATATTTATTGGAAAGTAAAATATCCTTTGGTGATATATTTGATAAATGAAGAACAAGAAAAGAGATTTAGAAGATATAAAGATGTTATGGCATTCGATTGAGATACTGATATGCAAAAGAAAGATATATATGTGCTGTGTTATTTATTTATTTATTCTCTTCGTCAATGTTGGCACTACAGGAGGAAATCCATCCTTAAAAGCAAGATATGGAGTATGGCAATGATCCAGTATTCTCGACACATTGAATGGTAGTATTGGTAAAATATTTAAAGCTATAGGAGCTTTATTTTTTCTAATTCCCTACGAAGAAGGTAGTATATGCCAAAGTTGATGTATTATAATATGATATTGATTAAAGACATGGGATGAAAAACGTAGAGAAGTGAAGATCTAATGTGTGTATGTATATATATATTCAGGTGGGATTATATGAGATGTAAAGAACGAAATTTGAATTGATATGAAAAAAATTTGATTTATTGCCATGGATACCAAGCATGGATTCGGATCACACTTCTATGAAGCTAGTAGAAATCAGTGAACGAGTTTCAACTCTAGGGCATGCTTTTCGGATTAAAGCAAAGTGAAAGGAGCATAAGGTACAATTCATGGACTCCAAGGCAAGATTGAAGAAAATCAAAGACAATGTTAATGTATGGAAGTTAATGTGATAAGATAGATAATGCACATATTGAAGCTAAATCAACTTTTATAAATGAGGTTGTATAGTATAAGAAGGCTTATCTAACATTGCCATGGGGGCAATACTAGGTAACAAGTTTAAAAGTGACATATGCAATTAAATGGTGCAGCAAGTTTGCACATTGAGGTATATAATAAATAAATTTGCAGTGTTGGTATTAGATTAAATGAAGTCTTTAGCTATGTGAGTGTAGTTGGCAGTAATGTGACTCTTTATAAATGTGCATACACTGAGTAGCAACTTAACTATTCAAATTAAGTAATTGATGTCCAAAATACTTACACTCTATTCAAGAATTTTGATTGGAGGGCAAAATGTAGAGGCATATAATTTATTTTATTAATATATTAGGCTAAGTCTATTATTTATTTAGGCTTGACTCTTTATGCTAGGTGGTAGGACTCAAGGAGTTTGGTCTATATTTAGGATGATTTAAGAAGAATTGGCTTAGTGGACTTAGAATATGGATCGTTGGATTGGTTCGTCTATATTTGACCTTTCTTAGGTAGGCTTATGCACTTATAAGGAAGACAATTAGCCTTGACCCTATTGGTTAACTTATTTTGGATAATTATGAATTGAGTAAACTTCATCTTATCCATTGATCACTAAGATAATTCAATGGATACCATCATACTCAAGAGCCTATATATGTTCAATCTTTCCTCCTCGTTTGAGACTCTTAAAGTGAGAAGAGAAAAACAACATTAGTCTGCAGGAATTCAACTCTCTAAGATCAAACAAGTAATCTAGGTAAATAATCGATCTCATTTGCCCAAATTGTCAGATAAAAGCCTGAGATCCCTTAAGGCTACATTGTCTTGTACATTTGAAACACTGAGATTACTTATTTCTCCCCCTTGCCTCATTCTTTGCTAATCCCTTTAAGTATCACTCTCGATTCAATTCTTTGAAGTTACATACAGTATGTGGATTACACAGTATGCACGTAATTACTCCAATCAAATCCTTACATTTACATAGACAAAACCATATGAATAATTATAATCTTAAACATATAACTCAACATAATGTCATTGAGAATACCTTGTGTTACCTCTCCTCCTTATACACATATAACTATGCAGCATGCACGTGACTACTTCAGTTAGACCCTTACATCTATAACTCGACACAATGTCATGGTAGATACCTTGTGTTCCCCCTCCCCCCCTCTCTTAGTAGACATTGTACCTTACAACTATATTTCCTTAACAACATATTATGAAAACTTTGTTTATACGACCAATTTATATAGAATGAGAAAATAATGAACTTGAACCATTGGAAGTTGCAAAATGAAGTTGCTGTGGCTGGAAGGTTGGTGTTTACGAAGAATTATGTGAAACAATGGAGTTAGGGGTTTTGATTCCTCCAAGATGCAGTGCCTTGGCCATTTATGCCTCGTTCACTTGAGGGGAAATTTCTCCCTTATTCTTTATTATAACATTCATTTGGTTTTTTATTTTTGTCTCTGAATTGCGATTCCTTAGGAATTCCTATTACGTAAAATCAAGTAATAGGGATTCCTTGACACAACTAAAGAATTATGATTCCTTATAAAATTTCATATTTTTTCAAAAAATAACCTCATATCAATTTAACGATGATCACCACCACCATTATTGCTATCGCCACTACTAACCGTCACCACTGACCACCATTACCACCACCACTATTGTTGTTGTTGCAACCGCCATTACCACCACCTATCGTCACTGCCATTATCATCACCAACTACTACTGTCATCACCAACCACCATCATCATTATCGCCACTAACATTGTTATCATCACACTACTGCCACCATTACCATCACCGGCGTTGCTTCTGACCACTGCTATCATCACCACTGCTATTGTTACCATCACCGCAACTACCCCTACCACTCCTCCAAGCCATTACCCCAACCACTACCTCAACCATTGCCACCATCATCGACTATAACCATCGTTACCGCTACTGTTACTACCATTGCCACTATCACTGTCATTGCCATTGCCATCGCCATCGCCATCGCCATTGCCATTGCTATCATCATTGCTCGTAATTGCCATCGACCATTATTAACGCCTCCGCTCTCACAGTCGATTTCCACCACTATTACCTATTATTTTAGAATTACTTAAGAAAAATTAAGGATATTTTAGCTATTAAAGTTCTATTATGTATCTATTCTTAAGTTATTTATTAATTTAACTAAATAAAGTAATAGGTATTATACTTTTATTACATTTCTTAAAAATTTCAATTATATTCTTTCCTTAATCCATTTAGTGAAGTGAACGATCTGTTCGGATATACTCAAAGACCTTAAATCTCATTAATGAATGTGTAAAGTCTACACCATAGAGAGTGTGTTGATGGGTTACTGAGAGAGTATACTCTTTTAGAAGAATACTTCCAAACAAATTACATATTCCAAACTGCATTCTTCGAACCAATGTATAACTTTGAAAGCGAGAAAAATTATTTATTGACAAACAAGCAATTCAATTTTGACAAACAAATTTTCAAGTCGCACCAACCTAAGCTCACGAAATTGCAGTTTTTTCTCTTAGAATCACTAAATAGTATTTACTCCCATTAATATATTCATTAGGGATGTACACGAGTCAGAGAATCTCATAAATTACTCGACCTCAGCAAGGGATATTTCCTTAAGTTTGATGAAATTATAGTTGAGCTTGAATCGCTTTGATATTTTGCAAGGAAGCCCAATTAAGCCTAGATGACCAGCCTCCGTTGGATTCCTTATATACTTGGGATGAAATGCGCAAATGAGTAGGAAATACGCAATTTATACTACCAACTACTAAAAACCATGAAACAACTGGACAAAAATGTAAATAAATAAATAAAACAAACTAACTAAAAAGCTGAAACTAATGAATGTATCCACGTAAACAAGCATGCATATATTCAACGAATTTAGTGTTGCCCAAACCACGATGACAAAAGATAGCAACATTTATAAACCATTAGTTTTAATATTATAGATATGAACTCTAATACATATAATGAAATAAAAATACAAGACTTTAGCATGTCGCTGGTCTTGCAACAAATATTTCAATCACTGTGCAACATGCCATTAGGCATCTTTCTTCACAACAATATATCGAGTTGATGATCATATTTGTATAGATAAATATATTTTAATATAGATATACACAAATATATCATTAACTATTTATACCAATATGAGATTTTGTAAAATTATGGCATGCACACACACATACACACACATATGTATATAGTTTTAATGCACATTTATATCTACTTAATAATGAGAAATTTATATGTTTACCATCAAAATTAATAAATATTATACAAATACAAATTAAATAAAAAATATTACCAAAATAGTATTGTTATATCGCATCTTATTGCTATTTGTTAGTAAAATACCTATATTGCATCTTAATAATAATTTTTTTATATAATTTATAATTATGTAATTTTTTCTTTTAAAGATAGTAGACATGTAATGCACCCACTTAACAATATTATGAAAAAGTAGTGATAATTAATGTCAATATAAAATTTTTCTGAATTCATTACATCTGCATCACATCCATAGTCCTAATTAAGGCACTACCACATGCTCCTTTGTCAATGGACATTTAAAATGGGTAATATGAAAACAAAATTGCATCATAGTTCATTGGCTGCAGCGATGTATCAAAATAGATGCTCAAAGGAAAACTCAACTTTACCTATAAACATGACCTGCTTTGCATGGTTACAAAAGATTATATCATTTATAGCAGTTCTCATGTTGCATTCAAGCAAGGTATCCTCTATGTTGTAACAACTACCATTTGCCCTCTATTTGCATTCATTTTTCAATAGTATCTTTAACGAGTCTTTCGTTAGAATTATTTTTTTAAAAATTAAATATTAGTTGATTAGAGGTATAATGGTTATTTCCTCCCCTTGGCGGTTGTATAAAAATGTATTTGTTTCCAGATGCTTTTCAATTAAGAGCAACTTAGAATTTGCTTTTCATTGTTGATTGATTTTTCAATGCTTGGCAGGATAATATATTGTTAAAGAAAAAAAATAAAAGGGTTTTGGAGTGGTAATCTTTTGGTTATGTAATGTGTATATATTTTCAAAGTTTTTATTATGGCATTACCTAAATGGTAGAAATATATGGAAGCTTAATTAATGCAAGTTTTACATGAAATTTTAAACCTATATAGTTTGAATAATAATAATAATAAGGGAAAAATACAAATAATTTCCTTAAATTTTGATTTGGATGCGAATTAGCCCTCCAAACTTTCAAAGTATAATTTTTTATTTAGAAAATTTTATAAATTGATAAAAAACCTTCATAGGTTGAGAATAACTCTTTTAAATTTTAGTTTTAGTATATAAACATCTTATAAACTTTGATTTTGGTATGTAAATATCTCTTAACACCCCTAAAGTTTAGGGATTGTTTACACACCAAAATTAAAGTTTAAGGGATTATTTTCAATTTATGGAGATTGTTTGCCAATTCATAAAAATTTATAGATAAAAAATCATACTTTGAAAGTTTAGGCAATCAATTTACACTTAAATCAAAGTTTAGTAGAGTTATTTACAATTTCTCCTAATAATAATAATAATTTTCTATGTATCTTTTCTTTACTAGCAGTGTAAGAGGACCTCCTTGGTGGCATACCTCTTAAAATATATATATATATATATATATATATATGGATATATCTATAAAGGCATATAATTTAGTACTTTTATTGATTTATTTACTTCTTAACCACTTCTTCACTAATATAATTTCCTCTTGGAACTAATCGATATCATAGGGATTATTTAGGTAAGTTCAAAGTTTTTGATACCTTTAATGTTTTTCTAGCTTAAATTTGCAAAACGAAAATTTATGCTACCTTTTAAATAGTAATTTTTAATCAAACCAAGGTTATCACTATAAAATGCCCCTATAAACCACTCATTGATATTTATTTCTAAGAAATTTTTTTACTGTTCCTTTATATTTTTTACAAAATAAGTTTAACCCTCTATTTCACCATTAATATAATACCCATCACATTTGCACCATCGACTTGGTTGTATTTTAAATTGTTCAAATCTAATGAATATTATATCAAAAATTGGATAAAAGGCTAGAATGATCTCATAAAAAACATAGATAATACCGTAAAATTATCTTTATTTCTATCTATTTCATATATCCTAATTGTAAAGCTCATCGAATTTGGTGTCTTTAATGCTAATTTTACTTTCCTCCCTTTCTATTTATACATAATGTACCTTTATGTTATAATTTTTAAATACAAAACAATTAGACTAAGGCTACAATAATAATTCGACATTTAGAAACTAATTTGCATCCATTATCACGATTCACACTTTTTATATACCAACACTTTTTACTATCCCACCAATAAAATTTTAAGAAAAGAGATATGTAGATGTATATACCATGTTTTCTATATAATTATTCTTTTATTTTTAAGTAATTATTTAATAAATGGATTTCAACACGTTTACCTTTTAAATCACATGAACCATCGGCGTATCCGCCATTTGGAAGTATATAACCACAAGCAACTACTATTTTTGAAGACCAGATATGAGTGTGTAAAATGGGTAAAAGTGTCATGATACCCATTTATCTTTCACCTCTCTCTCTGTCTCTTTCTTGACTCTTCTTTTCATTTTTTTTTTTTTTTGGGTAATTGTTCTTTCCTACTACATATTGGGGTTTCTACAATTACGTTTTTTATTTTGACTGGATCAGTCCTATACTTTACCCCACTATTAATTTCTTTTTTTTTTAAATTTAAACCGTTGAATTCATAATTTATTAAATAGTTTAGATTTAAATGAGTATAAATTAAGGATAAGAGGAATGATATGATGGGTCTCATAAAAAATAAAAGGTAAGACTTAGAAAAATCTACATACACAGTATGTGTGTATATGTTAATGTAGATAACATAGATGTATCATTAATAGTTTAAAATAATACGAGACGTTTTAAGATTATGCCATATATATATTGGCAACTTTTTAAGCAAAATAGAAATGGAAGAAAATTTGTGGAAAGGAAAAGAAAAGAAAGGAAATCACGAGACATTTACATTTGGATATAAAGAGTGCAAATGTTAAGAAATTCATGGAAATGTTTTATTTTTTCTTGTTTGGTCAATACAAAGAAAATGAAAGAAAGAAAAAGAAAAAGAAATAAATGATAATTTCACTTAAGCCACCTTCATCTTTTTCCATTCCCTCCCATTTCTAAGTGTTATTTTTGTAACTTCCTATGATTTCATCCATTTTCTTTAATTTCTCTCAAATTTCAAGAGAAACAAAAGTACTTCTAGAGTGTAAACATTTGCACACTTTTCTATCCACTTCATCCCGTTTCCATTAGTTAATAAAATTACCAAACATTTTACTTTCTTACGTTTCTATTGGTTTCTATTGATTTCTTTTGCTTTCCACCGATCCAAAACGGCGACGGTTTTCATCCATATAGACATGTACTTAATGGATATTTTGACACAGCAGTGATTTATTAATGTTGAGATCCTTTCTTTTCTTTTTTTTTTTTTTTTTTGAATTCATTACATCTTCGTTATACCTAGGTGTGTAATCGAATTGAGTCGAATCGAACGGTATTAGGATTGAGCTCAAGCTAGACTCGAAAATTTGAAACTTGAGCTCGACTTGAGTTCGATTGAGTTTTAAATTTTATGTTTAAAATCAACTCAAAAATATATATGGTAAGTTTGAGCTTGATTCGATTAGTTCAAATTTTTAATAAATTTTTCCTAACTAATATCATATTCACTATATTTAAATAAATTAAAAATATATTAAAAATTATATCAAGCTCAATTAGATTTGCGATCCTAATGAGTTTAGTATTTTAAAACTCGAGTTTGGCTCAATTTACTACGAACAGCTCGAGCTCGAGCTCAATTTGTTTATCACCAAATCGAAAATAAAACTTGAGTCGAGCTTGAATAGTTTGTAAATCGGTTTAATTCATTTGTGCCCCTAATCACACCAATATTCCTAATTTAAGCACAACCACATGCTTCTTTCTCAATGGACATTTAAAATGGGTAATATGGAAACAAAATTACATCATAGTCCATATCCCTTCTATATCGATGATGTATATGTTATCAAACCAGACGCTCAAAAGAAAAACTCTAGTTTACTTGAAAACACGACTTGCATTGCATGGTTACAAAAGACTAAACCGTTTATAGCGATTATCTTCTTGCAAATGGGATTTGCTGGAATGGATATATTTTCTAAAGCTGCATTGAACGAAGGTATGAGCAGTTACGTTCTTGTTGCCTTCCGTTATATCGTCACAACCATCGTAATTGCTCCGTTTGCGTTCGTCTTTGAATGGTATATTTGATGAACTTCTCATTATTTAATTTTGATGAATAGGTTTCATATGCAAAAGAATTTAACTCGTTTGATACTTCTTTTCTCCTTTCTTTCTTTTTTTTTTTTTTAATTCCAATTGGAGAAAAAACCTACAGGTGACTTTGCTAACTACTATCAAGGTGGTGGTTCTTGGCTTAAAAAAATTGATTACATGTAACCCACTTATTGGAATAAACTTGTATTATTTAGGCACGAAACTTACGACTGTTGCATTCGCTGCTGCCTAGTACAACATACTTCCTGCCGTAACATTTGTTATGGCATGGCTTCTGAGGTAACCAAGTAATTTATACATTTCTTTTTAAGCAGAACTTCATTTGGAATTTGTTAGAAAGCAACTCGGTAGGACAAAAATGTAGTGTTAGTGGTTTGAGTGGCAGTGTTTCTTCTGTTTTGGTATATTTCTCTCTTTTTTTTTATTTTTTATTTTTGTATTAATTTGTATTTTAGATTAAAAATTAATAATCCTATGTAAAATTGAGAAAGTGTGTCTTTAGTTGATTTATCTATAATTATAATAATCTTCTAATGGTTAATTGATTACTTGGTGTTGTCTAACATTGTAATGTATCTTTAATATTTTCTATGCTATAGAACCAAAAGAATAATAAAAAAAAAAGTACACAAGAATTCTTAAATTTCATAAAAGTGGAAATCCTAGTATATAGAATTTAAGTTTGGTTCAGTTTGGATTAAGTTCGTGGTTCGACTTTAGCAGTTGAACCAAATCGAATTGTGACTATTAAAAAGAAAAAAGCTCTGGAATCGTACAAAGGTTTGGGTTTAATGTTACATCGTTGTGTTGTGTTACAAGGATATTCTCTTAATATTGTTCGTAATTCTAATGGTAAGCAATTTCCCTTGGATGAAGATGGGGCAGACTGGAAGAAAAGTTGGAAGAAGCATAGCTTATCCTACTAAGATCCCGTGCTATGATACAGTCTAGAGCAATGGAACTAGCCACTTGTGAACTTCACGGCCTATATGGTTGATAACTTAGTTGGGGTTCATTTAGTTAGAACTTAAAAATTGTACTATGATGACTAGGCAACTTTGCACATCACATCTGCGAACAAAAAGAATGATTGAACTTTTGTAAACATAAATGATTTAATAACCAACTTAAACCGGGAGGACTCTGATTGAATTTACAAATGTATAGGATATGTAATGAAGCTATTCAATATATGTTCCTTGTATAGATTAGTATCTTGACATATAATATTCTTTGAGGTATCTCAAGTGAATAAGGTTGGACTTAGGGTTGACAAGTTGAAACAAAATTCATGAACTTAAGTATGAGAAAATACAATTTTATGCAACTTTGAATCTCATTAAATATGTCTCATGTTTAAACACAGCTATATGTGTAAAAGGATGCCATGTTGAAATCCTTTCTGGCCAAGGATTGAGGAAGGAAAATTTCGTTCTCTTGTGATAATCCTTTTTTGGTGATAAGGTTTTTTTACTGTTTTTCTTTGGAGTTTAGTAATTTGACCTATTGCTAAGACGTAATAATAATAATAATAATAATAATAATAATAATAATAATAATAATAATAATAATAATAGAGATCATGTAAAGAGGGAAATAAAAAAAAAAACCCAATAAAAACTTGTTGTTTTAAGATATTTGAGAGTTGTTTGATGACTTGGAGTGAATGATCTATCACCTTTGAAACAAGCATACTTTAGGTCAAAGGGTGTAACCGTGAATGTTCTGGTGTACAACTACTTTGATATCTAAGTTAGTATGGTTTTAAAGAGAGGATAAATGAACAAAATGTAGGCAAAAGTGTATAAAAGTGAAGGTAAAGGTTTTCAGAGACTTATCCTTTATTCACAAAGGATGATGTTGAGCTACTCGTGGCAAGTGCATCATGTCGCCATGATGTGCTCCAAAATTTGGTGGAAGTGGCTAGAGAGAGTTGTCCACTAGCCATCTATAGTGTGATATTCCTGTGTAGCATGATTTGAAATCCATAGGTTGGGACCTAACTGACCTAACCCTAGGGGCTTAGGTCTTTAAGGACTTGGAGATCTTCTTCTAATCAGGTCAAACTTTTGTCCTAATAACTTGAGTTAGGTTGGTGGAGCATTTTCGTAACTTGGCTTTGATTTTGTAGGAGGCATTTGAATTGTAGGAAGCTTGGCTCAAGTAAGTATGTTAGATTGGGCATAAAGGGCTCGGTACATGTCTTGAAGAGGTCGGTCTAAACCTAAGGGGCCATGTCTAAGATAGCTTATCAATAAAACTATTTATAAAATTAGCAATGAGTCTATAAAGAATAAAGTTTTATTTAAGGCAAAGGTTTTCTATGTATAAAATATTGTAGCTATAATAAAAAGGAAAATGTTTTATTTGTTAAAAGAAATTTATTTAATTTAGTTTTTGATATTTTTATATATGGGAGAAAAGGGACAAAAGAAGATGATGCCATTTGTCATTTATATGCAATGAATATTTTTTATAGGTCATACTTTTTATTTACAATAATTGCCATCTACAACAAAAAGCGATCCATGAAGTTAGTGAAATACACAAAAGTGCATAAGTATACGATTTTTGCCAAATAATTCTTTTGAAAAAATTAATTTTCCAAGAGTTGCCTCCTACGGAGGCAAGTGGCCCTAACAATATGGGGTTGATTGCAAAAAGAATAGCTCTAGTCACTAGATCCTAAGGTTGGATTATAAAGTTTCATTCTTGCAAAAAAACTTCAAGTAAAATGTGATGTGACATTATATCTTTTGTTAAGATGATCATATAGTAATTTTAGAGAACTACTAGTGTGTTTGTTTTTCCCTCTTAGTAGAATTAAGAAAAATTTTGAGCAAGTTAATTATTAATTGTATGATTATGGTTTGAATCATGAACTGAACCAAATCAAATTGTTTCTTAGATTTAAAAAATTTATGAGCTAAATTGTATGGTTTAGTTCGAAGATAAAAAAAAAAAAAAAACATTAAATCCTAATATATGGTTTGGTTTGATTTAGAGGGCTAAACAATGCCAATACAAATTGTACCCACCCTAACGTGTATAATTGATGTGTTAGCTAAGGTGTTGCTTAAGTGTCTAAGTATAATGTGTATTTTTGTGTTTGTGTTTGGTGTTATAGAGGGTTAAATTTAACTTTGGGCTTTAAGCCCATTAATTTATTGGGTTTAACTCTTTAAATTAAAGTGATAGGGTCTAAAGAGTTGAGGTTATGTGCTTGGGATGATCAAAAGAGTTTTAGCATGATGGGCTTGGAGTAGGATCTATTTGATTGGTTCTTCAATCTAACCTTTCTCAATATTGACTCACATTAAGAATAAGGCTTTATTGGGCTATGTTCATAAAAGAAACTCACTTAAGGTTTACTTAAGAGAAGGAATTGATCTTGGGCAATGATCAATATCACGATCTTATAGATGAGATCAATGGCCCAACTCTTATAAATACTCCTTTTCCCTCCCTCATTTAGATAAGAGAGATCTTGGCACTAATGCTGTTACTTTATTGGAATTGATAGAAATCAACTCTCCAGACTGATCACGTGCAGCTGAGCTAGAGGACTCTAAGGACTTACGCAGAGAATGCTAGCTCAAAGCCTCAGTCGGGACAAGGATTCTTATTTTGACTTCTATGTTTCACTTTACTACCGACCTGAGTATTGAGCTTTCATATGTGCTAATATAGTCCTTGAAGCTACCGAGTAGATGTGTTGACCTATTGAGCATACATGTTGACTTGCTAAGTAACCATACTGATCGCTAAACTCTTTCTAAGACCTAGACAACGTCTGAGCAGATCAACCTCAAACTTCTATTTGAGTAAATCTCCAGAGCCAACCAACATTCGATCTTAGTCTAAGTGGAACTGTGAGGTACTTGACTTGAAGAGGATTTGGACATCCTTGATTGACTGAGCTCTGACCTGAACCGGATTAGGTTGGCTTTGATTGTAGACTCTTTTTATTTAACTTTACTCGAATTGTATCATACTACAAACTGCCAGTCGCCATGAAACATGTATCTTCTAGCACAATATTCTAGAATGATTATTTATTTTTTCCACATAGAATATTATTTGTCTCTTTTACCTTTTTAGTATCATCCGTGTATTCTAATTGTAAATTACCCTTTCATCTCTTTTATGTATGCTTGTAACTCTAGTGGGGCTAGTACATAAACCCCATTTATTTGTACGTAGACAATTATCCTTCACATTATCAGAATTAATATAAGTTTTTTTTATGAGCAACCTTAGTATTCTTATTTATCCTTTCAACTCTTATCTATTCCTTTTAGTAAGAAGTAGTGGCGAGTGATTCTATAGTTCAGACCTGTGAGTCATATTTAACAAATTGTAGGTCGAGTAGGATCAATTAATGTGTCATGTCCAATTGATAATTGCCTAAATTTTGCTAAACCCTTTTGTTTTCTTTTGGTTCCTTTATGTTGTGGTGCTCCTCTATGTATTTGTCCTCGGAGATGTAACAGGAATCTTACCTTGAAAGATGAAACACTTGAATATTTCAAGAACATCACCTAGTTCTCCATCGATTGTAGAGTTTAATGCCTCTTGGCTCCTCCATTTGTCACTACGAGTGTTAGAGTCTTATTGAGATCATTTGCTCTTTCTCCCTACCTTACCTCACTTCATCATCCCATACATATGATTTAAGCTACTTTCTTTTTTACATGTAGCATGGCTTGACACGTGGTATGTACGTAATCCTTGGGCTCATACCTACATACTTATAGTTTTAGCGACTCCACTAGAGAGGGAAGACTCGACACTCACATCATGGTACCCCTAAGAAGAATCACTACTGATCCTATAGATCGCAATAACTAGGAACGAGACGGTATGACTGTCACCAATGACTGAAATCTACCTCAAGTTGGAGTTATGAATTAAGGAGATAGTATATAAGAGAGTGTCCTTAACAATATGTAATTGGTGTGTGAGCTTCAAGAGACTAACTAGAATTTGAATGAATTCAGTGTGATGTTTGCCCAATATGTACCCGCTTTATCCCGTTTTGCTGTTGCGCTACAAGAAACTACTACTTCCAATACCTCCAAGGTAGTGCAACAACTCACCCTACTTAATCGTCCTATTGTCAATGAACAAATCACTCCTAAAGTTAGAGGAGTAACTTCCTATAGTAAAACCTGTAGCTACATAAGATTCATTGCTTGAAGTAAGGAACCAAGGAGTTCAGCTTGGAGGCTTATCATCCTCACATGCTATGCCTCGTGTCATAATTGTTAACTATACACAACCAACGCCAATGAATCTTGTGCCTATAAGCTCTACATTTGTGAATCCCATACCCATGCGCCCTGCCTCTATGATGTTAGTAATGGTAGAGGCATCTACGTAAAGAGGTTCATTCATGACCAAAGAAGATCTAGACGTGTGCTTGAAGGAGATACAAGCAAAGTACATGGTTAGAGTACTAGAATTGAAGCTCTCATATCACCAGCATATTGCCGTGAAGTTGTATCTTAAGGACTATATAAGTGCAAAGTTCATGCTATTCAATGGTAAAAAAGGGAGTGCCAAAGAACACTTGTTAAAGTTCATTGAGACCTTAGAAGTATATGGTCTAGATGACGATTTGAAACTAAAAGAATTTTCAAAGTCCTTTACTGAGAAGGTATACACTTGGTCTACCAACCTTCCCCTAAGGTTAGTCTACCAACCTTCCCTTAAGGTTAGTCAATTCATAGGGAAGCATGTACAAGATGTTTTTGAAGAAGTTCTTCTCTACCAAAGGAAGAGTTACCTTTACTAACATGGGTCGGATTTGACAAAGGCTTAAGGAAGACCTCATGGATTACATTGAGCGCTTCAGGGAATGCTCCTTAAATATCTAAGATGTCTGTAACAAGAGGCAGTTGGTTAAGATATGCATTCAAGGGATGTATATTGAGTATGTTGTACATCTTGAGAACCTTTTTCTAGCCTCATTTTCCATATTAGTTAAAAATATAAGAAGGACTAACAACTTGGTTGCATGAAAAAATAACGAAAATGCATGGTTCAATAAGCACATACTGTTAATGAATTTAGTTCACGAGGAGGAAAGAAACAAAGAAATGATAAACTTACGAACTTTAAGCCATCCTTGACATTCCCATGCTCGATGGCAAAGATGTACACAATGCTCGACCAATGGCTACAAGATGGAAACATTAGGCTCCTTAAATTTGAGCACTTATCAACAAATGAGGAAAGGAATGACCACAAGTTTTGTAGATTCCATAGTAGTGTAGGCTACCTTAAGAAAGATTGTTAGACATTAGAAAAGATTTAATGAGTACGTTTAGGATGAGAAATTAATTATTGAAGACAATGATGTTAAGAATAATTTACTTTTAACTCACAAGAACCAACATGGTACCGTGAATGTTATCATTTACGACCTTACAAAGATGAAAAGTATGGATGTTCAACTAATTGAGATGAACGAAGTTAAGCATGAAGAATTCGAAATTGAAGAAAGTGGAGACAATAATGCTACCCTTTCTTTGTTAAAGACTTCTAATGTTAGAAATTTCTTTTATCTCCTTGGTTTTGATGAGGTTGCCCAGCTCAAGGCAGTGATTATGCTTATGATGATTGTACAAGCTTAATACAAGAAACGTATAATAGGTGTCCAATAGAGGGAATAGTTTTGATTAATGAAAGTGCAATTACATTCACTAGTGCCGACATGTGCACAAAAAATCCCAATCATAATTGCCCTCTATATGTAGAAAGCATACTTAATAGTTGTCCTATTAGAAGGACATTTGTTGACAATGGATCTTTGCTTAATATTATGCCAATCACCATTAAATCTACAAAGATAGATATCCGAAACTTAGTGAGGCAATTAATCATATTAAATAGCTTCTATAAGTCTTCTACGAAGACAATGGGGTATGTTAAGGTAGCCTTTGATGTCAGACCTATTCATAGCTTTACATGGTTCCATATGATTAATGTGCCTATATCTTATTATCTCTATATAATAAGGACATGGTTGCATGGTTGCATGATTGCTACATGATACCCTTAATATGGCATCAATTCATGAAGGGTCATTAGAATGAGTAAGACATTTTCATTCTTGCAACAAAGAACCAATTCACATGTAATAAGTCTCACTTCACTAAAGCAACCTCCTTCAATAAGTACATAAATGAAAGAGAGACATCTACAGAGGAACCCCCTGAGATACTACTAACCATAGAGGAAGGAGCTTAGACTCTAGTATTCAAGAAGAAAATGATGTGTAGTCGTTGCAAGGGTGTGAAGAAATGTAAGTGAACCAATAGGTAGAAAATACATTATAAGCTAAAAAAGTGTGAGAACTCTTGACAACTAGAATGTGCCCTTATTATTACTATCTCAGTTTTCTTTTCATTTTAAATGTAAACATGGTGATGACTGCTTTTCATCAATGAAAAAAGTTCTTTCTCTATCATTAATGTTATTCTATGAGAATGCAATTATGTTTATTGGCCTTCTTTTATTGTTATTGTTGCTGTAAAGTAAAAGACTATTCTCCTTAGTGTATAAAGTTAATTTCATAAAATAATTTGCATCTAAATGGGGGCAATTAAATCCCTCAATCTATAAAAAAAAAAAAAGCAATAATGAATATAACATGTAGTTAATACATTATTGATTGTTGGTAGGAGCTTGGTCTCCCAAGCGTAAGATGGTGAGCTTGGCTCGTATGTTGCAGATTGGTAGAAGTACTGGCTCCTAAGCATACATCACGCCATGATAATCATGTAGCTTTCATGTTAACTAATTTCTATGTTTCTTGTTATTAAGTAGTGAAGACAATTCTATTGATGAGTACTTTAATATTGACATTTAAACCCAAGTAACGACTTGGTAAGCCACATTATGCAGTCAAGTAGTAGGAAATGCCCCCTTGACTAATGAAAAAAAATTATTGATTCTAAGCAATCGGTGTTACTATTACTGTGTATGCAAGATTAAACACTTCTTAAAAGGGATGTTTTATATATTATCATTTGCAAGCAAAAGTCTTGCCTCAATATGTGAGATGATATATGAGATCCCTTAGATTAATGAGTTTAAGCAAGTCTCACAATTACATCTATTTTATAAGAGGCCCCTTAAATTAAATAGTTTGAGCAGTTTCAAAGTTAGGTCAATCTAAAATATAAAGCTCATGATTGCTTAACACTAGTGTGAGTAGGTCGAACCTTTGCTTCCTATTACGTAGTGTTGTTTCCAAGAAAATAGAAGAGAGAACAAGGCAATTTTACTAATTTACACTAGACAATAGTGCTGGTTAGTTGAGGTATTGCTTTTAAGTACGTGAAGTCTTTAAGAAGAAAGCATGCTCATATTTAAGATATGCTTGGTCTTGTTATTATTGAGTCAAGATATGTTTCTCACTATCTGTTAAGATATTGCTAGTCATTAAGGGGATCGAAGCTGTCCTTCTACATTATCGTTTAATATACTACTGCTAAGTGAAGAGTTATCACTCCTAAATGTACAATGAGAAGACACCTTCATAAAAGTTAATAGAAGCACCAAGCAAATAAAGGAGCATGAAAATCGAACAATGAACTTCATAATTATTGATTTTAAGTGTTCAATTATGACTTGCACTTACAAGGAACTATAAGGGTTACAAATGAGTAATCAAGAAAATTACATGAAATAATACTTAAGACAGTGTTTATCATAAGTGGTCAATTACATATGTGTACATGTAACTAAGGTTTCATATAAGTGCTCTTATGAAAATAGTATGTTGCTATAAGGTTAAATCGGTATGTCCCTTCAGGTATCGTGACTTTCAAAGACTAGTGTACTATAATATAGCATTGGGTCTTCGATGGTATCATAAGGGAATGAAAGGCATCAAGACTTGTTTACTATCCCTTCTCCACATGTTAATAATTGAGAGGGGAAAATTATAAATTGATATGATATATAAAGAGGCTAATCTTGTGTTGTGATGATTGTTACTTATGACACTTGCTCCATGTGACACTTCTTGTATGCGACTCTCAATTTGTATGCATGCATCGAGCTACACATGCATGGGGCTTGACTGCATACACATATGAGACTTGATGCGCGTGTGCTCGCAAGATCTAATGCATACATATATGTAAGGTTTGATGCACACATATAGCCTTCAATACGTGCGTACTCCTAATATTCAATGCACTACACTGGTTTGCGACAAACCCCTTCCTTGACTTAAAGGATAACATTGCTGGAGCTATTCATTGCATGAGACTACTCATATATGATGTCATGCCATCTCCTCCTATTGATTCTTGAAAAGTAGTAGCAATGTCTATCGCGGTTGCTACCCCTTAGGGGAGGAAGAAGGAGTGATTATTTGTGAAAACCAAGGAAAATAAGAGAGTTAGTAAAGTGAAGTGTAAATGAGACAAAAACTGTACAATTATACAATTAGGAAGTTGAAGAAAAAATGACAAGGGTAGTACAAGGAATAGAGCCTTATTCGAACACTAATTTTCAATTCATTTGTTTCAAGTTCATGTTCGATACATATGTTCAGGCTTATGTTTAACTCAAGGGTTCAGTTCACGTGTGTTCATGTCAAATGACTCATGTTTAACTCAAAGATTTAGTTTACGTGTGTTCATGTTAGAGGACTTATGTTCGACTTACATGTTAATATCATGTATAGTCATATGTTCACCTAATGTGCACTTGTGTTCAAACTCCACGTCATGTACAAAGCTCGTGTTTGGATGGAGCCTCACATTATGTTTAAGTCTCACATCATATTTAGGCCTTGCATCACGTTTAGGCCTCGTATGGTGTTATGTTCAAGACTCATTTCATATTCAAGGCACATGTTATTTTTAAGGATTATGTCATATTCAAAACTCATTTCATATTTAAGGCTCATGTTACGTTTGGGGATTATGTTGTATTTAAGTTCACGTAGAGTTCAAGGATCATATCATGGTTGATTTAGATTAAGAAAAAATAGATATGATATTATCAATATTTTTTATTTTAGGATTTGGTTAGGTAGGTATTTTTATTCAAGATATGAAATTTTTTATTTTTTAGATTTATTAAGATTTAGTTTCTTAAAATATTAGGTTTTATTATGCTTATAAATAGGCAAAGCTTATAATTAAAAAGAGAGAGAATGATTAAATATTGAATAAAATTATTTTTTTAAATTGGTGCGATGCCTTTCTTATTTACTGAAGATGTGAGGCCATCATTTTAATCTAATAGTATGAGACTGTTAGATATATATTTCTAAATTTTATTTTCTTTCATAGTAAATTTTCTTTAGATTATTTTTTTCATTGATTTCCATGCTTTCCTATTTTTTTATTCTTTTATAATATTTCGCTTCTATTGTCTTACATCAAATTTGGTATCAAAGACAAGTTAGGTTTCTTCTTAGAGCTTATTAGGGTGTTCTTTTTAGAACTAGATTTTAATGTCTTTTCCTAAGATCTAGAAAAATTTTTTACTTTCATTATACACCAAAATATCAATAACATGTAATCCACTTTCAATATATTTTTTGAGCAATTTATGTCAAAGAGTGATAAGGTTATGACTATGTTAAGTACAATGAGTCGTTAGACTGAAAACATTGATCATCATTTTGATGCCTTAGGAATTCCTAAATTATCTATTAATCAAGACAGACATGTCATAATCTAAATCTCACATATTGTCCAAAAAAATAGCATAGTAGATAATTCTTCTCGAATTGAACCATATCATGAAAACATCTATGATAGTGCATCTAAGGAAATATAGGAAGTTTGCGAGTATATTAGTGAGGTTGTGTTAGTTTTGTCATGTCTTGAAACGGTAGAGTCGTAACAGTCTTGCCGTACAAACCATTCTAAGATAGAAGCTGACCATACAACTTTTATTTTAGACCTGATTTACACAAAGCGTTCACGATAAACCCATTTTGAAGTAAACAGTTCATAAATTAAATATATTATTTACTTATGAACTTGAGAAAAATATATATTTATATTAAAATAATCTGAGTATATTTACAAGATTTAATAGCCTAACATAATTTACTTAAGAAAATTGTAAATTAATGCCGAAAGCTTAAAAGATAAATCTAAACTTGAGAGTGTATCTGACCTTCGGTTTATATCCTTACTCCCTTAAGATCCAGTAGTTACTAGCCTTAGGGTGATTATAGGCCATTTTCTTGCTAACATCTGCAATAATGTCTATATGGATGTGAGCAACCACAGCTCAGTAAGTTGGGACTGAGACTTAAAACTATACATTAAACACAAGTAGAGTTATCAACTAAATTAGTTAGATGTAATGCATGTTTAAGCAAATGCCATCGCACAATGATGTCCGGCCCGTCGTGAAATTAGAAAAATTACACATGCTTTAATCCGGGTTGAGGAATTTCAATTAATGCAATAGCTTAGGGCCAAATTGAAACTTGTGCAATGGAGACACCACTCTTCCCACAACTACCTTCGAACCATTACCTTTACCTTTACCGCGACCTCCTCATCTGTCACTTAGTTCAACTAAGGATGAAGAAGAGACTAATTATGCTATCTAATACTATCCCTTTTAAAGAGGTCGGTATTTGACTGGAGAATCCTAAGTTTCCTCTAATGGGTTGCTATGTAGGTCTAGTTAAGATTTATGAGTCAGATATTTAGTTAAATCCAATTTAAGGTGTTCAATTATTTCAAACAATTCATATAAATACAAACTAGGACAGCTAATCAGAATCATATCATCAAACTAAAAAACAAGCACTTGCGTATGATCAACTATCTAACAAGCTATTTCAATCCTCTGAATACTGTAAATTAGTACTTCGAAATACAATAACGTATTAATCCCAACTTACTTAGACTTCTCGCTTGCTCACTTGAGGTGGACTCATACCGGCCTTCGCCAAAAATCCCTGTAATACAAATATTTTTTCAGTTTTCCATATAACTACTATAGGTTGGTTTTATCTTATAACACTTATTGTTATCTTTTGTTTAGGGTTTAATATACCTAATTATTTAGGTTTTCAAGTCTTTTACGATTATTCTTGATTTAAATTAAGTTCAAGTTCAAGTTCAAGTTCAATTTCCGCATCAATTACTAAATTAGGTTTTTAACTCAGTTTTCGATTAGGGATTTTATATGTAAACCCTAGGAATTTATTTTGACCCATAATATGAAATTAATTACATTATTTTCAAATATCCTAAATATCGTTTTTGGTCTCTAACCAATGTTTTAGTTAGTGCGGTACATCCTAATCTTAATTTAACTACCAAATTTGCTCTTGTTATAAGAAAATTTTACATTTTTCATATAATTACCCTAAATTACAAAATTAACTTAAAATTTACTATTATTACTTATTACATATTTACTATATAATACCTTAATAATTACATCTAACACTCTAAATGCTACAAATAGCATACTTCATCAGATTTCAACATCCTAAAACGTATAATTATGTATTAAATCAGTAATTAACAATTTAATGACTTAATTAGCTTTAAATTACCTATTTTATGCATCATTTTAAGGCTAAAAAATTATCTAAAAATTTTGAAAATTAATTTTTGAAAAAGGGTTTCATGGTACCATTCTATATCACCTAAGTAGTTTATACACAAATTTTTAGTCTAAAACTATACTTATAAGCTTATTTATTTCTAATTGAACAAAACTCAAGTTTGTGAGATTTCTTAAGGACAATATATTTATAGATATAATTTCATTAAACTGAAATTTTTTTCCTAAATCTACATACTTAAAAATCTCAGAATACCAAATTTTACAATTTTTTAAATGTATTTAATGTTTTTAACAAAATATGAAAAATTGGGAGGAAGATTGGATTCGCCGAAATTGGTGGCTTCGGCCACCAGCGGTGGCCCTAGATGTATTGGTCGGTCGGTCCAGGGGTTGCTATTATCATATGATGGTGGTGGCCGTCCACTCCTAGATTACCTTCGAGTGGTAGTTCCTTTCTAAGACTCTAATTGCACATATTTTTGTAATTTTTTGCAATTAAACCCTAACCCTAAAATTTTCGGTTCTCTCTAATTTTTTTGCTCTTCAAACAAACCAAATGAGCTCTTAAAATTTTTGGGGTATTTATAGTGCTATATAGATAATTTTCTCTCATTAATTTGACTTGGCATTAGCCTTATCTTATCTTATTTTTTTTTTTTACTTTCTATTTGTTGAAATTTAATTGATTGATTTTGTTTCTTTTATTTCTAAGCTGCCACGACCACATTCTGAACATTTCCATATTTTTTCATAATTTTCTTGATTTTCTTTAATTATTCATGTATTTTCTTTAATTAATTAACATTATTTTAGCCTATTTTGCATATTTTAAGTAATTAGATGTATTTCTACCTATATGTAAATTAATATATAGTATAAATAAATAATATTAAATATTATTTAAGTTATTTTATGATTTTAATGTGTATATAATTTATCTCTATCGATTCGTTAGTTATTGGAACTCGTTTTACGCGTTTTCAATAAATAACGAAAAATTTACATATATTTCAATATTATAATAATTAGTTATTTTATTATTCATTTTCTTAAATTTGAACTCTTGAATTCACTTTTACTAATAATAGTAGCTTTATCGTAAAATTGGGCTGGATCGGACAGTTTTGCTCGATCGTCTTAAATTTTATGAATCAAACCTTGAATACCTAATTATGGATCTTACAAGTTCCACCTACAATTGAGTCAATCATTTTTCAAAACGATAATAATTCCATAGAAATTGAAAAGAAAATCATAGATGATGGGCTAGATAAAAAAATATGTGAACTGTTTGATCCTATTCTTCAGAAAGCTAGTGAGACTATACTATATGCTTCTACATCACAATTTTTAGGTCATGTCAAATCATTTCTTGTTCAAACTCATATATGTGTAGAAATTGACAAAAAAATTAATCTAAACAATGAATTATGTGAGTTTGTTAAAGAAGTTCATTGTAGAAATTTGAAATATTCAGAGAAAGACATGATGATTGGCATTGTTGAAGACTAGAACAATAACATAAGAGTAAGTAGACATTATATTTGCAACGATTTATTGAAGTTGAAAATTTCTGTGCTAAGAAAAGATGATGAGAAGCATAGAGAACTGTTCGATCAAGAATTCAAGATTGGTTTTCACAGATTATTGTTTGATCTAGGAGGACTCAGACTAAATCTTATAAATTTGAGGATGGATCTTTTTAAGAAAAGGGGAATGATGCAGTTCAAGAAAGAGTAAATATGATATTATCAATATATTTTATTTTAGGATTTGGTTAGATAGGTATTTTTTATTTAAGATATGAAATTTTTTATTTTTTAGATTTATTAATATTTAGTTTCTTAAAATATTAAGTTTTATTAAAAAGAGAGAGTGATTAAATATTGAATAAAATTATTTTTTAAAATTGGTATGATGCCTTTTCTTATTCACTTATAGTGTGAGGACATCAAAATCTCATCGATGGTGTGAAGCCAGGCAATTCATAGGTGATATGAGACCATCATCTTAATCTAGTGATGTGAGATTGTTAGATATATCTTTCCAGGTTTTATTTTCTTTCACAGTAAATTTTCTTTAGATTAATTTTTTTATTGATTTCTGTGCTTTCCTAATTTTTTTATTCTTTTATAATTTTTCACTTTCGCTGTCCTACATCAATGGTTAAGGCTCATGTTGGATTCTCATGTTAAATCATGTTTAAGACTCATGATTGTAACTTATGCTCACTCATGTTCAATTTTAATATTCAAGACTCGTGTTCACTCTTACGTTCTAATGCTCAAGTGCAACTCTTATGTTCACTTATACTCAAGACTCACGTATTAAGGCTCATATTCGACTCACATGATGAGACTTATGTTCAGCTTATATGCCAATGGTGCTATATTCAATTTAAATGTTCAATTCACGTATGCTCATATTGAAAGTTTACAAGTGCCTATGTCAAAGGCTTAACTCAAATGTTCAACTCTTTTGTATTCAGGTGCAAGGCTTATAATTGGTTCATGTGTGCTTAAGTCGTAGACTCGCTTTTAACTCTCATATGCTTATGTTTAGGGTTGTGTTCAATTCATATGTTATGCTCATTTAGAAGCCTCATGTCCAGTTTACATGATTTAGCTCACAACTACTCATGTTAAAAGGGGTAGTTTTCATTTCAAATGTTTAATTCACAAGTATTCATATTAAAGAGGTTCAAAGTTCATGTCATTCCCATGTTAAGTTTAAATTTGAGGCTTATGTTCAGTTCATATGTTCAATGCTCGCATCACATCATGTTTAAGGCTCTGTCTCACCATTTTCAAAGACTTACATCATGACTAGAGCTCATATCATGCTTAAAACTCGCATCATGTTTAAGACCCATGTTCAAGATTCATTTTTTATTAATGTGTACTTAGCTTACGGGTTTACATTTGATTCTCATGTGTTGATATCCAAGGCTCATGTTTTATTCATGTGTTCTCAACTCATGGGCTTGTGTTTCACTCTCATGCATTAACATTTAGGCCTCATGTTTGGTTTATCTTATGTGTAAGGCTTGCGTTCGGCTCTCATGTGCTCATATGTGCATGTGCTTACAACTTGAGACTCATGTTTAACTCATTTTATAAATTGCAATTGGTTTTATAGAGATCACAAAAGGAGGCCACACATGACCTAAGCATTATACCTCTTCACTATCACTTACTCATGAAGATTAGTCTTCGTTGGCTCTTGATTTGTGAACAGTCACCGTCTGGGTAGTAAAGAGTCTACTATCTTTAAACTATGCTGATTTGCTAATTGCTAAAAGGACGAGATGTGGTCCTTAAGTTATGACTATAGACTTTTGATCCTCGATTGGCAAACAGTTACGGTTCGAGTGGTAAAGAGTTTACCCTCTTTAAACTATGCCAATTTATTGACTGTTGATAGTTCGAGATCTAATCTTCAAGGTACGATTGCAAACTTTTGACCCTTGCTGCAAGTAGCCACAGCCCGAGGGATGAAGAGATCCCCTTTAAACCGAGCTAATTTGTTGATTGCGGCAAGTTTAAGATGGTTGCTACTTAAAATGTGATTGTGAACTTCCCAAGCATTGATCTTACTACTTACATAACATGGGCAATGAAAAGATGTTAGTTTTATAACTTAAAAGAAGGGGTGGGGGGGGGGGG
>JAMXBB010000002.1:18585569-18789118 GCA_024138015.1 Lumnitzera littorea | reverse complement strand
ACACGTTATGGCTAATTCAAGTGCAAAGGTATGGACACTAGACCAAGAAGTTGAAGGTTGGCCATATTTTGTATAACAGATGACTAGAAACTATAATCCAAGAAGAAGTCAAATAGTTCCAGCAATGAAATTGTCAAATAACTCAAAAGCTGCAGGTTGTGCTCCACGAAGAAAAAGATTTGTACAATAGACAAATCCACGCGACCCTTGAGTCAATAGTCACATTAACTAACTTTTCAACAACTCATTGAGGATGAAGCTATGTCCAGATTCATTTCAAGGCTCATCATTATTTCTTAAGTCTAGCCAAGAGCTGAAATAGCTAAATGACAAAGCAAGGATTTCTATGAAATACTAAAGGAAGCCTTAAGGTGAAAGGAGGGGTAAGTCATGTTGAAAGGGAGCCACTAGAAAACTAAATGCCTTACGGTCTAAGAGATGCAAGCCACAACGAATCGAGTGTGCGCGCATAGTGGTGAAGAATAAGAAAAATATAGAACGATCAGCTCAAATAAATGTGGATGTATTCTTGTAAAACAAAGGAAGAAATACAAGATTTATGGAACACTTGAAAGTGTCAAGTCAATGCAATAGCAACAAATTTTCACGAAAAAAAAAAAAAAAATCTTGGGAGAAAAATCACACATATCAAAAGAGCTAATGCTCCAAGGGAAATGGCTATTCTAAACAAAAGCAGTCATTGATCAATTGGCTCGTGACCGCATTATGTATTTTCCGTAGCGACGGTCATTGAATAGAGTCGCACATTTACTATACACCAAAGAAAAAAATTGACTAGATTAATATATTGTTGATCAATTCTTGGTTGTTAGAGATAAGAACAAATATTGATGGAAGATATGTATTAAATATCTACTGAAAAGTGCAAAGTAGATTTTGAAATCGTTTGTGGGAGAAAGAGTAAAAACACAGGTCTTACTACTACTACAAAGTGCAGCAACAGAAATATCAAAGCATATGAACAAAGTGTTGTGATGCTTAAACAGCATTGTGTATGTTAACTAAAGCAAGAACCAAGCAACCAACAGAAGACTGAACTCCATGAGAGGAACAAACATCGAATGTTAACAGCGAGATAAATCCGAGACAAAGGAACACAAACAGCAACGACCACGACACAGTAGACCATGCTTCTCTTCACAAAGACGTCACAACAACAGCCCATTCACTCGTTGACAGTAACAGACCTGATTACGACCACTAGTTGAGCTTTATTTGAACCGATGCGCAAGAGATAGCCATGGCAAATGGAAGTAGCTGAACTGATCCTTCACTCTTGTGCATCTATTAGCCCAAAATTATAACAGATCCGAGCTACAAAGCTGGCACGCCTGACCAAACAATGGCACTCCACGACCGAATCTAGGCGCTCATTAAGCACGCTACTGAGACAAAACTAAGCCAAGCAGCTCACTACACGATCCAAGCACGATCGACAAAGCAAACTTACTTTCATAACAAAGCAGCTTTATTACACATAATAAAACCAACTAGACCAAGAAGCTCTAAACAGCAAGAATCACTTGTTTAGCTTCCAACATTACAGGTCCAATGACAGCAACTCTACAAAATTTAGCCGAACGGGTTAAAAAGTGAATATGCATATTTTTTTCTAGGACTGACGACCAAGAAAAGAAAATGAGGAGAGGTAAACCGTAGTTGTCCAAGATGATGTGAAAGAGTGTAAAGACAAAAAAGAACGAAAAGGGAGGGGGTTTGGGGTAGGAGGGGAAGTTCTAGTTGTGAAACCGTATAAAGGAAGATGTTATAATTCTATGACAAAATTTGTCCTTATCCTTTTGGGCCATAGTGAAGATATAATGGGGGTGACACAAAAAATAATAATATAAAGATTTTGGTGGCAAGATCAACGTATTGCCTAGTTGGAATTTTTCTTCCTGGTCGTCACTTGCAGAGTCCATTTACTAATTGTGATTTTGAGGCCTCCTTCCTAATATCTAGCAACCAATGATTGATGAATTGAGCGTTTTAATTCATGGCCTTATGAAAATTGGAGAGTAGCACAATGTTGGCATTTTGCAGTGAACTTGCCGTTGCATCTCGAACCAATAGAAAAAAGAAATTGGAGTTAGTTCCTTGCCCTCTGCTCTCACCACAGACCACTCAAAAAATTCACTCTCAAAATTGGATTTTCAAAATGTTCACCTAGTTATAATTTGAGCCATACAACCACGATTTGTGGCATTGAACAACTATATGTATATGATAATTCTACAAGAAGAATTCTTCTATATGAGAAGAAAATTAAGGCAATATTGATTCATGGAGGTTAGCTCAATAAAGTTGCTAATGTGGAGTCCATGTACAAGTCCAACTCAATGGAACAAATAATTCATGTGAATTCAATCGAAGAGATGAATCAACTCACAAAGAAACAACTTATAGAAAATTTATCTTGGAGTGTTGCCTTGGCGCAATATACAACTCAATTCAGCTAAGGCATCATATATAGTTAAGAGATATTGCGAAGTCGTGCACTACGAAAATTCTCAAATGAATTTGGTAGCAGCGCAATTGTTCACTAGCACATGAACTTGAGTTATTTAAAAGATTTATTCGATGCCCAAACCCTTTTGGCTTTATTCAAAGGACTTTGATAATAGGGTAAAATGTAGAGGGCTAAATTGAAATTTAAGCTTTAAGCCCATTAATTTATTGGATTTGAATTTTTGGACTAAGGTGATAGAGCCTAAAGAGATGAGTGCATGTGCTTGGGATCGATATGTTTAATCTAATTTTTTTCAATATTGGTTCATATTAAGAATAAGGCCTTATTGGGCCTAAGTTCATAAAAGAAACTCACTTAAAGTTTATTTAAGAGAAGGAATTGATCTTGGCCAGTAATCAATATCACGATCTATGGATAAGATTAATGGTCAACTTCTATAAGTACCCTTTATCCTTCCCTCATTTGGATAAGGGAGATCTTGACACTAACGCCGTTACTTTACCGGAATCTTATCTTGAAAGATGAAACATTTGAATATTTTAAGAACATCACCTTGTTCTCCATCACTTGTTCTCCATCAACCATGGAGTTTGATGCTTCTTGGCTCCTCTATTTATTACCACAAGTGTTATAACTTTATAGTCTTATTGAGATTGCCTGCTTCTCCTCCTCCTTTCTACCTAACCTCACTTGATCATCTCATATGTGTGATTAAGTTACTTTCCTAGTTACATATAGCGTGACTTAACATGTAGCGTACACATGATCCTTATGCTCGTACCTATACACCTACATGTGTCAAACTTATTGTACGATAGTGTGTTTTATGTACCCATGTGTGTCATTACGAGGAATGTTAGGAGTAAGTTTAATGAGTGGTCTAGAAATGAGGTGCTAAAATAGGTGGACAATTTATGGTTTGTAACTACCCCTTACATGTTGTGAAATGACAAAAAGAATTGAAGGAGAAGCCAAGCCTTTTTTTTTTTTTTTTAAATTCATGAAATACTTGAAACTTATTGGATAATTGGTTTCTCTTTAATGGGTCAATAAAATATTTGTTATGGAGAAACACAAAAGAAAAAAAAAATCAAAAGCTACAAATGGACCCAAATATCATATAGTTAATAGTCTAGTAAATACCACATTTAATTAATCATGTAATAGAATTTCTTGTATGGACCATTTTTAAAGCATAGGTCTAATTGTTGATAATTTTATGTTGCAATTTTAGTTCTAGGTCTATTGAGAATGAAATTTGAATCACATGAAGTGTTTAACCAATTTCTTCCACTCTTATTTAATTTTAATTACAAGTTTGGACTCTTAAAAGAATCCAAGAATCTCAAAACACAAGTTTTGAATAAATAATACTTGACATTTCCTTCTTTCCCCTTAGACCAAGTATAATACTAAGGATTAAATTATTATATCAATATTTTAAAAATCTCTTTTAGTTAAGAATATGTCTTACTTTATTCCAAAGATTTTAAAAAGATTATTGGGATTTATTTATATTATTTATGAATGCACAGCTCAAAAGCCAGACAAAGTAACACCAAAAGAAGAAACAGAAAAGGAAAAGGAAAATGAAAAAAAGAACAGAAAAGGGGTAACTCTTAAAAGTTAAAGCACATTTGCCAATTAAGAAGGAACCCAAAAAAGGAGGTCATGCTAGCATAGGAGAATTGGACAAGGAGCTCCCATTGTACATACTTTCGTACAATTGTAGTTGGAACCAACCAACCGCCAAATCCTATACTTACCCTTTTACCGACACATCACTAATTGCACATATTTGAAATATAACAATCAAGAAGTAACTAGCTAGACCAAGACAATCTAACCATAAATTCACACTCTCAGCCTACTGTTACAGGCCACGCCTGCAGACACAACTTCAAACACTTGACATTACATATGTCTAGCTTTTTATCCCATTTGTGGGAATGAACGTGTTCAAATGTAACGATATACTCTTTAGTTGCTTGAGACTCTTGTATAACGTGGTGTCATAAGCTTACTAACAAATTACCAATTGGTTTGTATTTTTTCCCTGCAGGTTAGAGCCAGTTAACATTAAAAGTATCCATGCTCAAGCTAAGATATTTGGAACCTTAGTAACTGTAGCAGGAGCTACGATGATGACGCTAGTGAAAGGACCCATAATTGCAAGAGGAAGAGACAACCACCAAGAGGTAGGTGAAAATGTAAGTCTCCGAAGTTATATCAAGGGTTCTATCTTGATAATGGTTGGATGCTCAAGTTGGGCTGGATCCATGATCTTACAGGTAATTTCTTGTTTTAATCTTCACACCTATAATCTTTTCCTTTGGTATTACTTCGGCACAACCGGGCTCGGTAAACTCAAGTGGATTATCATTAAATTACCCAAGATTTTCTTCCTTCTTTGACACCTTCTATTTGACTTCGTTAACCCATGTGTTTAGCATGAATTTCTTATTTGACAGGCTTCTACACTGAAATCATATCCTGGCAGGCTATCACTAACAGCGTGGGTGTCCATTTTATTGCTGCACCAGCTGTGGGAGGAGCAAATGCTTCTATTTGGTCATTACGCTGGGACACCAAATTGGCTGCAGCAGTTTTTAGCGTGTGAATTAAGCTATTTCCTTTAAAATATATCACTCTTTCTTTAAAATGTTATTACTTTCGTATTATTCATTGAAATACATGATGTATTAAAATTATTAAATCATTTTTCCTTCGTATAAGTTGTTTATCATCTACATCCACCAATATATTTCACTTTCACATACAATTTAACTTTTGAAGATTAAAACACATTTCTGTGTTCGGTAACAATAATATCTTTCCATTCGTTTAACTGAAAATGATTGACCTGTGCGCAGGGAGTGGTTTGATCAGGGGTCGTGTATTATCTTCAAGGTATCGTCATGAAAGAACGGGGACCGGTCTTTTTTACTACTTTTAGCCCCCTCTGTATGGTGATTGTTGCACTTCTTGGCCATTTCATTTTGGCCGAAGAACTGTTTCTTGGAAGGTAACTATACAAACATCAATTTTTTTTTTTTTTTTTTAAAGCCTAATCACACATCTATTGATTTGAATTCTTAAACTAAAATGCAAATGCCATGTTAGCCATCCCGTGCGACTTTAGCATAATGGTTGTTTATCAAAATAGATGCATCCTTCATTGAGTTTTGGATACGTATAGAAGAATAAGATTGCATCTTGATCACGTTCTCTCATTATATAGATCCCAATATTTCTGATAATCGAAGATACACCTACGTATGAGTGCATTTAGGTGCGCTTAACCTTTATTTTGATGCCGCGGATGTCATCTAGCCTGTGATTGATTAACAAATTGACTAATTTGTTGTTTTACAGTGTAATCGGGGCCATTGTTATCGTGGCCGGTTTATATCTGGTTATTTGGGGTAAAAGCAAAGACAATGCATCCACTTTGCCAGCCGCGGCGGCTGATGAGCGCAAAGAATTGCCTGTGCAAGTCACGTACCAAGAAACCAAAGTTGAAACATGTGAGACTGCCATGGATGAGGCTCGAGTCGTGGAACAAGAAAAAATTACTATAACCCAAACTGGTGAAATTGGTGTCCCAGTATAGGACAATCCACTTTTAGTCAATCGATTCCTCGATACCTTATTTTGAGTCACAAGCCAAATTAAAGGGTACCGCGATGATATTTACATTAATTAGCGACCGACATCATATGCTCATTATATCTTCAATTTCTGTAAATTTCTCTTAACTTTGTCGTATTTTCACATAACCTTTCAAGTTGTCAACGTCAACCACATCCACAATTTCATCTCTTTGTGATAGCCCGGCCTTCCCAGGTGTTTATTTATTTATTTTTTTTTGATGTTTTAACATATCCACAGACCCATTGTTAACCTCGTGTTCTTACCGTATGCTCCACCTGAGTACTTTTTCGTCTCCATGCGTATTGGTAAATTATAAAAACACCATAACATTTTCTTTGTCTGTGCTTTAGCCTTTATCTTCGGTATTATACGTTTAGACCTCTTAAATCTTTTAAAAAGAGTGCATTTACATTTTATTTTACGATTTTATCCTCAAATAACATTATAAAATAGTACTAAAATGAAAAATTACATGAAAGTCAATGGCAAAATGGATAAATAAAGTCCAAATGTACATTTTTTTTTTAAGATCTAGAGGTCTAAATGCTTGATTTTAAAGATAAAGGGTTTAGTACACACAAACAAATATAAGAGATATTTTTGCAATTTATCCTATGCTTTATGCACGTGGTAATATAAAAAATATCACTTGAACTTTAAGTATTTTTTTTTTTTAGTTTTATATTTGAAATTGCTTAATGTTACACTCAATTAAACGTTTCCACGTTCAATTTTGTACCTAAAGTGTTTTTTTCTTTGGCTATATACATCAATTTTAAAATTACTAAATATTATACTTAATCAAACTTGTCAAATTTATTACCTCCATCATTGAGAAAGATGACATAATAAATGATCATTAGACAAAAACTATAAGTGCAAACAATTAGAAATGAGGTAATAACTTTGAGAAGTAAAAGTTTGATTCGGTATAAAATTCAACAATTTTAAACTTTAGTTTGAAAATTGAAAAAATGCTAAAAGTTCATATAGTGATTTTGATGTTTTTGTTATTGTGTACGGAAATAGGAGAGTTCAAAATCCCTACCTGGAATTGCTTTTAGTGTTGGCCCATTTCGGGCAGTCATAACTGTCAAATTATTTGCAATCCCAGAATAATGTCTATTGATTCCAAAGGACGGAATCCTACGAGTAGGATAATGTGATAATGTTAAGCCAAGAAGATCATATACTTATTTTTATATTGAGTTTAAGCTATAATAACACAAGAAGTAAACTTCAAGTCAATCTAGTGTATCCCTGCGAAGCATCGAGCATCCATATCCTCACTTGGAATATTTAAACTTTTCCAGTGAGAAATGAGAATGGCCACAAGTTATGATAATTATAGATCTACCAACACTTCCAATGGAGGATGGCTTATAAAAATAGTAGTGTTATAAAACCCTCGTCGGCTACTATCCTCTTTATTTAACCTTCTTGTCATCATGTTACTGTTGGGTTAGCATTTAGCAGAATTGGATAGTACAACAAAAAAATGGATAGACAATATAACAAGCTTGTGTCATGTTTGGTGTGTGTTATATTAGCTATAAATTTTTGCGATTAAAAAAAATTAAAAAAATCAATTATTTATGTTATAAATAATAATAAAGTCAGTATTATTGTTATTTTAAATATATATTTATTCTGTAGTATGAAATAGATTTTTGTATTACTAAATATATATTATAAATCTTTTAATTTTAGTTCAGTTATCTAATAAGTTTTGCCAATATGCAAATTAAACTATAGATTAAAAAATTTATTTAGTGATGTACCAGAAAAAAGGGTAACCAAATGATATCAATATCTATTTTATGATAATGCGATCATCATAAAATAGCCAAAGGGATAACGTGATGGTTCCTCGAATGCCCGTTGTGACGTAGCTATTTGTGGACCGTACGTTACAGTATACCTTATAATGCCCCTTGTGACGTGGCCATTTGTGGACTGTACGTGACAGCATACCTTTTAAAGTCAATTTAGATGATTGGTTCAAGTGAAGTCAAAATGAGCTCACGTCGAGTATGTCATATGATAGAAAATTTATAGACGGTTCATTTTGCCCAACAGAATAAGAAAGAAATATAGTTCTATTGGAGAAAAATAGTATAAAATGGGGGGGTGAGTTAGACTGGTTACTTGTGTCACTCGATTGTGTTCGTGTTTATATTACATGTTGAATTTGTGTCAATATAAAAAATTGCGCTTTTTTTGTAGTATAATCATGTTTTTTTGTTGCATGTCGTGTCATGCATCGTATTTTCTCTCAACAATCTTGCTCACAAAATGACACACTGTAATGATTTGACATATAAAAATTCTTAAAAATTCACATGAAAGTATATTTTTATCATGTATCAAAAGTTTGTTGATTGATCATTAACTATCACATGACAATTTAAAATCGAATAGTAACATAAGCAAAATGAATAAAATCGAGAGATTTAAGCTTAACATAATGTCAAATAAAGGAGAAAAAATTGAAGGCTAGAACAACTAAAAGGAACTAAGTTAGGAAACGAAATTATGTCTACCCAATCTGGAAACGGGCCCCTCAACTTTTTTGTTGCATCTACCATACAATGATCCAGCGCTCCAATTTGAACCCTTAAAGGGTTTTGAAGTGTTAGCTTGAAATTTCAAAAGAAAGAAAAAAAGAGTAAAAGAATTATATCTAGAAAAGGATGGAAATAGAGGAAATTTTGAGTATCGCCTGTAACTAGAAGGTTTGGTTATCATTTCCTAATCCACTTAGTACACGTATATATGATGGGGACCACTATCAATGTAATGCCCAAAAATTTAATTCAAGGGAAAATAGTTTTAAAACTAAGGACAAATTAGTCATCTTAAAAAATTTCCTAAAGCCCTACTCTCTTAGGGTAACCACTTTCCTAAAAACTCTACTCTTTTTAGTAAATAGTCACTTAAGTTCTCTTTTAATCCTAAACCTTTCCTCTTTCTGTTGCTAGTAGCTAAAATGTAGGAACTCCTATCTAAATCTCATAAGGAAGGAGACTAAGTGGAGGATTAAGGTAAGTTTCTTAAAGATTTTCTCTAACCAAGTTTGTATTAAAGCTTATTACATTATTTTGGAGGAGTTTTTTCTTAGGTTTTAGCATAAAAAGATTGTAAAATGAGTAACTTATTTCAGCTAGTGATGGTGTCTAGCTTCATTTTTTAGTTATTCAAGTGATTGAAGCTATTCAAGTAAGTTTACTCCTCTCTTTTCCCATTTATTTCCAAGTTTAAGAAGTCAATGCACTTATTATTGAAATGGAGTTGTGGATTTGTGTTTTGTTGTAGGTTTTAGTGCCATTTGAGCATTAAAGTTGGTATTGAGCTAAATCAAAGTAATACGAAGTTGGGACGAAGTTTCGAGTTGTTTTAGTTGTTGTTCCTATGATTTTTTGGAGAGGAAGAAGAATTGAAGAAGTTACAAGGTTGAATCGGCCTATTGATTCCTCTTTGAACAAATCGGATGGTCCTCTTGTTGATGGCTGAGAGGGTTTCAAAGGTATGGGCCTGCCAACTCAAAGGCCTAGAAAAGCTAGTTTTCCCAAGAACCGACTAGTTGATTCTCCCTTATTACCATCTAAGCTTCTTTATTTTTCCCTCTTTTGGATTCCTAAACCCAAGAATTTGAATTCTAAAGGTTTTCTAAGCTTTTAAGCATCGTTTTGTTAATTAAAAACCAAACTTTTACTTGATTCTAAGAAAAAGTTAACTTGGTTTCACCTCAAGCTCATGATGATTTTATTTGATGTGAAAATATAAAGTTTAAATGCTAAGTGTATGGAATTCAAAGTCTCTTAAACATTTTGGACTCTAAGGCATAAGTCTTCTTATTTTCAAAGTTAATTGATTTCAAAAGTGATCCCTTAGAAGTTTTTGATAAAATTTGTAATCTTTTAAAAGTGAGCATAAGTTATCTTTGACTTATGGATTGATGACATTAAACTAAGCATGTTAAGGAAATAGTTGGGGTTGGTTGAGGAGTTTAAGCTCTTTGGTTTGGGATGAGACAAGAAGTTGGAGCAATTGAAGTAGTGATCTTGAAAAGTAGAAGTGAAGTTGATTGAGAAATGACGAGGAGGACAAACAAGAGAGCTTGCAAACTTTGTAGTATATCTTGGATGGTTATGTAAAGTGTTTGTGTTTAGTCCATTGATCTTGTTACTAGGTTCTCTTGCTCGAGCCACTCCTTTATCTTTATTTAGGTTCAGTTTTAGGCTCATTTAATTGATCAAGTATGTAGTGCTTATTTACGTTATTGTGTTTGCTAGGATGACTAATTTATTTGATCCAATTGAATTGTTTACTAATTGTGCTTAACTCGCTTATTTTAGGGACCAATAGTGGCATATCCCTAGGGAGCAATTGTAGATCATATGTAAGATTTCCTAATAGATTTGTATATGGAATGACACAACTATAAAACTAGGTTTATAATATTTTTGCACCTAAAACAAAAAAAAGGATCAAAATCTAACCTTATAGTTTGGTTCTTTTTAGAAGAAATATTTAGAAGAAATAAAAGAGAATAAATGAAAAAAGAAAATTTAAGGCTTGGTGTTTGTATTTTGAAATGCAAGTTTGAATATTAGTATGCAATTGGGAGTTTGAAAAGTTAGGAATTGGAGGTGGCAACATTTGAAATGAGAGTTTTAAATGAAGCACATATGCACATAGTGATTAAAGTAAGATTTTTGAGCATTGTTAAGTTAGTGAAAATATGAGTTGTATAGCTGATACAAAAACATAATTTTTTTTTTTTAATGAGGAAATGGTAGAATTGTTAACCAAACTTTTGTGGATTGACAAATTTATTACCTAAACTTTTAAAAGACTTATTTCATATTTAATTAAAGTTTTTGTTGGCATTTTTACTACTTTTTTTTAACATCATTAGCTGTCATTTACTGAGTTGATCTAATAGATATATTTGAACATGACATGTGTCTTTTAATATTGAATTAAGCCACATAAAAAAAATAAAAGATAATAATAAAAGAGAAAATCCATAATCAAAACCCTAATTTTTACCCCGATGGATCCCAAACAAACCCACCTTCCCGAAAAGCAAAATCAACAAGATATTGCTATGCGTGTATTTTGGGAAGAGGTACAGGTGTTGGGGTCATAGAGTCATCAACAGATTTGAAATCGGGTTTTTCAGGTTGTTAAAGTGTGTTTGGTTTAGGTATTGACACGTTTTCTGGAGATATTGTAGCACCAATCTTCAAACCAAAAGGTTCAGGTAGATTAGTTCGTTTAAGATCATAAACTCCTTACAACTGTTTCGACGAGAGTTGTTGTGATGTCGAAAAGCTTACTCATAAATCATGTGGGGACACAGGAATATTGCATTCATAATTTGGGGCCATCTTGGGTATACTTTTCTATACTGAAGACTCGTTAACAAGAATTGATTTTCCTTTACCTTATTGATTTGCTGACTTATATCGAGTGCCTTAGCCTTGATTGCTAGATATTTTGCCTCAAATATCTTTTTTTTTTTTTAATTTTCTTTTCTCAATTGGATTTGTTGATTTGACTCCGTCAACACAGCATCTTTTGGGAATGAAGGCTTCTGCACTATCAATTTCTGCGAATAATCTCTGTTTCCTTTTAATCTTTATTCCTTGCCAAAATACAAGCTCCGATTTTGCCTATTGGGAAGGTGGGCTTGTTTGGGATCTATGGGGGTAAAACTTAGGGTTTTGATTATGGGTCTTCTATTTTCTCTTCAATGTACTTCTTTTTATATTTTTTTTCCCTTTCCTTTTGTTTATTTGGCATATACATGACTTAATTCAATATTAAATGACATATGTCATGTTCAGATATGTCAATTAGTCTAATTTAGCAAACAACAGTTAACAATATTAAGAAAGGTAGCAAAAATGCCAATAAAAATTTTAATTAGGTATGAAATTAGTGTTTTAAAGTTTAGGTAGTAAATTTGTTATTTTATCAAAATTTGGATAGTAATTATGACATTTCCTTCTTTTTTTTTCCCCTTTTTTACCTTCATGATTCAGTTTAGTTTGAAATTGTTTAAACCTTTTAAAATGGTGCATTCATAATTTTTTCAAATCTAAACAATAGTTGGAACTTAATTCACGATTCGGTATTTTTTGATATAGTTCGCAATTTGATGGGATTTTTTTTTCCAACCCTGGTTGCTTGGGATGGTCATGGAAAGGGAAATATTCTATCTTTATCGAGTTGAAAGCCAATGGGGGCAATTTGAGATATTCCATTATATATGAAGAGTGGGATAAATTTGGTAGGGATGTCCTCTAAGACAATATTGTAACACTCTGTTACTGTGTGGTACACCGTGGTGCAACCTTTAACTTTGTATTTTTGAAAAAGGAATCTAGTAAAAGATGGCCCAAAATCTAGGTGCTGCATCACTGTACATGATTCTTCAATGGAATAGTCTTATTGTTTAAAATTAAACGTCACGCAAATGACTCAAAGTCTGTGATAATCTTTTACAAATTAACATGTGATGTTTTGAAGGAATAAGAATCCTATATTGTCTGGCGCCTCCCATATGAAGAATGCCTATCTATTTATGGAATAGTGTATGATCACTTGGTTCCATACAACTTTTCTACTTTTGTTGGAACACTGTAATTAATTTTTAATAATAACTCATTATTGAGAATAGCGTGTTCAAGTTGACAGCAGTATGCTGGTAAGGCTGCTGGAGTTCATCATGTAGGGAAATGATTCATCCTTTTCACTTCTTTTGATTTACTTGATGCTAGTCTCAAAGAAGTAACCAACGCTTGACAACAGTTTCTTTGGCAAGATCGGTAAATGAACTCTGTAGTTCATGTCACTAATGTTTTTTTCTTTTTCACTTTTTTTTTTTTCAACATCATTACAAATTATAACGAGGAAGAGATTCAAATTTGATCCATTTTATTAAGAGAGCATTGTTCATGCTTTTAGACTATAATGGTTTTGGCTTAATTACTGATTATTAGAATGCTTAATTTCCAATCTAATTTGGTAATGGTTTAAAGTATTATATAAATCGAGTAAACTTGAAACCTATTTGAACTCGGTTTGATATTCATTTGAGTTTAATTTGATAATAAATTAGTTGAGCTTGATTTATAATCCATTCAACTTAATGAATTTGGAACCTATTCAAGCTCCAAAAGAGTCAATGTATGTATTGCAATTCATAAGTTTGCATCATGTTTGAAATTGAAATAAATAGGAATATAAATGTTTCTGGTTAATTAAGTTAAACTAGCTTAATGAATTGAACTTGAGCTCATAAAGCAATGTTTTCAAGCTAAGCTTGAGTATGTAAAAACTATAATTAGTTGCACTTTGAATTTTGAATTTTTGAAACATCCTTGCTTGACATTATTTGATAGGTTCATACTCATCACTTATACTCTTTGTAAAGGTGAAATCAAACTTATAGATAACTGTATATTGAATCTTCACTAGGTAAATAATTAGATGTCTCTTTTCTATTAATTATTATGATTTCAAATTGTAATGCCCCGAGACCTTAGTAGACATCACAACCTACTATATCTCCTTATTATTCATGAATACATTAAGATTCTAAAATCAACTATAATTTTCAAATTCACATGTATACCTGTTGACAAAATACTTATAACACATCTCTAAGTTTTCTACCAAATGAATGACTCACAGGTAAGCCATTCCAACCATAATAATTTTTATCACCAACATTTTCTACTCTACACCAATAGAACATGCTACTCCAAAAATACTCCATGTCATAAAAATCATCTACATAAATCATTCAACAACTTTCTCAATACCAAACGCTTCTCTTCCCAAACATGATATTAATTGCCTTGACTTTACGAGTAACAAACTTCATTTAACCAACTGCATCTATAATAATAAAAGAATGAGTGGAAACTCAATACGTGATTTACAATTACACATGGATGCCAAACTAAGTCATACACATACATAAAGTGCAAGTTACATCAAGTATAAAATATAATTATTTTGAATTTAGATCAGTAACCAATAAAAGGGTATTCATGACTCGGTTATATCATGATTTTTGTCTATATACATAGATAAATATATATAAGTTTTCCTTTAAGACCTATATGCCTACAATTTATAGTCTAAATCCTTGAATCTTATAATTTTAGCTACGTCGTCCCATATACGAGTCAACTATGGAAACCTTACATATGATAAACAGTTGTTTTCTAGAGATCTACCATTACGAGCCCTTAAGACAAGCAGGTTAAGCATAATTAGCAAACTATTCATTTAGATTGAATATATTAGTCCGGTTAGATCCTAGTAAGTACAACTATACAAATAAGCACTACGTATTTGGGAAGCCGAACCAAAACTAATTTCAAAACTTAAGTCCAAACTCAAAGTCCAAATTGTACTCATCTAGAAACCCGAATCAATAACTTGACAATTAGAATAACAAGTCTTTCTTAATCCATCATCAATCCAACTTTAGATAGAACTTCTAGTTTAAAACTCCCGACTTGACTTCAGTTATAAACCTCCAAACTTAACCCCAACTCTTAAGGGTATTACAACTAAGGTTGATGGTGAGGTTTGAAACCTTAATTAAGAATAAGTTGAAAGAAACATTTGGAAGAAGAATTAGAAGCTTGAAGCAGTGAAAGAAATTTAAAAGTATAGGTTGAAAAATAGTAATTATTGTACTAAAGTGGTAAAATAAGGTAAAATTCATTAAAATTGGTCAAAGTGACATTTAAGAGCAAAAAAGTGCTTAAAATTAGTCAAAATGCTCAATTAATCTTAAAGTACTCGAACATTCTAGGTAAATGTTGGAACTTTTATAAAAGAAGGCCAAGCAAAACTTAATATTAATGTTAGGAAAATGTTTAATTAAGTTTGGTTAAGAGCAACAATAAGAAAGGGTTTCACATAAAGTTTATAGCTTGACATGATTAGTGACATAATCATATCACTTAGTTATGTTGAAATTCAACTATTTTTATAAAAGTTGGAATTTTTACAAAAGAAAGCTAGTTGGAACTAAATATTAAGGGTAGGAAAATGTTGAATAAGATTAGTTAGGAAAACCATAAAAAAAGAATATACTTAGAGTTCACCATTTGACAAGACCAATGACATGATCATGTTGCTAATCGTATAACTTTCTACCCATTCCCCTCACTTACCTTCCCCCATACACACGTACAGGAGGACATGATCAACGGTATGATAATGTCGCTGGTCATGTCCTTTCAATAGCAACTTACAATTTTTTTCTCCTTTGAAAATCTCTCCAAACTAACTCTTTCCCTCTTATTCTTCAACTTAACCTTAAATATACTTCTAACTCTCCATTACCCATCACTTGAACTTTTTTTTTAATCCATTAAAATCATAAATTTTAACACAAACACTCACTTAATCATCAAACCCACGAACAACTTTAAGAACACTAACTTTAAACTAAAGAATAAGATGAAAAAGAGAAGGATACTTACTTGCAATAAGTGAATATGAGTTTTGAATCTCAAACACAAACCAAACTAAAGAGGAAAAGTTGAAATGTACACATTTAAATTTGGATTATTAAGTAATGTCTAAGAGCTCCTTGGAAATGGAGGTTTTTCACTAAGAAAAACTTAAAAAGAGAGATTAGAAAGTTACCTTACCCTTAAGACCCTTAAGGGAGCTTGAAAATTGATTTTTTCTTAAGTGTTAGAGGTTCTAAGAGCTTATTTCAATTAGAAGGAAGGGGAATGATGAAAATAGGGTGAGGAATAAATAAGTTAGGAGGGTTTTGGTGGGGTTTCAGGCATTAAGGTTTAAGATAAATAGGTAATATGAGTGGGTTTTAGGGTAAATGAGTTTAAACCCATAGAAAAGATTACAAGAATGCTATTCACTTAAAAACCATTTTCTTTAATTTTCTTCGACATTGCACAAACAATTTGATTCCACACATACACACACATACACACATATATTTAACTTTGAGATTTATGATAGCTTATTCAGCAAATTAGCAAAATCACAGTTTGATAACACGAGAGGAAAGTTAAAATCAAGAAGAATTAATTGATGGTGTATTTTAATAACATAATGATTAAAATAAAATTCCAATATTTGAATTTAATACTTCATTGATTCAATCCATTAGTTGTTGATATTTCCTTTTAATTTTATTAGCAATAGAATTAGGTTAGAAGAATAAAAAATTTTGGTTCGCTTGGTATAAGTAGTATTGATATAGCAAAGAGCTAATACTTACTTAGATATAGCTAAGAGGTAGCTCACAATCCCTTTTAGATGACTTGCTCTTATTAGTTTTATGGGGAAATTGCAAATAATTTCTCTAAACTTTGATTTAGGAGCTGATTTTTATTTTGAACTTTTAAAGTGTAGTTCTTTACTTTAATAAATTGGTAATATAAATGGCATTTCCTTTTTTAGGTAAAAAAAAAAAATTTAAGCAAAATTTAGGAGATGTTTATATACCAAAATCAAAATTTAAGAAGATTATTCTCTATCTACGGAGATTATTTATCAGTTTATCAAAGTTTAAGAAACCAAAAATTATACTTAAAAAATTTAAGAAGTTAATTTGTATATAAATCAAAGTTTATGAAAATTATTTGTATTTTTCTCTAGTTTTATGACATCACATATGACTTAGTATACTTGCTGGTTTTAAAATACACATAAAATGGGAGTGTATAACCGTATATCAAGTTTTTGGTGCCATTTATGGATACTCTTTATGCTTATTTCAGTTTTTTTGGATTGCTTAGCATTTTATTGTTATTTTTTTTTTCTACTTCTAGATTAGATATAAGCATAGCTTTAATTTAGGATATGTCACATTGTATTTTCTTCCTTATTAACAAAACATAAACTCTAATTCTTTTGCTAATTGTGCTTTTATTAATTTTTATTACATTTTAGCTTTACTGCTTATTTCTTTTTTGTTCGCAGGAGTGATTGTGGATGAAAAGAACATACGAAAAATTTTAACTTTTGATCTAGAGATAGAAAGATACCTTTTGCATGAATAATGGATAGAAATTGTGGAAGATGAAAGATCGATAAGTAAAACTTGGTTTTACAGTTTAGTCAATGAAATAATTAATTTTAATAGTGTGTATTCAAGGGGCACATGCCAAAACTGAATAATATCGTTTATTTTTCTTTTCCCCAAAAACTTCCGAGAATATACAATCTCACATATTTAATTAATTATTGTTAGTCGTTTTTTTTTTAAAAAAAACAATTACACTTGTATCTTATTTAGTTCTTATTAAGAGTTATGGATGAGTAGACTCTTGGAGGTGTAAAACATAAAAAATGGGCTCACAAAAGACTGCTTTCTCAGCCCACCCAACCTAATTTTTATCTCATTGAGTTCTTCTAAGTAGAAATGCCTACCATTCATCACTATCGAGCTGCAATGCTAGTAACTAATAACTTGCATTGCAACTTTCTCCAAATATATGGGAAAGTTTCTTGTTTGCCCTAAAGAGCCATTTCATTATTGCTTCAAGTACCGTTGGGTACATGGAATTACAATGAGAATGATAATTAGAAGAATTTGAAAGTAAATTAAAGATCGGGATTTCATTTCCAAATCCATAGGACACAACTTCCTTTGATTCATCAACATTGGATCTTAACACTCGATTAAATCTTTATCAACTTTGCTAGATGACCCAACAGGAACAAATTTTATCCAATAGAATCTTTAGAGTGTCCGGTACAAGATCTGTCTGGTTTAACAAATGCATAATCCAGCCGTCCAAGGTTGCAATTGGGGCTTTGTCGACTACGGTGTATACCTAAACGTTGAAGCCTAGAGAAGTATATGTGTCCACATGATATGGTAGAAAAGGACTCAAGAAATTTCCTATCCAATTAGAGAATATACGGATATCGAATAAACGAGGATGTCAAGTGAAGGAACCACCGATGCACTTAAATGAACAAATAGTTTGAGATACGAACTTAGGGGAACTAACTTTGTATCTTTCTTTCTACTTTGACTGTAATAATGTCTGTTTGCGATTGACACTGGGAGTGCAAAATTTTCAAATTCGTCCGTTCAGATTTAATTAAATGATTACTTTGTGGGAAGTCCTCCGTGTCCTCTATTTTTTTTTTTTTCAATTGAATCCCTTCAATTCAATCCATTGCAAGTTCTTTGTATATTAAACCAGTCATTTAAGATCTCATCGTGTTGGCTTTGAAGCAGCTGCATGGTACTGGCATGCCAAGGTAGGCTCGAACTAAGGTTCTGCTCGTGCGGAAGGCAAACCTACTCCTACTAAAAGTCTAGTCTACATATAATAATATATAATAGAAAAGAAAATACCAAGAGTGAGATTTAGTTGGAGCAACAAGACAATTACAAGGACTTGATTGAGTTTTTTGATATAAACTTGTGGAATTTAACTAACTCAACTAAAACAGACTTTGATTGACTCTCGACATAAACCTAGAAGTCTTTATTTATTATTATTATTATTTTGGGTTTAGCAGGACTCTGGCAAGGGAGCTACCTAGTTTGAATATGTATTAAATTTCTTAACATTGCAAAGAAGTATCTCTTTTCTCTCCCTAACTCTAGCACGTTCACATATTTACATAACCAGCCAAGATTAGTTCCCACATAATGATATTGCCAGATAAGTAGTTCTGGTTAAGTCTTAGATTTGATGAATGACAACAACAAAAGTTTTTGAAAGGTTATATGTTTTGTTTCTTCTTTTATTGTTCCCACCACATGTTTTAGTTTTTTTAGAAGATTTATTTACCGTATATTTTGTTTTGGAATATTACTCATATATTCGGATAATTAAAGTGCTTACAGTATACCATATTACGTGTTATTATTTCTCTATTTTAACCTAGCTATATAACTATGCTACTGATTCTTTAAAAAGACCCTTGTGTTTAATAATTTGTTTATCATCTTCAATGTCTAACATATAACTCTTAAATGCTAAGAAGATACCTCTCTTGACATGATATTCGAGTTTAAACTTACTTAATTTAATTGAAATTAAATTATCAGGGTATAGATATCAAGAAAGATAATTGAAAAGAAAGATAAATTGAGAAACTCTAGATGTCATAAGTTTGTCGTTCTTCTTTTGAGTAATAGATTCGTTTAATAGAGTGCATTCTTCTTACCCCAACTTCTTCTTCTTCTCTTTTTTTTTTCCCCAAAACTGTGACTTGTAAAACCCTTCATTCCGCAAGAAATGTTGATCTATTCCTGGTTTAGTTTCTTTTGTCCTTCCAATGAACCTCTACTTCCTCGTTTTTGCGCATTGACGCACGACCTTTAATTCAATTGGCAATTCATAAATTATCAGAAACAAAAGCAGACAGGGGAAATTTCAGAGTTTCTGCATTCTAGACAAATGTACTTGCTGAGTATTGAATGATGAGAAGCTCAAGCAATGCAAGTTGCTGGTACGACTTGTATTCCCCTGCCGTTCTGCAACTATGACAATGATACATAGTGTGAAGGCAACATACGGAAGCTCCATTTTCCACAATGGACCCCGCTTGACATTACCCAGTTCTTGTCATTTTAAATATACCAATGTTTTGTTGACACCTACAACAAGATAGTTGAAACAGCCAGTCAAAGACGTGTTTGGAAGTGAAGAATTAGCATAGGATAGAAAATTGCAATGGCAAATTAGACATGAAGCCACCACAAAGTACCTGTACTTTCAATGTTCGATAATTTAGTGGTCAAATTTTATTTTATTTTTGCAATTTAGTGTTATCTCACTTTCTTCCCCTCATTTCCTGCAAGTTATCCAAACAAAGCATTCAAGAAAATCAAGTAAAAGCTTACATTCAGAATTGGACTTGCTCTTACAACCTTTTGATGTTAGAAGTAGCTCTCCCCTTTTCCCCTTCTTTTGGCTATTGCGAGATACATTTAGTTAGAATGCCCTGGGCAAAAATGAAGCCTGAAAATTTTCCTTTCCTTTTCCTTCTTTTGAATGTTATTATAAGAGCTCCTCTCGCTGCCAGTACGGACACCATCAACCCCGGCGATCTTCTTTCAGGAACTCAGACACTAGTCTCTCGAGGAGGGGCATTTGAACTAGGGTTCTTCTCGCCAGGGAACCCAAAAAACCATTACATTGGCATATGGTATAAAGCCGTGCCAGAGAAAACGGTGGTTTGGGTAGCAAATAGAAATCAACCAGTGTCAGATTCGTCCACTTCCACTTCATCATTAAAACTCCTTGAAGATGGTAATTTAGTAATAGTCACAGGGTCCGATCTCCAAATTCATTTGACGAATCACACGGTGGACATGCCTAGCCCTACTGAAGCAGTACTTCTTGATAGTGGCAATTTGATTATAAGGAAACAATCCGATGTCTCGGATATTATCTGGCAGAGTTTTGACCATCCTACGGATACTTGGCTTCCAGGTGCGACAATTGGATAAAATAATATTACCAATGAGGGGCAGGTTTTGGTATCTTGGAAGGATCAATATGATCCATCGCCAGGTAATTTCTCTGCTTCTCTAATCCCAAGCAGTGGTGCGACTCTCATTCTATTTAATCGATCACGGTCGTACTTGTTTACTTCTGGTCGTTATTTGTTCGACCGGGGAGATTATGACGAAGTTTCCAATGAGAACGGCAGCTATATTGAATATAAGGCTTCTCGTCTGTACTATAGTTTCTCAAGATATGTGCTTGATGCGATGGGGCAGCTCAACCAGTTACATTGGATAGAGCCTACTAAGGAGTGGATATTGTTACGGACACTACCGATTGTTGAATGCGAGGTTTATCCTTTCTGTGGAGGTTCCGCCAGCTGCAATAATCTGGCTAAAGTACCTTTTTGTGGAGCTTCCACCACCTGCTACCCGAATCCAGCTAACGTACCCGTTTGCGAATGTGCTCAAGAATATGAGCAAGATAGTCAACCTCAGCCTGGACATTGTACGAGGATTATGAATGACTCATTGAAACAATGCAATGGAGAAGGGACAGACACATTTTTTACCATTCTTTCCTCCCCCATTGCTAATAATCCAGCTTATCTTATTGTAAAAAACAGTAACATTGAAGAATGTGTATCCATATGTTTAAGAGAGTGTTCGTGCACAGCTTTCAATCATGACAGTGGCACGTGCAACATTTACTCACTGAGGAAGTTCTACTTCAGAATTTCCAATGGCGATGATCCATTGAAAGATTTCCATATCGGCATTAGAGATATCAAGAGAAAGAGGAAAATCGGTTGGGTTATTGCATTGGCAGTGGTACTCTTTGGGATATCTTCTTTTGTAGGTGTGACCCTACTTACTTTTCATAGGCGACGAGCTTATAGGGCAATCAACAAGTCAGATGAATCATTAATTCTATTTAAGCACAGCCATCTCACAAGGGCAACAAAAAACTTCTCCGAAAAAATTGGTGAAGGTGGTTTTGGTGCTGTTTTCAAAGGGACCTTGCCGAATTCAACTGCTATAGCTGTGAAGAGGCTCAATTGTCCCAAGCAAGGCGAGAAACAGTTTCGTGCTGAAGTCAGGACAATCGGATTAGTACAACATGTTAATCTAGTATGCTTATGCGGTTTTTGTGCAGAAGGTTCTATGAGGTTCCTAGTCTTTGATTACATGTCAAACGGTTCCCTTGCATCCCATTTATTCCGTAACGATTCTTCCAGCACACTTGATTGGAAAACTAGATACAACATTGCAATTGGGACAGCTAAAGGACTGGCTTATCTCCATGAAGAATGTCGCGAGTGCATCATCCATTGTGACATCAAGCCTGACAATATCTTGTTGGATGCCGACTTTCAACCAAAAATTGCAGACTTCGGACTTGCAAAATTGTTCGGCCGGGATGCTAGCCGGGTTTTAACGACCATGAGAGGGACTATAGGCTATCTTGCACCCGAATGGATATCGGGGTGTCCTATCACCACAAAAGTTGATGTTTTCAGTTATGGGAAGGTTCTATTTGAAATCATATCGGGGAAGAGAAACAGTGATCTGGTGGGCAGTGATGTCTGCGACTACATTCCATTTCAGGTGGTTGATAGATTAGTGCAAGGAGAGGAAATCCTGTCACTGCTTGATAGCAAATTGAAGGGCTTAGCAGATGTAGAGCAGCTTGGGAGGGCTTGCAAAGTTGCATGCTGGTGCACTCAAGACAATGAGAAGGATAGGCCTACTATGTCTCAAGTTGTACAATGCCTGGAGGGACTTCAGGACCTGCCTATGCCTCCCCCTCCACTGTTCTTCCAGCAAATTGTTGAAAGCCGATGAAATATGTTACATTGGAACGAAGGACAGTTTTACAACACATATGATTTCAAGCCAAAAGTAAGCTCACTTATAATTGTGATGATTCTCTTAGGCCTTTTTTTAATGGAGAAACAGCATCTTTGATTTCGTATAACGATTGTCTCTGGGTTTGTTTTTCCATTTAATTTGAAGTTGGATTTCTCTAATGGTCGGCAGTAAATTATGAACATAAGCAAAAGATGAAAGTGGCAGAGATGAGAATGCTAAAATGGATGTACATAACGGATTAGATAAGAAATTTACTTATTTAAGGGAGCACTATCCATGGATGAGAAGATAGGGGAAAAGCCCCATTTAAATGGTTTAGCTATGTACGGGGATGCAAATTATGATATAAAGACGATTAACACAAAACGAAGGCAGAAAGATTAAAGAGGACGTGGACAAAAATAATTAAGAATGATCGACCTATTCCAGGTATCATTGAGAATCTAGTTGATGAAAAAGTATAATGTCGAAACAAGATTCATATAGCCAATTCTATATAGTGAGAATAAGACTTGAATGTTGTTCTTGTCAAACCGGAACGAAGATAAGCAAATTAGGGTAGTCCCTTCTCAAGTCTTAGCACCTATATCCAAATGAACGCTTAGATCATTACTTATTTCCATTTATATGACCCATTTATAAACCAAGATCATTGGAGAGACTTAGTCCTTTTGAAGCAAGGTCATGAATCAATGGCAAGCTAGCTTCGTACTGGAATGATGCCATTCAGATAGAGTCCATTCAAATTGTTCCACATGATCATGAAAAAGAATATGAAACAAATTGTTTCACAAGAAGAGGCCTTACTTGTAGAAAGCAGATTAAAATGAAAATGATGGAATGTGTAAGATAATTTGGAGAACGAGAAGCTTTAGAAAATGCACTTCACCAATATGTTCTGGTTTGATTGACGATTTATTCGATGCTTGGACGTACATGTTGCTAGCAGAGATGAACCTGTGTCCTGCTGCTAACAGGTTCATATGAGCTATTCTGCAGACCAAACATAACTACGGCTTTACATGGAAGAAGTAGTGTTTTTCATTCCACCTTTATTACAGGTGCTGCTGCATTTTGAGATCCTAATTACCATTTTTCCACTGTATCTTAGGTGTAATGTAGGTGCTTTAGTGTAACTATGATAGTTCCACTTCTTAGAAAAATAATGGATAAACCAATAAAATGAGAAGCAATCCCTATTTTCTGTCTTGACTTTTAATCTTGCATGGTTCCCCGCCAACTAGTAATAAGCACTACACTGAACTATAAGGACAGACGGGGTGATTATTCACTCCCTAAGACGGTCCAGAGTTGGAAAAATTTTAGCGGAAGTCCAACTGATCGATAACATCTTTCACCAATATGGTTCTTTTGTTGTCATAATGTGGGTGAATGATACCTTCTTTACCTTTTCTTCTTTGTTGATTCCCCACAAGTTCCAAAGCAGACATCTCGCTGTTGATGTAAACGGATTCATTTGCCTATTTCCTTTCTTTTCCCGTTTTTCCCTCTCTCTTTACTTTTTCTGAAATTGCTTTCAAGCTTAAATGTAATCTTAAGAGATTGCTGGAACCAAAAACTTTAGAAGACAATTACAATAGCTAGCTAGCTACTAGTGATATTTGTTAACAACTTCAGAAAATAATAATGTAAAACAGGAAATCGTGAAACTTTTCGTGATTTAAGACATTGAGTTCGAGACGCTTCAGCTTGCAAGATCAATTTGTTCAAATATATCAATGGAGAGTCATGCTATCAGAACTGTGATATTGCAGCATTTATAGCAAATAAATCCGATAGCGAATTATTATAATTGTAAATTTCCAAAGGCGCAGATGCTTGCTACATTTAGTATCCGACTTTCCACGCTCTCGTTGTTTTAATTTTCAAATGGGATAAATATAGTTGAGCTCCCAATATTTACATGAAAATTCAATGAAATTCTTTATCTTTCTAGCGAAACCCAGTTAAAATTCTATATTTTTCAAATGAATAGTTTAAATCCCTTTGTTTATATTTTCATATCAACTGCTTCTAAGATTTATATGAAGTAAAAAATCATAAGATAATAAAAAACTCTGAAATATACTAAGAAAATGTATTCTAAACAGTAAATTACATTAGCTTGTACGAAAAGTTCATTACAAGGAGAAGAGATTTTGTTAGCATTGCGAAAAATTGTAACGGCAACATGAGGATAAACAGAGACTATCTTTGCAACTTTATATTGGAGCTAAAAATTTTTAAGCGGAGGAAAATTGATGGGTAACATAAAGAGCTGCTATGTCATGAATTTAAGAGTGGTATTTACATGTAGCAACTTGATGCGGGAGGATTGAGAGGAAATCTAAGAGATTTGAGGAAGAACCTTTTTAAGAGAGGGAGAACTATGAGGATTAAGAAAGAGTAAATATAGAATGATAATATTTTTTTTTGCATAGATTTTAGTTTATTTTATGTTGTTTAGGTTAGATATGATATTATTATTATTATCTTTTTTTATTATTAATCTATTCTTTTTATATTCAGACTTTTGTTTAAGATATGAAATCTTTTTCTAGTTTCATTAAGATTTAGTTTTCTAAAATATTAAACCTTATTATGCTTATAAATAAGTAAAACTTATAATCACTTCATCAAATAGTGAGTTGATATTGGATAAAATTATTTTCTAAATTAATGTGATACATTTTCTTCTTCATTAATGCCATCCTTTTTCTGAATAATAGTGTGAGGCTAGTGGAATTTTATCGTATGGCATAAGATTATCATTTAAATTTAGTAGTGTAAGGTTACTATATATATATCAATAACATAAACATATATAGGATGCATTTGGTGCAATATCACAAATATAACAGATTTAAACTACCCATTTGAATATTTAATTGAATTTTGACGTAAATATAAAGACTAAAAATAATTCTCAATGATTTGATTAAATTTTAGCATGAATAAAAGAGGATTTCTAACTTATATATCGTATTTTGGAATTTTGTAGTTGAGCTCGTCACTTGCCATCGGGCGACCAACTTACCAGAGACCCGAGGCAGTCAAGGATGTTATGTCATGTGTTGTTCCAACATCTTTTACGGTTGACGAGTGCTTAATAAGGTGTTCTGCTCATTATCTTGTCTTTTTGTTTGTTTCTCCAACTTTATTTTTTATGTATGTAGTCTTCCTTTGATGATTGTAATTAACAATAATGCCTCAATTGCTCCTCAACTTTGTCGAGTCAACTCCTACTTAGGCACTCACCACACTAGTACCAATTTTCCAGGTTTTGGTCCCCTCCTATGCGTGCTATTCGGATAGCAAATTTAGAGCTCGTTGAATTGACATGGGATGACAGTACAAGAAGCTTAATTCTAAACTGGCGTCTTCATCAATAATAATACACGAAAGAAAAAAAAATATATTTTAATAAAAAAATTTTACCCTTTAATATTACGGCTGATAACATGGGATTTGAAAAAGATAAATTTGAATATGATACAACAAGATTTAAATCGGTAAGTGTACGAAAAAAATATAACATGAGATATAAACAGGTCGGATTCATTTAGATACAATAAAATTTGTGTTTAGGTTCAAGTCCAAGCATCAGACCTGTTTAAATAAACAAGTTTCATAAGTAGATACGGGTTCAACCTGTAAATCTATTATATTTAACTTTTAATTTATTTTTCATCTAATGAGAGTTCAAAAGGAACAATGAAGTACCACACCAAATAACTAAAAAATAAAGAGTAAGTCTTTTCTTTTCTTTCAACTTAGACAAAGCTAGTATTTTAACTTTCAGTACTCCTATTTTTGAGTTCTCTTCGTTGTAACCTCTTTTTCATTTTTTTATCTCAACTTTTCGATTTCAGTTAACATAACAAGGAGATCATCTTCATCAACTTGAAACGTAAGTCTTTTGACTTTTGGTTTGATTTTTTTTTCTTTTCCTTTAACTTTTGTTTTCTCCTCTTTCTTTGATATTCTTTTATAGTGAGATTGCAAATTGTCTATTTAGGGTTAGGACCTTCATGGTAGATCACTTTGATAGGCATTATTGTGGGAAGTGTAACTTACATTTATCAAATAGTTGGTGGCCATTAGGATTTTTATGATGTGTTAGATTTTTATTATAAACTTTTGTTCAAATTTAAAATATTTTCATAATTAGCACATTCAATTAATAAAAAAACTAAGCTGAACAAAAACCTTTCTTAGTGTTGCTATCCTCTAGTAGAAATGTCATAATACTAGGATTTTTTATATTGTAGGAGACATTGCAAATGCCAAGATGGAAGAAAGTAGTACTTTCCAAAATTTTTTAAGAAAATACACTTATCCCATCCTAAATTATTAAATTACCAATGTGAGATTCATATTAATGAACATCTAGAATAAAAAATATATAGATAAAATGTCAAGATTGAATTTTTTTTAGAAAAAAGAAGAAACGCGTGTTTTTACAATCTGAATTTAACCCTATTTGAGTTTGAATTCATAAATTAGATTATGTATTAATCGATTTAGTTATATTGAAATAGGAATGGTGAAAAAAGGAGATAGTTGATAAATCATATGAAAAAGGGAAATAAGTATAATTATTTAAAACATATATAGATAATACTTATATCATTGTCACCTTACCTATTAATATTGATGGAAAAGAAATTTAATTGACTTTTTGGGAGTCTAGTTGCTTAATTTTTTAATTATTATCTAATTTGTTTGTGTTACGATGTTATTAGGTTTTATTATATAATTCATAATGAATTTTTTTGTTATAAAGAAAAAAACTACATTAAATATAACAAAACTTGGATATAAATAGAATGATAACGGACACATTGATTTATCTTTAACATTGGATAATGAATGTCAGAAAATACATACATTCTATAGTTCGATTTAGATAATGAATATTAAAAAATACGTATACTTCATAAAGATCTTCTGTATGTTTTTGGAATTTATATAACTTTATTCTATCAAAATTGGAGAAATATACATATAAGTTTAGTATAAAGTTAGGATGAGATGTATAATCATTGGCTATTGAAAAGGTAAACAATAACTTTTTTCGATTTATTTATAAAATTTTAAGCAATATAAGGGTTTAACTCACATACAAGACACGTTTATTAAATGGGTCAAGTTACGAGTTTAACTTTTCTTATATGATTAATAAATGGGTTGCATTACGGGTTGAGGTTTTCTAAATACAAACCTATTTAGATTTAGATATGAGACACAACACGATAATAATTGCATTCAACATTTTTGGCGTGGGTATGACGAAAAAGAATTGGATGGACATGAGAGGTCCTATTGCTACAATTGTTGTTTTGATGAATTTTAGGATAATCGATGCCATAATTCTACGTGATTCCATTCAAAATTATGAAGATCTCTTCCTTTGTTTGCAATTTTAGCCAATGTTGTTAAATTTGGACCAAACGGTTGATTCCAAACTTAGAAAAGATCTAAGGTCGACAGAATCAACCGAAGTTGAATCAAGATCGTATTATAATATAATTCATATTTATTTATAAAGTAATAAAAATTACCTATATTCTTAAAAATTTAAAGTTGAGAATTTTTTATAATTTATTTATTATTTTTCTTTTGTCTACATTTTTTTTTTGTAAATTAATATATTTTTTAAAAAATATAAGAGAAAATAATATATTTTAACTTGAAAAAACCCATTGAGTTCTTATAGAAATTGGATTTGATCGATTAGGTCAATTAATCGAATCGAGATCATTGTGAATGAAAGTTAAAGGGATTACTCTTACTTAGGTTCAATCGAGTTGAACAGTATAGGTCAATCCGAATATAATAATATTGATTTTAGCTATCACATATATTAATACGTTAGTTTCCTTAAACTAAGAAAAAAGGATAACTTATAATAATCCTCCTATTGATAATGAGAAGGATAGAAAATCATTTCTTTTGAAAAAAATAAAATAAAATAAAATCATGCATCCATAAACCCTGCAATTTGGACCATTATATCTATGTGAACCGTATAAAAAAAAGTAGTGTATCTTACTGATCTAGAGACTCAAAGTGATTGATGCATGTAGACTTTATAAAATAATTTCTCGGAGGACTAGCAAGGGCTTCCTATTCCGTAGTTCTTCCACGAAATTGGGTGGAAATTGTACAATGGAGTTAAGCACATCCATGTTGTTTAATTTCAAACTCCTTTTTTTTTTTTTTCCCGGCGTTTTCTATCATATAAAGACATATATATGGATTTACAAAGTTACTTATTAAAATAAGGTAGAATAGGAAAAGTTCCTACTTACGAGTGCTCTCAGTATTTATTAAGAGTCTTAAGAAATAACATTTTCATTTAAAATAATGTTAATTACACAATGTACAGTGAGAAGATGAGAAGTTCTTTTATTAAACACTGTAACGGGTATGCCACAAAATATGCTCCGTTGTGATAGTCTCTAGGTTTCATTGCATTGGTGGTATCAATCAGCTACATACTTAAGAATTGACATCGAAAATGTTCAGCGTGTGACCCCGAATCATGATTCTAGAATTAATTTCAAAGAAAATAATGCAAGTATCTTGTAAGTTAAAGTATATTGATACTTAACCTATGTAAATTGATACTTTCTATTAGTTGTCACTACATGGTGAAAGAGCGGGCCTTGGACTTGGAGTTTATGTGAGCCTGGGCTACATTAAACTTTTAATTTTTAAGGTAATATTATTGGACATGGGTAAAACATACTTGTTCTTCTTCTTCTTCTTCACCATCATCATCTTTCACTTCAATACACTACATATTACATAAAGATTTGTCCCTAGCACTTTTGTCCCGCTGTATATCTTCTTATTAATTTTTCATTTTAGGCCGCAATAACAATTTACTAATACTTGAATGGAGGTTGATGTTCGACCGAATTCATTAACGTTCACTTACTTTTTTTTTTTATATATTTTTTAAAATTTTCAATCTTTTTTCTTTCTATTTAAGTTCTTGCTGTGTTCTAACTATTACAAAACATGGTTTCTTTTAACTCCATTAAATTTTTCATTCATCACTAACACATCTCAACTTGTAAATGGTCAACAATAATTAATTTAATAAATAAGATCATTATATATACATTTACATAACATGATAAAAATAGTACAAAAGTGCAAAAAAAAAAAAAGGAAAAAAGTGACGTGCCAAGATTGTTACATGATGTTTAGCACAAATATGAACATGCAACAAACCCAAACTAAAACTAGAAAAATAAATATTTTGGGGTTTTTCGTATATAAAATGCGAAAAAAAAGGATAAAAAGCAATACTCACTACGTCAAAAGAGTTTAAGGCAATATTAATTTTGCAACACCTTAAAGATGTGTTGCTTATAAAGCCCAATTATAATGAATTTTTTGAATGTTGCTAAAAAATTTATTTAAAGGCAACACTTTTAGGTAACAGTATAAAAACTATTGCTATGTTGAACTTAATGAAACGATATGGCAACATATATAATACGTTGTTGATAATTTTTTGGAACAAGGAGACAGTTTATATTAATTGTTGCCTTGGCTCAAGAACTTTTGACAACTATTTTCAAAATTATTGCTTATATCAACAAAGTATGAGTTGCAACTTTAATTATTGCAGGCATCAAGTAATATAGTGTTGCCTAAATAAAGGTTTTTATTAAAAGAAAATAAAAATATATTCATTGAAATAAAAAGGAAAAACTTTACTTGATACAAAAAATCTCGAAAATAGTTTTTACTTAAAAGAGGAACATAGATAAGGAAAGTTATTTTCTTTCATATAAAGCAAATCTTAAGTATTCATTATATGGCTTTCACTTAAATTTGGTGAAAATAGTTAATAAACTTAAATAATTCTTAGCCATCATTGTTTAATTTCTCCTCTCATTAGTTATAAATAAATAAATATATAAATACCCTTTCTTTATGGCTTCTATCTTCCCTCCCTCTAAACTCCTTCACAAACCTTATTATAAGAGAGTAATTACACAATTGTCCATCCTTTTTAGCCTTTTCCTTTCATTTATTGACCTAAATCTATGAATCTATTACTATTGATCTCAATATTTGTAGATTCACAAGTATTGTTCTAAATCATTTTTTAAATAGCATTCCTACGATCATCCATTATTAGCATCACAATTCCTCTATTACATGTCTATTTTTTATAGATATGATTAGTATGACATGTGTTCTCTTTTTAAACATATGCATGACCTGTGCTTTTTAATTTTGTGTAGATTACACATAAGGGATACTTTGTAATATTTTAATGGTAGATTGTATTACTAAATAATTTAAATTAATAATATAATTTAAAATTCCTTTAAAATACATAATTAAAAAAAAAAAAAAGCACCAATAATGATGATAAGCCACTTATCATCCCTAAGGTCACGATACCCCTAACCTACATAGGTAGTTGTTGAAGCCACTAGACATGTTAGATTACCTCAATTGGTGGCAAGAAAAGCCACTTGGTGATTTATTCACGAGAAGTGAATGAAAGTGGTGGTTTGCGAAACTCATAGTCAAATTAAGGTTCATCAATTGAGATTTATTTTGCAAGATTTAAGTTGAAAGCAAGGAGTTTTATGAATCCTTGAGTGTTTAAGAATTGATTAACATTAAGATCTTGCTTTGCTTTTGCCTAAATTGATGAAAATCTAAAGAGAAGTTTCTGCATGAACTTCGACCTTTGTAGAGAGAGAGAGTTGGAATTTAATTTGATTTTAGTGAAATTTATTCAAATTTGATGTTAATTTAAGTTCCCCATGCCATTATACTAATAAATATCCTAATAGATTACACAAGGTGCTTTAGATGGATTCTAATTTGTCCAAATTTGATTTGAGCCCTTGATCTTTTTATCTCAAATTAGCATTTTAATCTCAATCTTTTGATTGAATTGAATTGATTTTATACTTTGGATCAATTTGAATAAAAAATAAAAAAATATTTGCTAAAGTTTTTCATATCCAAATCAGATTTGGTTAAGATGTACACTTGCTCTACCCCATCCAAGGTTAAAGCCAAATACCACTATTTTTTTTTTCATTTTTTATTTAATTATGTATTTTAAAATAATTTTTAATTATATCATTACTTTAAATTTTTTAATAATACAATTAATCATTAAATATCACTAGATGTCTCTTATGTGTAATTTAACACAAAAAATATTGGTCATGTATTTATCAAATGAAGAAAAAAAAAAAAACAAGTTACCACTTTATAAAAGTAGAAAAACATAATTCATTCTTTTTCTTAAATTAACCTTATATATATATATATGTGTATATATATATATATATATATATCATATTAAGTGATTTAGAGAAAATTCAACTCCACATACAACCTACGATAGTTTTAATGCAACCTATATATAATATTATAATATTATATCTATATGTTACATGTAAATACCTTTACACATATATATACATATATATATGTTAGCATGTATATATTACAATGTATGTGCAAAAAATAAACATGATAATTTGATAAAATTTAAAATAAAATAGTTATAGAATCAAATTATACACACAATTGATATTTAAGGAAAAAACTATGCATAAATAGTTAAAAAATGATTATTAGAATGATTCATTATGCATGTAGGAAGTTGAGCAAAAGTTAATAAGTTTAGTTGGTTATGTGGAAATTTGGGAGAAAAAGAAACTTAAACTATATATACATATATTTGAATTAATAAATGTTCTCTTAATAATAGTATAGATAGATGTTGTTGGTTGTGATTAGACTTCAAGTGATGTAGCGGTTTTATTGAGGATTGAACTTGATGGGCTCCTTGTTCTTGATTACCTACAAGAAAACCCTCTATGGGTATGTCTACAAAGGCCTTCAGACAATTAAGTCAGTAAGGAGAACGATAAAAAAAGGGAAGTTAGGGGTATTCGAGCACTAGGGCCCTTTAAGAATGTGCTTAGATGTTATGGAAATGCGAAGAGAAGAGCAATTAGTATAAATGTTGGAATTGAGTTTAGAATCCCTTTACTTGTCAACCTCTTTACACTGTAAATAGTGAAAGGGAATACAACTATCTAGATACGTATCGATCTAGGGTTTGTTCGCACCAGCAGTTGGTAGGATACATGCATCGTGGAACTGACATGGTAGCTCTAGGAGTTAGTCAGCTATGACTATATTGGCAGCTATGTCTATTATTTGCAAGTTTGACATTCTCAAGGTATGTCTAGTATGCTGACCGTACCATGGATGTCAAGTGTTAATTAACGAGCCGAAGTGGGATGCTAGCGATAGGGAGAAAAAGAAGGGGCAATGAGGCAAGTCGGTGGTATGAGCATGCTTTAAGCGGCAAATTGGGTCTTAGGAAGCTTAAGAGGCTAGAGATATCCTCGCCTATAGTACTTGGACCCAGTGAAAGAAGGGTTCTTCGTACTCCGAGCTTGGTTGGTTTGTTGGTGAAGTCCTTACATGTCAAATGAGACTTCTAACTTTAGGCATATTGTGGTACTTACCTGAGTCCTCAGGACAAGTGCTCGATAGGCTCCTTCTCATAGGGTTTAAGGATGGCCAAAGTGTTTGTGTAAGCTAAAACATAAGGAGAGAGAGAAAGGGGGAATCGTTCCCTCGGAAGCTAATGGGCCTTTTAAGGTCTTTGTCAAAATTGAGCCTTAAGTTAGATGAGAGTTAGGTATCAACTGCACACACACACACACATATATATATATATATATATATATAATAATTTATAATATGATAATGCTATATCTATATAGTATGATAACGTGGCCTATATACATAAATACATATAATGTATACCCAGTACTTATATATGTGCATATATCAATATGAGCTAAGCTCAGCAGAACGGAAGATACATGTTATACGTATATATTATTTGTATATTATGAATTTAATATATTATACATATAAATATATAAACATTACGACCATATGCCATAACAACGTTTATGAGACTCACTTTAGATGCATATTTAGCATGTTATTGGGCCTTTTGCCCCCAAGAAAAAAGAAAAAGAAAAAGATATTGAACTCACATGTTTGGTCGCTTCCTTCCTTTTATTTTACCACTTCCCTCCTTCAATTTCCACTCTCTACATGTTACCTCCATCATTTCTTTTTTTCTATTTACTGTTTCTTCCGTTTCTTTTTCTTCCTTTTATTTTTCTCTGTTTGCACCCAGTCATGTCATCCGGTTTGCTGTTTTTCACACTTCTCTTTAATCATTGCCAAAAGTAAGGACTTGATGTAGCTCGCATATCGTCCTCTTTGGATCAATCATTGTCATGCCCATGAGGTTCGTCTCTCAAGTTTCTCCATTTCTTTCTAACCATTTTCATACAGTACCCTAGTTTGTGGTTTCCTTTTCTATTGTTGCAATTTATTTGATTAGGATTGATTGCTCCTAATTTATTATGAAATTTTCGACCGTAAAATGTCAATAGCCATTTATTTTTAAAAATTGTAGAAACGGTGGCTGTCTCTCCCAATCCACGTCAAATTTCACTCTTTTCTATCGTATCGTCGTATTGTACGGTGTTCTGCATAACTCCATTAAGTTTTCATTTTTTTTTTTTTTTGTTTTTCTGCATCATTATATTTCGTATCTGAATTCAGAAACTACTTCTACGATGTGTTTTAATAGATTTCCTCTTGCTTTTCTTGTAGATTCAAACCAAATTGATTACAGGTGCATATTGAAAAAGCAAATAAGTGTAAGTCATTGGATTTTTTTTTTTAAATAAATCATTAGTGCTTTGAATAAAAAAAGTGCATTTGCATTGTGTTATCATTGAGTTTGAGGTTAAATTATTCTAGCAGAGCAATATGTTTATGTTCTACTATATCTAAGAGAGAGAGAAACTAAAATTTTTGGGGTGTGAAATAGGAAACAACGTGGACATAAAACCAAAAGCCAAGGCTTTTCCCGTTTTCAATAGTTACTATTATTCTTAATTTTAATTACAATGCCTTCTCCCATTTGATTGAACCCCTAAATAAGCAATCTCTAGGATGAAATATCGTACTATTATCTGCAGAGTGTATGGCGTTAGCTTTTGCACTTTGATTGTATTGGGCCTATTTATGTGATTTTCCTAAAGGGAAAAAAGGTAATCTGTGGAGTTCAACTAACTCATCAATTCACCAAGGGAATTGGACTGCACTTCAAGCCATTTGTTCTCCGACGAATTTGAGTTTTGATTCAAAATTGCAGTTCTTTTTTTCTTTTAAATAAGTTATAGAAACTTTTTTGTTGCTCCAGAACTAATGTTTGCCTAAATTGCTGGCCCTAGATGACTGTAGCTATTAAAATAATCGATAGAAACATAAGAAATTGGCAATAGACTTTGTCCCAAACATATTTCATTACCATGTCACCGGATTTCTTGATTTTTTTTTTTTCCAGTTAACAGTCGCAAGATATGATGTTGATGCTGTTAAGGATAATTTTTGATGGCTCTATATCTTTTGCTGGTAATAATTCAAGTGGAATTATACATAGGACAATAGTATTAATACCGCCATCATCATTTGTACTCAATTCTATTGATGGACATTAAAATTTTTATGTAATTCTTCAACGTTCGTTTTTGTTTTTGTTTTTCTATTTTCATCTGGAATGTAATTTTATCACTTGATAGGCCAAAAATATGATAAAACCAATTATAGCATGTCATTATGATTCCCTTATGTTGCAACATGACTAGTAAAAGAGAATCTTAGCCAAAGCATGAGTGGTTATTGAAAGATTACTTTGGCTACAAATGATTATGTTGTGGTCATATTCTCTAGGTGTTTAGTGGTTGATTTAGTGTTCATTGTTGGTTCTGTAATGGAAAAGCTAGAAGATAATACATGCACTACTACTAGTGATGCAGGTTGTTTAATGAGTTGAGAGTAGTTATTGCTAGCTACTCTCATGTGTTGATATGCATTGTATAGTTCCTTATGAGGGCTATATTTTCTTATGGGGGTTGTTGGATTTTTGTGATGAATTTAGGGACAATGAAAATAGTTATAGAAAGGTTCCTTTACTTGGGGTTGCTCTTGAAGGCAAATGTCAAGCAAGCGTAATCGAGATTAATTTAAGCATCCTATTACTATAGTGATTTATTTTACTGTGGTTTTGACTTTTATTATTTTTGAGTTAATTCTGAATCTTTTTAATATGATGAAGCATTTTCCTTCTAGAGATCTAAGGAGAATGGTTTATCCAGTAACTGAGGAGTTCTCTCCTTTTGCCTATAAGGTTGGCTTTTATTGTTCTCTATTTATTTGGTTGCTGTACTTTTAATTTATACATTTTATATCTATTACAAAATCCCTCATTGAAGTTTGACCTTATCGTTATCCTTTAGATAACAGTGTCTTATGATTGATAAAGTTGATGGAATTACATAATTGAACTTTGGAGAAGAAATGAAGCAGATTATCAATTCATTCCAAAGGCGCAATACCTCTTCTACTCATTAATAGTCATTGCATAGAACAATGTAAAGACATATCCTATAAAGATGAAGAAAATTTTGGTTTACCTGATGATTATCTCAACCATCTTAAGGATACGAGAGGAATTTATTATAAATCAATTTATTTTAACTTGCTTATGAATTGAAGATAAGATTGTCTCTTATTTATGTAAGCTTTAAAGATAAGTAACGTAACCGTAGGATCGAACTTAGTACACAAAGTTTAGACCAATCAGTTAAATGATCTGATCAAATCTAAATTATAAACTAAAGCTAAAATTATTAATAAAAGTGACCCTATACGTTTGAATTTAAGAAAATAGGTAATAAAATAAAACAATATAAATTTTTCAAATTCTAAGTATATTACTTTTTATTTATCGAAAATGCGTAAAATATATTTTGAAACTAATAAATCATTAGAGATAAATTATATGCATACTAAAAGACATAGAATGACCTAAATAACATTTAGTAGTGTTTACTCTAGGAGTGTTTACTTGTATCCTACAGGTATTTACGTGTAGGTAGAAATATGCAAAATTACCTAAATTGCCCGAAATTAGCTAAAAATTTACTCAAATTATAAAAAAAATTAAGGAAAAATCAGAAAAAAAATCAAGGAAAGGGGGAATGAACCAGATTAAGTCATGGCAGCAAGAGGAGTAAGAAACCAAAATTAATCAATAAAAAATCAGCAACAAAAAAGGCAAAATGGAATAGATATGAGTCTTGTCTTGTCTTAATTAATGCATAATAATCCCTACAAGGCCCTATAAATAGTAAGAAAATTTATAGAGCTCATTTGATCAGTTAGGAATTGGCAAAAATTAAGAGAATCGAAATTAAGAGGAAAAATTAGGGTTTTAAAAATTTTGTCCCAAATCTTTGTAGATAAGAAAAGAAGGCCGAACTCACATACCACCACCACCCAGAACTGAGCCACCACTACTACCCCACTCCAAACCTATCGCTTGGACCGACCGACACACTTGAACTGGTATTGGAGGCCAAAAAGCTTTCGAACCTGGTGAATCTCACATCTCTTTTGATTTTGCAAAATTCCTTAAAATTGTTTATTATACCTAGAAAATTATGAAATTTAGTACTCTGATGTTTTATTGTATGTAGATTTAGGGAAAAATAGTGATTAAGTTTAATCACATCTGCAAATATAGGGTTTTTAAAAAATTAGATAAAATCGAGTATGATTAAAATTAGAAAAAAGTAAGTTTAGGAGTGTAGTTTAGAGCTCAATTTTTTTTTTCTGTAGAATGCTCAAGTGATATAGAACAGTGCTATGAAGCCATTTTTTTAAAATTAATTTTTGAAAATTTTAAGTAAATTTTTAGCCTTAAAATGATGAAAAAATAGGTAATTTTGGTTTAATTAAGTGATTAAATACTTATTTAGAAGGTAATTAAATGTTTAAAGATATTAATCTCTAATGTAGAAACCTAATCCTAGTCTTTAGAGTGTTAATTGTAATTAATATGGGAATTATGTGGTAATTGTAGGAAATTTAGGAATATGTGAAATTGGAATTTTAATAAATATAAAAAAATAGGTTAAATTAGATAATATAATAATAATATTAGTACAAAATAAATCTGAAACAAAAATTAATTTTAGGTAATTGGATAAAAAATGTAAAATTTTCTCACATTAAGAGTACATTCGGTACCCAATTAGGATTAAAGTGTATCAAATAGGTTAGAATACTAAATTAAGACCCACTATGATATTAGAATACTCGAGCTTAATGTGATTAATTTTACATTAGGATTCGAACGTATTTAGGATTCCTCGTAATTAAAAACAATTTAGAATGAAAATTGGAATCGAATTTAGAAATTGAACCCCAAGCTAATGTAGAGTGAATCATTAGTAAATAATAGGTATATATGTAGAAGTGAGATAAATTATAACTTAGAATATGTATCATTAAAGTATAAATACTAAAAAGACGTATTTGTATTATAAGATATCCGAAGACGGACCAACCTGCAATTAAGTGATTGAACGATTGAGAATTTTAAGTAAGTTGGGTTTATTACTTCACTGCATTTAGAGTACTATTTTAGGGTATTTGGAGACTTAGGATTGTATATGATTGTGATTGTAAGTAGTTTTATGCATGTACTTGCGTATCTAAATTCGTGTTGAAATTTGTGTCATGATTGATGATTGTAACGACTGGATTGGTGTGAAATTATCTGAACACCCTAAATTGGACTTAATCTTATTTGATCCTAAAACCTTAAATTGTCATACATTGCAACCCTTTAGGAAATCATTAGGATTCTCCAACCAAACATTGATACCTTCGAAAAAGATAGCATTGGGTAGCAAATTGGTATTTTCCCCACCATCCTTAGCCGAACTAAGTGATAGGAGATGAGATCGCGGTAAGGATGAGGGCATTAGTTCGAAAGATAGTCTTAAGAGGAGCAATGTCTCCATTGTATAAACCTGAGCTTGGTTGTGAGCCGTTGCATAATATAAAAACTCCTTAACCTGGATTAAAGTAGGTGAAATTACTCTAATTTCGCAATGGATCGGATTACATTGTGTAATGACACTTGCTTATTGCATTATATGAAAATAATTGCTTGATAATCTTGTTTGTATTTGTATACATTCATGAGTCTCCAATTCAACTTACTAAGTTGTAGTTGCTCATACCCGTATAAATTTTTTTGCAAGTCCTGATCTTTGAATACTCTAAGTAATATGCCGCCTTGCAATTATCCGAAGGTTAGTTCTTTTTGGAGCCTGGGGGTATGAGGATCAATTTGTCTAATAGTTAATATATATCTAAAGTATCACTAGTAGCTTTAAGACTGAAAGACTGATATTTGATTTGTAAATCAGCTAACTGTTATGATATATACATGCAATCATATATACATGTTGACTTAAAGCTTTAATATTTACTGTAACTTTAGTTAAATTTTTAATTAAACTGTTTATTTTAAAGCGAGAAGTTGTCAACGCTTTATGTAGATCATGTCTATGATAGGCACTGCAAGGCCAGTTACCATTATAGGATGGTTTACACAGCAGGACTATTGCGACTGTTGCGACTTTGCGACTTTGGAGCGTATCATTCTATACTGACCCAGCTGAAACTTCTTCCATCAAGATATTATCCGCTTAAGCATGAAACACGGCACAGTTTTGTCTCCTAGTGTATCTGCTTCCCAGGAGATCACCCATCCTGAGATTGCTCCAGCATGAGTACGCTTAACTCCAAAGTTTCGACGTACTCTAAGCCGCTACACCACAAGTTACCTCAATGATTAGAGTTCCACTTTCCTAGCATGTGAGGGGAGTTACAATTTATTCATTTATTATTTCTCCTCTCGTAAGTTAATTAATTATGTAATGTTTATATGTCACTTCTATTGGGTTTAGCTTATTTGATTTTCATTCATTTAGAGAAAAGATAGACAACTATGTTTATACTACATAAACCCCTTAAGTAAGACTCAAGAAAGAAAAAAGATTATGTGATTAAAGATAAGCTGATAGAACAATATGATTAAACTATATTAGAGCAATTGAGGTAAAGTTTGGTTCTCCATTTCTCAACTTGCATAAAGTTTCCATGATTGCTATTGGCTAAATTTAAAAGGCCTATATTTTTTGAATTGATGGTAACATTTATCCAGTTTTTGTTGTGATTGTAAGGAAACTTCATTACTTTATTTCCCATAATTCGATATAGTTTACCATAAATCTCAAACATTATTTTTTGATGGATTTGTGAATTTTTATCAAAATGTAGCTATTTAAATTTGTAATATTGCATTACTTATCTAAGTAGAAGCTTGCAACTACTATAATAGGTAAGTGGCTAATGTTGAGTAAGGAAATGTTTATAATATACAATGTAGAAAGCTCGACATAGTTAGATTTACTTGGTTGAATTTTTGTTGTAGCCAGATTTTTATTATTTTGCTATTATCCTTTCATATGAGCAAAGAATACATAATAAGTGAAAACATTAATTTAAAACTAACTTAGTCTTTTGACTCGTAAAAGAACACTGTTATAGAAACTTCCATTATTGTTACTAGTAGATGTGGATTTTAGACTACTTTGATCAACGAGGAAATCATTATATGTAGACTCTTTACTAAATTACCAATACATATTTTTGATGATTTACAAGTATTGCAAAAAAAAAAAAAAAAAAAAAACTGAGGCCTTATGGAAAGCTTATTTGAAGACAAGTGATTGTGGATATATAGGAATAAATGTTACTGTGCTTTGATTTTACCAACTATGATGGAATTGATAAGGAATTTATTATGTATTTGCTTTTAGCAAAACATTTTGTGTAAATATGGTATTTACTTATATTTATTGTCAATTATCTTTTCTTTTTCTATATGTCTAAAAACACCATTATTAATGGCATTATTGTAGGTGGTAAAATAAAAAAAATGGCATCATTGTATTATCATTGGCTATATTTTTATTCTTGAAACTTTTAAAATGTGTTAAGAGAGATGTGTATTGAGACATTCATATCATCATCAAAAAGGTTGGAAATTATATGCAATATTAAATAAAACATTAATAATATATCAAAATTGAATAATTTACTAATATTTGTGATAAAAAGAAAGTAACATTAACAAGACTTATAATTGCATTTAACAATTGAAAGGCGTTGACAAATGAAATAATGTTACTTTTACATTTGTAAAATCATTGCCTTTACATTAGAATTCTGTTGCCTTATGAAAAAATGCCAATGCATTTACATTCTCGTATATGTAATTTTAAATAATTAAGCAACTACTTTTTTTATGCATAAAACAATTTATTCGTTACTTTAAAGTTTATGCAATTGGGACTTACAACAATGCTTGTTATTTTGTTGCCTTAATCATTATGCAACAAATTTAAGGCTAAATGCAATAAATTTTGTTGTTACCTTAGTCACTTTTTGGTGTAGTGACTTATATAATGCTTTAACATGAATCCAAACTAATTTTGTAGTTAAATCAACGATTGGTGTTACTTACAATTACTAAAATAACTATGACTTATTAACTAAATGTTTGATTGTACTCATAAGTTCTACATGACTGGTTCACAACAATTATGAGGTCATTGGTAAGAATCTAAAAGAATTAAAGATGGTAAAATACTCAATAATTTATTGAAATATCAGGAGAATTGTCTCTTACATCATTAAAACTCATAACATGTGAAAGTTGGTTGGGAATGAAGTATTAATAAAGCCTAAGACACCCTCATGTGCTAATGCCTTGTAATCGACTGGCATGAATATTAGTCTTTCAATAAGATAAATTAAGTTTGAATCTCTCATTCCCCAATTGTAATCAAATCCAAAAAGCAATTAAAAAAGCCTAACACAACTTAGTGGCATCATGGTAATTAAGGCAAACTTTTATAAAATAAATGATAAATGTCATATTTGATATATGAATTTTTCCTATTTTTTGCACTTAAATACTTGAAATTTGGAAGTGTTAATTTACTAGTTACAAATTTTTCAAGGTCATTAATAGTTGTGGACTAAGTAGTTAATTGCAAAAATAATAAAGTTTAGGTAGTTAATTACAATAAAGTTAAAGTATAAGTAAATAATGACAAAATGCATAAAGTTAATATACTAAATTGATATTTTGAATTTCATCTAGTCAATTGTGAAAATACACAAAGTTTAGACACCAAATAAAACATAATTTAACCTTAAATAAAAACTAATTAAAACAAGCTCTAAAATTAGCTATCAAGATATACCATATGAATGGTAGGTTAATCACCATTTAGATGGTAAACTAGAGTACCCTATGAATAATGCAATCTTGGTCACCGTCAGAATGGTAACATTACCACCTAAATGCTAGATGGTTTACCAATTGGAGGGTAGACCTTCTCGAAGGATGATGGCTCCTTATATGTGCATACTAGGGGGATGGTAGATTATTCTTGCAATCTTTCTCTTTGACGACTTTAGCGCCTTAATCTTGATGTTGTCAATCTCGACTAACTTCTTTAGCTCCTTAATTGCCAAACTTAAAGCATGATCTGCAATTTATCTTTTTTGAGCTTAGAACTCTGGTTTTAATCATATCAAAATGGCAAAAATCACTAAAGATTGTGCCAACTACCTAGGTATTAAGATGGTAGGAAATATGCCAAAATGGATGGTAGGTCACAACCACCCATAATAGTGGAAGGCCACCATCTCCATCACCCTATAAGGGGTTGTGTTACCTATAATTAATTTAGTACCTTTCGATTAAAGTTATATAAGTGGATTAAATGAGTTAACCTAGTCTAACCTATTTTAGTTTAGACCAATTCATTGTATTGAAATTTATTGATCTTATCTAGTCACATAGGTTAGTGGATTAAATGGACCAACCCACTAACTTGGTTCATTTAACACATCTTTATATTTTAGTGGGTTGAATGAATTAACCTAATCCATTTAACCATTTATATATTTACTATATTAAAAAATTGGGTCTTAAGCCCCATATTATTGTGTCAATAGTGACTTTATTGCACAATTATTTGACTTCTCTCATAATCATATTAAAAAGAAATAATTATCATAAAGGAGCAAAGAATCTTTTTTTAAAACAACCTTTTTAATATAGTATAATGTACATATACATTATCTACACAACACGTGCTTGCGCAAGTATATTATATTTTACATTTAGTTATATATATGATCACATAAGCTAATAGAAATACAAAACATATGACGATAGAATTGTATGTCTTTGTTATTGATAAAATTGAAAACTCTTAAGTAATCTCTCTGCTCACAACGTTTTTCATATTGTATAACGTACATATATACTGTTCGCTATGTTAGGACAAATTAAATACTATTCTGACTCATATAAAGTATTCTCTCAAGTCACTACTATTACTGTACTGAGCCGTTACTACAAAGAAGAGTGAAGACATGGTGTGTTGTGAAATTATGATATGCGGCTACGCTAGGTTATATGCTACTATGCTTTTTAATTGCTATTCCGATTTTTCTTTTCTTTCTTTTTTTCAATATATTTCTTTGGTTTGTAGGCAGATCCTACCTTTAATGGGTTGACTTGTTTTAACTTGTAAATTAAACGAGCTGGGTTGATTCGGTTTGTTTTCTAAATGAATTAAAAAAATTTCAACTTTAACTTGTTTTTAAAGCAATTTAAATGGATGGCCAACTCATTCATGTTGCTTTCTAATCAACCAATCTCCTCTATATTTCAAGGACATCTCTCTATTCGTATAAGGTAAGCTCATGTATCATTGATTAGTCGAATGAGCCTATCTTAATGGCCTATCGATTTTGTTATTATTTTTTATTATGTTATGCAATTTGATTTATCAAATACTATTATTACCTTATGTAGCTTTGTAGTAATATTGACAGTGAGTCTTGCTACCTTAAAGTACCAATAGTAATTAAGATATCCACCACAATGGACCCATTCAGTCTTAGTCATAGTCATTTATAGGTCTTTTATAAGTCTTTTAGGTCATGGGCCTGAAGCTGAAACAGACTTATTTAGGATATAGGCCTAGCTTGAATAATTTGTTGCAAGGATGGTTTAGCCCAATCTCATTAAGAAATGAGACTCATAAAAGAACTCTCTCCCTATTTCTTTCCTTTTAGCTTTTTTAGGTTTTAACTTTCAAGTGATCATGACTAATTTAGGTATCAAAGTGAATATATTGAAAATTACAATCACCAATAATGGAGTCTCGATTTGATTGTTATTAAGACAACCTTCTAGACTGTAATGTGCTAAATTAAAGAATAATAAAAAGAAAAGGAAAATAACATCCCTATTTATCTTGAAATCTTAGGGATGGTCATGAGGTACAAAATATCCGATCCTCCTAGTGTTGGAAGGCTACACGGCAATGTGAGACGATTCACTGTAAAGAGTGGGATAAGTTTGGGAGGAATGCCCTGCAAGGCAAAATTGTCATTCCATCCTGCCATATGGTATACATTGTGCATCCTCTACTTCATATTTTTTAAAATATGCATTAAAAGTTGAGTTAAGCCTAGGTGGTATGTATAATTAAATTTTTTTTTCCACTTTCTTTACACTTTCACTTCCAACATGTTGATTAAATCACTTTGACTTTATTTATTTTTTTTCTCCGTCACTTTCTTACTGCGTTGTACAAAGTTTAATTAATAATACGTAAAAAATCAAATTTTATATTATAATTATCAATGTCATGATTCTACAGTAAAAGAATCTTATCATCTAAAATTAAATGACATGGTCTGTGATAATCTTTTGCTAATGAACACGTGTTTATCTTTCATATGGTAATGACGTCAAAGGAGTATTACGTAATGTCTTAAAAGAATTTTGGGAGTTAAAATGACGTCAAATGGGCATATCAGCGACGGTGTTGGGCTAGGATTAGGAATTAAAATTACGTTGTTGTCATAAATTATGATTTAGCTCCTCCCATATGAAAAACGCCTACCTATGCTATACACATTTAGTGTGTAGGTCTCTTGGTTCCATGCGGCTTTTGTAATTTTGTCGGAACGCTGTAATTACTTTTTAATTATTGAGAGTAGTGTGTAATGTTCGAGTTGACAGCAGCATGCTGGTAACGTTGCTGGAGTTTTATCATGTCTCGTGTCATCGAGAATCTCCCTAAAAATGAAGAAATGACTCATCCTTCTTCACGAAGTAATAACAGTTTAGTTTAATTAAAATTTCAATTTACAACAAATCCTAATAAAAAAGAAAATTCTAATTCTCTATCTAGTGAAGATTCGGCATATAGTCATCTATATGGTCTTTACTAATGGCATAAATAAATATTAATTGAAACAGTATCGAGCTGAGTATAGTTCGAAAATTCAAAACTCGATTGCAATCGATCTTTAAGTTTTTTTCTCAATTCGGACCCGACTTCAAAGTTGTTCAACGAGCTCAATTTTAATTCATTAAGCTTGTTAACTTAATTATTTAGAAATATTTGCTTTTCTTTTGTGGGTGAGATGGTTTGAATATGAAGATCACGTGCATTTGTTTCGTATCTAATTGTGCTATGTATGACTAAGGAAATGATTTGAATAACTTGTATGAGATGATCGGGAGAGAAGTATAGAGAGGGGGATAGGTGGTCTTAACAAGACTTTAACATTTATGGTGACTGATAGGAGTGTAGGCAAATCAAACTCTACTATCAATAAAAGATATGGAAGTGTTTTTATAATATTCAAGTGTTTGATCTTTTATGGCGAGAATTTGGTGGAGTAACAGTGTTTGTGCTAGTTTCGCTTTGTTTAAATGTGGGAGTGAGATGGTTATTTATAGAAGATAACCATTAATTTCATCCGTCAGATTATGATGATGATCAATGGCTGAGATTCATTTATTCCCTTAATAGACTTTAGGTAAACTTTCTTTATGAATTTAGACTCAATAAGACCTTATTTCCTTGTGTGTGTTAAGTTGAAAAATATTAGATTGGGTGGACCAATCCAACGAGTCTTACTCCGAGTTTATTATGCCAAATTTCACTTGATCATCCCAAATACTTATTAGGGACTCCATGAGTTTTGTTGCTTAACTCAAGGAGTTAAATTCAATAAATTAATGTGCTTAAGGTCCATATTCAATTTTAGCTGTCTATATGTTTCAATTTAATTTATTTGAAATTTCAAACAAATATATATATATATATATATATATGAAAGTTGCTCAATTTGATCAACTTATGCTACGTTTAACATGTGGGAATGGGTCTAAATAGAATTGTAATTCTATATTTTATTCCCTTTTCTTATATTTTAAAGTACATTTAGAAGGTAGAATTATAATTCTACGAAATCGGTTTTAAGGGAGAATTTGATTCCACCTTTAAGAAGGCAGAATTGTGATTTCGTTCTCCTTTCATTAATTAGGATCGGTTACAATTATGTATTTAATTTTCAAATAAATTATGATATGAAATAATTAAAAACATTTTTGATAAATAATACTATTTTGGTATTAATATCATTCTATTTTATTTCATTCGAGCGTTTTCAAATATAGAAAATAGGAAATAATTTTTTATTTCAATCCTCATTTTGGATGATTCTTTCGTGTCAAATATGACTATGACTTTATTACTTCAACACTTTGAATCCATAAAATTGTTGTTATTACTATTATGGAAAATTCTTGGCGACTAAATTTTTTGTGCACTTTGTCATAATGCTGCGTTTTCTTTATGATGACAGTAATATATGTTTCTTAACTATCAACTCGTGCAACTTTTTTATAATAGTATAATTTTATATAGTGTTACGAATTTTTCAAAATTCAAATTTAAGCACTAAAATGGCGACTGGCTGCTAGTAACTCCCTATTATTATTATTATTTACAGTATCATCTCCGCCAGATAAAACAAAATAGGAGTCCAATTATATACGGCAATCTTTTCTAATCTATCGTTCAGGATGAGGGCGTGAAAAAGAGTTGCATCGTCTTACTCTGCCTCAAAATGAACAGATAGATACAGCCATAAAAGTACAAGAATTGGTAATTATCGTCATTGAATTGATTCCTCCGGCCATAGTCCAGGTACATTGTTTGTCCCCTTTCGTTCTTGGACAAAAGTAACGTTCATTTCATCATCCCATTCATTACAAAGTACCGTTTCCCTGCCATATTCGTCGCCTTGCTTTCGCGGAAAGACGGCGAGTGTGAGAGTGAATCCGATTTTGGCGTTTCACACGGGCGACAGAACATCTTACTTATGTTTGTTTCAGTCTAAATCACTGTCTCAAGTCCGAACCCACATAAAAAAACAAAGACATTAACTTTGTGTATGCACACGGTGCGTGGAGAAGGAAATTCCCAGGAGCTTACCTATTAACATTCGAGTAACGTCCTCTCAATTTCCATTCTTTGAAAGTCCCCTATTTCTTCGAATAAGTGGTTAATGTTCGGATAAATTACATTGATCATTTTTGTAAACTTTCTTATGGGGTCCTTCAACTCTTGGAACCCGTATCAAGAAATATTAATAGGGATATTTTTATAACTTATTTTTACCTAATTAGGTGTTGATGTGGTGAGAAGGGTGATGCATCATTATTATATCAGTATTATTAACAATTATATTTAAATATTATAAATGTATATTAACTAAATTATACAATGAAAAATAAAATAAATTTAACAAAATATTGAAAATTTTCTTAGAAAATAGGATTTATGTATACACATGTATTTTAATTAGCTAAATTAATAAAAATGAAAAATGAAAAAGTAACATCATCTTTTTCTATAAAATCTCAAACATTGATTATACACTGTATATTATTTAAATTAGCAACCCACTAATTACCTATATAATCACATATAACTACTATCCGTCTCCATTATATATTAAAAAAAAAATTAATACAGTTATATATTATTTATTAAAATTTCAAAGTAGCAACAATTCTATTTCTCTTCATAGGTACATTTGAAAAACTATTTTTGTCCCTATCTTAGCCGATCCATGATTAAAAAACTACACCCACTTTTACAAAACATGGTTAAAACCCAACTTATTGTCGGTGTTCTTTTTTATCCCCATTTTAATCTCTCTCTCTCTCTTTCTCTCTACACCTTTAAAAAAGAAGACAAGACTTGATATGATATATTATATATATGATATAAATATATCTTCTAAATATCTATTATATTAAAGTGAAAATCCCCTTTTAATTGTTTATAACTGATAATCATTAAATATTTTTTCATAATGGTTAAAAAAAAAATTTAAACCCATCTTATAACCAATTTTTATTATTACTTAAACCATTTTTCCCTCATACAAATTAAACTTACCGCACATCTATAAAAGACACATTCCATTATTCATGCAACCATATTTTCAACTTACGATTATGTATAAATTTAAATTTAGTACACATCTATAATAAAAAATACACTCTATTATGTATTCATATTTTCAACTTCTAGTGTATTATTCATAATCATAGTTATTATTTGTTGTTTGAGTAAATAACGGTGTATTGTTTATTTACTATGTATATTATTTGCTATTTGTTGCCTCATGACATTTATTTACCATTCTTTTATTTTTTTTCCTTCTTTCTTATCATAGATTTCCTTAGTTTTTTTTTTTTTTTGTTAATGTTACTTAATTTAATTTTTGCACACGCAATATTGGTGTATTAGTTGCTAGTTATATTTTAAAAGAATAACTTTAAAAAGCTTTTCAGAATGTAATTTTAAAGGATCTAAAATCTAGATTTAATGATTATTATAATTGGAGGTCTTAGTTTCCTTATAGTGAGATTAAGGATTTGGATCTCTAAAGTTTTTTTTTTTTTCAAGTTTCTAAAATTAAAGATTAATGGTTCTTATTGTCTAAATTTTTTTAAATGTCACTCAATTTAATTCTTTGTACATGTAGCGCTTGTATACAAGTTGTTAGTCATATTTTCAGAGAATAACTTTAAAAAGCTTTTAAGAAGATAATTTTAGGGGATCCAAAATCTAGATCTAATGATCATCACAATTGGAGGTCTTAGATTCCTTATAGTAGTATCAAGGATTTTGATCTCTAAAGTTTCCTTTTTTTTTTTTTTCTTAAAGTTTCTAAAATTATAGATTAATGATTGTTATTTTCTAAATTTATATAAAAAAATAAATTTGTAATGATATCACATGATATTTAAAAAATCTAGATAATAATAACAATTGATTTGTAACTTTAGGGGAGAAAAAGTAAGTTTGGAGGATTGATTTCCCAACATGAATTATTTGGGCGTAATGGTATATGATTTAATTAAAATTTTAACCTCCAAAGGGGAAAAAATAAAACTAACAAATTGATCATTTCAGTTCGGGTTTTAAAGGGTTAAGGCCTTTTAGTTAGGAGTGGGGCTAATTTGGATTTTTTTTTTTTTCAACGTAGAAGTGTTTTAGTTTACATTTTGTGATTGGACAAATTATAGACCATAATGCCATAATGTGTGTGCGTGTGTTTTTTTTTTACACCACAGCACCTCCACCTCCCCCACACACCCNGAGTTCGTCCTGGACCAAGATATGCAGTGTTTCGAGCGATAGCTTGCCGAGCGGCAAGTATTGGTTAAATCCATTGGCTTTCACTAGTGATGGGAAAGTTGTTTTTGATCTTGCTGGATGGGAGATAGATATCTTTGATCCCAAGGAAAATTCATACAAGAGCTTCGAGTTTCCGAACGAATCCAAGTATTTTCATTCAGCAGCTACTTATTTAGAGAGTTTGGTTTCACCATCCTAGCATCTACAATGGCTTAGAAGTGCTTGAGTGAGGGGCTAGAGAAAGAAAACAGCCGCTCCCTCAATCCTGTTGCTTTTTGTGGCACACTTTTTAGTTAGGCTTCCAGAATCTCTGCGCAATTTCACTTCCACCGCCCCACCCCCCCCCCCCCCCCCCCCCCACCGCCGCCATCCCCGGGTTCTACTAATATTTTACGGGAGTTCTTAGAGTTAGAGGAAATGGATCCTCCAAATCCGTTGTATATCATAGGATTTAATTACTATAGCTACTGAACGTTGTCTATGTATGGGATAACATTCAATTATATGTTTTTCAATTAGGTTATATAACTCTTTTGGGTTGTATCATTACATTGAATTAGTCACTTCGTCATTGTACATTACAATAATAAAAATAAAATGCTGACATAATCTCAAGAAAACGATCCGCATCTTCATACGGCAAACTCATCATAAACATCTTTTACTTTCAAATTCTTTATACCCATTAAGCCTTTTACTTTTAACTTGAACTAGAAGACATCACAAGTGATTGAAAAAGCCTAAAATAAATATTTTAGTAAATGATATATGAGATTCTTTTTTGTGCATAATTTATGAAAATCTTAAACACACATATGGGCATTTACAGAGTTGGACTCTAAATAAACTTTAACATAGAGGTTATTTATGTGAAATTGAAAATTTCTAGAGCAACTAAATGAATATGCAATCACGTGTGAATTTAATTTTTTCAATCATAAACATAGAGTAATTATCTAATAAATTAATATATCCTAATATGTTGATGTGAGAAAAAGTTGATTTTGATGCTGATTTATTTTTGTTTGAAAAAGAAAACTGGAAGAAAATGTAAAAATGACAGATTGTATGAAACGGAAAATAACTCCAAGAAATGTGGAAGTTGATGAGTTCATTATGAAGACCTTCTAATTTTTAAAGCGGATAAAATGCTACCATAATTAGCTTACTACTTAATATTATAAACAAGACATTTTCTAGTATATCTGGATAGCCTATAACAGATCAGACTGGCGCTTACCTTTTCCACAGAGGCCGAGACCAGAAAATTACTTTTAAAATAACGGGTTTTTAATGAATCGTAAGTTATACGCTCAATAGAAAACAATAAGGGAGTTGCTTCAAAAGTTTTTGAAGTCGTGGATTGTCTAAACTCATCGATTAGGGAGTATATTCCTTGCAATCTGCGAATATGCAATTCTTTTTTTTTTTTTTTTTAATTTTTTGGCTCTAGAGTCTTCCTAATAAAGTGTAAAGATAATGAGTAAGAAAGAAGTCACGTAGATATTTTGGATTTATTTATTGATTTTGATTTTGATGGGGTATTTTGGAGAAAATAATTAATTTTAGTATTGAATTATTATTCATAAATTTGAGTGATAATGACTTTTTAATAATTTTAATAACAAAATTTTTTTATGAAATTACTATTATGAATATAAAGTACAACTAAATGCTAATAATTTTTCCATAAGGAATGAAGTTGTAATAAAATTACCATTCCAGCACAGTAAACGATCATAACCTTTTCGATTTTCAATAAATAGTATCCAACCTAAAAATCTTAACCTTGGAAAACACATCCCTCAAGGCAATTTAGCCCTTCTATTTACTTAGCATTATATAATTAACATATATATAATCACACACACTACTCAAACTAACTTGTGTTAACAACCAAAATGCTAGAACAATAGAAAAACACAAAGTAGTTAGCACACAAGCACGATTACAATAAATTACCTAAAAAAAAAAAAAATTTGCATTGTCTTGAATGATAAATTTTGAAACAGCTTGGAGAAAGTATAGATGATCCTTTTGAAAATTTAGCATCCATGTTGTATACGAAAACTTGAAGGATAGTACACGCACAAAAGCCATTACAAAAAAAAAAAAAAAGGATTAGGATAGAGAATAGTAATACATGATAATTTAGGTGACAATTCCTAATTAACCTGAGGCAAAAAATAAACAGCAACTAACTAAATATATCGTAAATATTACTATATATAAGTATAGGCTCTATGACGTTCTTTTAGTTTAGTTGGTATGATTCCATCGGATACAACAGTTTCAAATCTTCCTCCCCCATTGTATACATCAAAGAATCAAATATAGACTAGTTTCTTATGCATAGAATTCAACAACAAATCTATAATAGACCCAAAAAGCTTTAGGTAGATTATACATGTAAATACATAAAATAAAAACCAAAAATAACAATGCAAGACACCTGGTTGTTTTCTACGAAGCAAGCAATCAATTACCTACTACCCTTGATCAACCAGTCACGATAAACAATTGGTCTCTAGCCTCGATCGACTAGGCCATGTCTCTAGTCCATTGAGCTTTTAGACTATGACTTAACTTTACATTTTCCAACTACCAACTTCTATTGTACTACCGAGGCATTGTCTCTATATCCCAATGACTATTGTACTAACCATTAGGCTCAAGATATGAGCTATATTTTAACACATGAAATGTCATACAATGAGAGTAGAATGAATTGGCATTAGTCTATTAAATCTCTTGCATGTAGTCTATGTTACTTTCGGAATATATTTATATTTATAGCTTCATTTGCGTAACAACTTATTTTATTTGCTTTTATATTATATTATTAAGTCATGAAAGTTGAATGATAAAAGTTGAAAGTACCCGGCATGCATATAAGTACAGGCGTGCTCAAAGTAGAACGAAAACTAGGGACTGATGAGTTTTTGGGTTTTTGTTTGTGATTTGGTAACAATAAAGGATATGGACACAAATATTGTTAGAAATAACGCATGAACAACAAATTAAACTAGTTCTTTAATTAGAATAGCAATTGATATAACTTATAACCACTTAACTAAATATAAGTTACTAAATAGAGATGATATTGCTCACGCATCCAAATAGTAGGTTCTTTATAATCTGATAAGATAGATAAGAACTTAAGCAAATGAAGAGAATTACAATCTTTCAATATTATTAAGGAACTCCAGAGAGTAAAATATGATGTTCAAAAGATAAGTTAATTCTAAAATGTTAGTACTAAACCTTAATTAAACCCTAAAGTACGTTCAAGGACAAATTAATTAAAGACGAGTTTTATAGAACGAAATAATATAAAAACGAAGTGTTTTGCATCTAGGATAGGGTGGCCATTTAGATGGCCAAATTCCTTATTCATATGCTTAAATTTCAATTGTTAGTTTGCCAAATTGAGACTAGTAACATTTTTTGGTTTAAATCAAGACTCAATTATCATTTCGATAGGGATCTTGGGGCGTTTAAAATGAGCATGTTTGTAGTGCTACATTAAAGTTTCTTGCAAGCTTTAATAGACTTGTTAATGTTGACCACATCTCAAACCTAGTTGAACTTCTAGCACTTAGGTTGATGCTTTGGATGCTTAATCACATCATCACTTTGGGGTCGTGGAAGATCTAACCTTGAATCCATACATCGAATTTCTTGAAATAAAAAGCACAAGTGATAAATCGGTTCATTTTCCACTTTCTCTTCTTGATGAAGGAAAAATGCTTTTACTATAGCTCCTTATGACTCAAAGGTAAGAAGATACTAGTATGATCATCCTTCTTCAAGAAATAAATATTTCTACATCTATCAAATATCATATGCCTATTATACTGCCACACCTCCTTAAAATCACATAAATTGTGTTCACAAGATCAAGCCATAGGTCATCTTATCCTATACACCCTGATGACTAAAGTAACCTCGACTTACTTATGCACATAAACCATTCTTTGATCATTAAACCAACAAATACCATATAGTTGAGGATGTACGATAATATGTAATTCCATTTCTTAATGAAATCAAGTGAGATGACGTTGGCACAACTATATCCATCTATAACTAGCTTATAAGTTGTTCCCTATGCCAATCGTATGTGGAATATCTTCTCCCATTATTTTGGATCCCCATCAATTTGTGCATCTAAAGCCTTTAGACTTACTAAAGATACTCTGCCACTAGTATAAACTATCTTTAGTTGTCCCATACTATCACCCAACCCATTTTCAACTTCAAAATTATTTTACTTAATCTCATTGTCACCTTTGTTCTTCCTTAAGGTCTCCCAATCTCTCCTTCACCAATCATCCTTGTTACATTCATCTCAATGTCATAGCATTTAGTTTTCGCAACTTAGTTTTCAACTTCTCCATCTGCTTACTAAAGACCTTTTTCAACTTCACGTCCATCTTCAATTTTGTTTCATTTGGCAGAGTCTCTACAATAATAAATAGTTCTCACCCAAGTCATAGTTTGAGTTATAACCTTTTAAGTACAGAAGGTTTAGGTTTCTTAACTGTTTTAAGATCGAATTGCTTCCTTAAAGTGCTTAGCTGGTCACTTATCTCTTAAATATCCTAACTGAAAATTCTCTACCATCTTACATAAACTTACAGTAAACTATATCTTTTAATGGTAGACATTTTTAGACTTTAACACAATTCACAACTTCTCTTAAGCAAACTATCAAATAATATCTCTACTAACTTAACTTGATAGGAATCAACTTCTTGGACAATTCACATGCAGTTAAGCTAGAGGATTGTAAGGACTCATACGACTAATAATAGCTCAAAACCCCATTCAAGACGAGGATTCATATTCCGATCTCTATTTTTTACACTACTACAAACCTAAGTGTTGAGCTCTCATAAGTACCACCATAGTTCCCGAGCTATCAAGCAGTCATGTTGACCAGCCAAGCATGCATGTCGATAAGCCATACCTATTACTGAGGTCATACCATGATGTAGGCAGCTCTCGAGCAAACCAACATTAGACCTCTATTTGAGTTAGGTTACCAAGACAACCGACATGGAGAAGGTTAGAATGCCCTTCAATACCTAAGCTTTGACTTAAGCTAAATCAGGTTAGCTTTAACTATTGACTTTCTTCTGACCTCATCCGAGCACTAAGTAGCCTTAGAAATCATTTCAGCTTAGCTAACTATACTACAAGCCTCCAGTTGCCTCTTGACAAGTGTCTTCTAGCACATTATTTTAGAATGAATCTCTACTTTTCCGTACAATGTATTATTTGCCATCTTTATGCCTTTTGAGAATGTTTTTTGGAATCTTTTTACATTATCTATTTTTGGTTTTTCCTTATTTAGTGTAACCTTAGTTAAGGTCATATAAATACCTTACTTCCTTATATGTAGACAACATATTATTACATTATGGATTCTTACAAGTTTCATTTCTTGAGCAACCTTAGTATTCTCGTTTATCTCTTAACTCTTATTTATTCCTTTTAGCAAAAAGTACTAGCGAGTGATCTTAGTTTGGCATTTATAAGTCATATTGAGTGCTTGGATTAGGTCGAGTATGATCAATTAGTGTGTTACATCCAATTGGTAACTACCCGGATTTGCTAACTACATTTATTTTTGTTTTTGTTCTCATCTATAGTGATGCTTCTTTGTATGTATGACCCTGAAGATGCATTACAACCCCTTAAATGCACACATTTAAAACACAAGCTTTCACACCATTAATAACTCCAATATAACATCGACACTTCAGGTTAACAACTATGCCATTATAGTGAAACAAAAACTTCACAACACTCATAGCATCCTCTAACAAAAATAATAGGAATAACTTTACCAACTTTTATCTTAAGCAAAATTTAATAAACAAGTGCAAAAATTGTTAAAATTACTTAAGTGTGGCAAAACATGGAGCTTTGAGATGAAATATTGTTATGTATAGAAGTCGAAGATCATGCAAATAAGTATAAGTGTGCCTAAAGGAGAAACAAAGTTGGAGATTAATGAGTTTTTTAGATTATTATGTGCATTATGATGAAAATAAAGGATATGGATGCAAACATTGTTAAATATAATACATCAATAATTACCAAACTAGATATGAGTTATTTAAAGGAGATGATATTAATCATATTTCCTAATTGTAGGTTCACCATAACTAGATAAGGTTGATGAGAACTTAAGCTCATAAATAGGATTACAATCTCTCAACATTCTTAAGGCACTTTAGAGAGTAAAAGACAATGTTATAAAGTTAAAATAATTTTAAAATGGCTTCTACAAAACACTAAATAGACCTAAAAAAATTGAGGGTAAAGTTGTAATTAAAGATAAGTTTTATAAAATAGAAAAAGATGAAAACAAAGTGTTTTTGGCCATTGGATGGACATATTCCTTATTTGGATGGTCAAATGGGTTTTTGGATGGCTAAATGAGCATTTGGATGCCTAATTTATTAGCTTGAGATTAAAAAAGTTTTCTTTGTTTAAAACATTGGATAAAGATGTTGGGGGGTATGTTTAGGGTGCTACATCTAAGTTTCTTGCATGCTTCAATGGTCTTATTGATCATATTCTAAACCCAGTTCAACTTTTGGCTCTCGAATTGGTGCTTTTGATCCTTGATTACATAAAAAAACTATGTAGCGATTGAATAAAAATGAGATTACAAGAATAGTTGCTCCATATTTGAGAGGACCATGTACTTATGTCACTAATAATAGTAGATCCTTTTCAATATTACTTGTATTATTTTTATTCCATATATGGGTTTTTTTTTATGTAAAATCTATACGTTAATATGTTTCTTCTTTTTACTTATTTTATCTTTGGTTTGGGTCTTTTGTTTTGACTTGACCAAGTAAGATTAAGTTATAAAATAAAATTACCACTTGCAATAAGGTTAGCACATAGATAATTGATTGAAGGCTAGTCATCTAAGTTTCCATATGTTATAGATATGACAAGGAAGTATGGTGTTGAGAAGATTGATGAATATAAACTTTTGGCTAATGATAACTTAAAGAAGGCATTGAATAAGATGTTAGATCCATAAAGGATAAAGAGTGGAGTCTTGAAGAGAAGGCTCTAATTGCAATATAATTGACTTTGACTAATAATGTTCCAAGGGAGGTTTTGGTGGAAAAATTATTGCACATTTGAGGAGGTTGAGAATCACTATATCCGATCTTTGGATAAATTGATGTTAAAACAAAAATTGGATTTGCTTTGTACAATTAATAGGTTGTCAACAAGATAACATATTTCCAAATTCATATCTCTAAATAATTTAATAAATATACATGTGAATTTAATGAATTAAGATCAATTGATCAATTAGTGATTTGGTTTTACTCTCTAATATTTTTGTTCACTACATTTGAGAAACTATTAGATTTGGAAAAAAATAATTTGTTTCAGAGAAGCTCAAAATTAGTTGAGTAAGATCAATCGAATCGAGCATGGTATCCATAACTAGTGACGTTGTTCATGGTTAAGTTGCTAGAAATCAATGAATTTTAGAGGCAATGATAGTATTAGAGTTAAAATGAAATCTAGTTTCAAAGCAAGCATGATGGTCATATGAGGAAAGAGTACCCAAAGAGTTAGAATTAAGACTATAATTAGAGTGAAAAATGAAAGCCGATCTAGATGCCTTGATCCTATTAATGGTGATTGGACCTGAACAAATAGAGAGGATATTCAAATTGGATCTTGGACTCTAATGATGCATTCTGCATGTATCTTAAGAGGCATTTGTTTTAAAGCTATACCTATTTAAAGACATTTCATGAAGATAAACAATGTGCTAAAGTTGGAGATTGGTATAGTAAAGGTAAAATTTGAGTCGATCTATGTAATAATCAGACTTGGTTATCATAAACCGATCTAAAGTGGCGCTATAACGGGCTTAGTCTTCTTGAGAAATTTGTATGGGTTTAGTTAGTTATCCTAAAGTATTTATTCGGTTTATTTATTAAAAATATATAATTTTTGAAATAATTATCATGAAGCCTTCTTGAGAAGGGGCCCTAGATTATTCTATAGCGTTCTTTCACTTGGTATGGTGGATGAAGCAGTTGTAAGCATACATTTGGAACTAGTTATATGGACATTTTTTTGTGGGGACATGGTTATTGCTCTAGGAGTTGAGAGTACTAGCATATTTACATTGGAAAGGATTATGGTTCCCGGTTCTATAGTAGATGTCAATCACACTTCTTGTTGTAAAGGTAAACCAAGTTAGTAAGGTGATGAAGAAATCATAATTTACACGAACATTGAAATAATAAGTCTTATGGTAATGGGAGTTTAGAGGAAAGTAAAAGTTTTGGTCCAACAACTAGTCTATGTCTCAAGATGTACTAACTAATGTGAGAGGAGAGGTGAATTTTGAAACACATCAAACCATGGACTTTCCTCGTCACATGTATGATTGGACAGAGTCTGGAATGAGAATCAAACTTATAATGTAAGTTCCAATTCCCAAATTTAAAAAGCTTCTCTCACATAATGAATATACTAGTAAAACCTATAGGAAGCCATATGTATTCCATTAAACATGGTTATGTCTTTTAGAATTTTCATGGGGAAAGGTAATATATTCTTGTCTTCTCCAAAAGAGGAGCTAGAGTTGAAAGATAAATAGGAGAGTTTCATAAGATATAACATTATAAATATGTAGCAATATAATATAAATGAAGATTCATGATTCACCATGGAACAATACATTATATTGCACATATGTTTATAGATAGCTTTTTTTTTTTTTTTTCACTATATGTTGCTTTCTTAACTCATCTTTCCCATTTTATGCTTCTGCAATGAAATAGATAGGAAATAAAAACTTATGCCTTAGGAATGCTATTACCAAGATTAGGTTAGAATTTTCTATTCCAATGTTTATTTTATACAAATTTTTATTATAGGAAAATACTTATTCCAATATTTACTTCACCTCATTAGTTGGATTATTAAGTTGAGAGTATAATAAAAAATACTAATTTACCCATATTTGATCATTTTAGAAAAATAGGTAAAAAGTCATTTAATTGTAATATTAATGAGAGTACAATGGATACACCATTTGAACTTTTTATTCACTCATTTTTATCTTTTCTTAGGTAACAACTATTCTTAATAGAGTGTGAATCAAAAAGTTCATGTGAATTGAACTTCCCCACTTATTTTTCAAGTAAATAAGGGAATAGAAAGTTACGAGGGAACAATTATGTTGAACCCCTTCCATTATCTCCAAGTAAATAGGTTATTAGCCTTATTTATGAACTCGACTTCTACGGATATACTTATTACATGCATTATAGCCATTTCCGGTTTAGAAGCTCCATAGATCATGAAAAATCTCCAAGTCGTTCCATATATATTCTGGTGGTTGTAATGACTGATTACTTGCAATATTATCACTTGGCGATCCATTCACGAACATCTTCAATCTTTCAGCAATTGTTTCCGCTCCAACATGGCCTGCGGTCTACGATAAATATACACATCGAAGAATCAGCCAAAACATCTCGTTTTAATTTGAAACTGAAGATCTAATGCAATGAAATATCATATGAGTGGATGACTGTGACTATAAAGGAAAAATGACATAAGATGACCATGTGAATTAGAACTAAAATACTGGCTCCGAAGGACTAAGATTTTTTGGGACTTTAAGAATTGGCAAGTGTCGTGAATAGATCAATTTCGATTGATCAAGTGATGTTTTTACCAGATCTTATTACAAAGTGGATGTTAGGGCAAAATAAACCTAGGATTACCCTAGGTCCATATTGTCTCAAGGAATCTATAACAACGTACAAAAATTAAGACAAAACTCATGTTGTAAGTTGAATTAAAACATGAATATTATGTGCTTTTGCCTGATTAGATTGTTCTAATTAATTTATAATTGAATTAAAATATTAAGATGTTGTTTTCACGTTTTTTTGTTTTTACATATAAATCTTTCATCTATAGTTGATCTATATCTAATCATGCATCTGTTGTATGCATTTAGTTTTTTATTTTCTTGATATTTACGTTATTCAAACTTCTAATCCAAATCGATGCCAAAAAAGATCAGAAGAAGTAGGCAAAAAGACCTTAAGCGAACGTGCCAACACTATAACCTAAATGAATCAATTTACCTGTGCGTGGATCAAGTGGTAAATTGAATTTCCGACGACGGAATAGTTGGCGTTCAAGGTCTCCCCTCCACTTTCATGAATCAAGCGAATAATGTCCGAGAAGAGCGGTTGATCCTGTCGTGAACTGACCAAGGTAACATCTAGAGTGGAACCTTCGACATTAACCTCAATCTGAGGTAACTCGCAGCTCTCATTAATATTGTTGTTATTACTTGTTGTCGATGTTGATGCGCAAGGGTGTGATCTTTTTCCATGTATCGTTAAGGATTCCTTCCTTTTCTTAGCTTCTTCCACTCTACTTTGCAAGCATTTTATGTACTTCACGGCTTCATCTATCTGTTCAGGCACTGACCTTGGTTCCTGTGTAAAGTATGATAAGTTCACTCAATTAGGCTTCCATGATATTTCATATGATATGCACTCTGGGCTAATAAATCTTCATAAACACGATCCACACCCACACGAGTATTTTTCTTAAAGAGCGATTGGATGTTTCTAACTTATATAGCGGATTTCAGCCTTGACCCGTTTGAAAATTTTATGTGGTGAATCGTAGGATCTGTATTTGATTGAAAACATATACTAAGGCTGCTTTACTTCAAAATCGTACACGTACATATCTAACTGAAGAAAGAGACCTACCTTGAAAACATGCTCAGGAACGAGAGAATTGAGAGTGGCACAAAGGGACTTCATTCTATTTCTTCTGTTCTTCTCTATAACCTTCCTTTCAGTTCTCGTTGAAGGGGTTGATGCCTCACCTCGATGACTTGGTTCCATTTGTTTCTTTCCTGGTTGGTTAGCCAGTAACAAACCCATAAATTGAGAAAAGACCTCGATGTCTCATGAATTAATCAGGAGAGAGTAGATGGTGTAAAAACGAAACGGGCTGAAGTTCAATTTATATTACTCGTTTTCATTACTGTTGGAAAAAGTGATTAGGGTTAGTGGGAAAAATTTTTAGATGGACCCTAGTCATATACAATCAAACAGTGACATGTATACTTTAACAGAAACAAAAAAGGAAAAAGAAAAAGAAAAACATTAGATTATACCTGGTATTATTGGAATTTTTTTATATGATTCTATCCTTATTTTTACGGAATAGATTCCACTTTCTATTTTATTATTAATTTATATATTTTTAAATTTGAACTATTAAATAAACTATAAATACAATGGCTTAAATTAAAAAATATATAAATAAATAGTGGAATGGATCTTATCAAAATTGAGAAGGGAATACTAAAATCTTTCGAAATTATTTTATTCTTTTTTTTTTTATTTAATATACGGTTGTCCGGTCCGATAGACCACCTTATCAGAAATTTTCTGGCACCGGAGGAAAATTGGCTCGGACGAGGAAACAAGGGGACGTGAACTTTTTCTTGCATCGGTCCATTGTTCGAAGAGACGTCATCACTATCACATCACTCGTTTGCCGTCAGGTTGGAATATTTTAGGAAGACTTGTTATTCACACGTGCATCTTCTTGTGGCATTTTTATATGAGGATGAAGGAGGCTCTAAATGTGTCCTGATTGTAGTGATAGTTGACAACATTTAGAAGAATATATGCCTTCTTTTTGCCAAAAATTCAAATTGAAAAAAAAAAAAAATACAACTTTTAGAAGTTCTATATCAATATGTTTCGTTCGAGCATGTAGACAATGATTCAAAAGCCACTAACAAAGTAGATTTATTGTGGCAAGCAAGTAGGACAAAAAACTCAACTGGAAAATGCAAATCTCTCAAGATATACACTATCCACAAGACCTCCTTAGTTGCTGCAACAATAGCACAATACTCGGCTTTTGTCGATAAAGTAGAAACAGTAGGTTGTTTCTTAGTTTTCCAAGAAACTCACAAGAGTTGAACCAAGTTTAATACAATAACTAGTAATAGAATGTCGATCAACCATCCTAGTAGCCCATTCAGAATTTGAGAATAAGGCTAAAGTGAGATAATTTTTTGTTAGATAAAACAAGCCTAAAGTAATAGTATCCTTCAAGTATTTTAGTAAATGAAATAAAGCACGAAGATGAGTAGTTGGAGGCTTTGACATGAATTAACTAAATGCATGGAAAGAATAACCAATGTCTAGCCAAGTCAAGTTGACATAAGATAATCTCCCTACTAATCTACGAAAATAGCTAAGGCCATTCAATAACTCATTAGAGTCACAATCCAACTTAAACCTAGTAGGAAATTGTGTTGTGGTTTGCTTTGCACTAGTAAATCCTCTCATGTCTTGAACAAGAGAAATTATAACAGTTCCGTCGTACAAACTAACCTAAGATAAAAGCTGCTACTATTGTAGATATAATCTATACAAGACATATACAATTAAACTAGCGTAAAACATCCAGTCTGATATTTATTAATGATCAAACCTATGGTATAGCTTCTCAAAATACCTGTTTTATATGATTTGTTGTCTGATAACACAACAGTATTTATATAAATATTTCATATCTAGAGTTATAATTCACATCTAGAGTTTGCTAAAAACCACAAGTCTTAAACTCTATTTATAATAAGATAGGAAATTAGTGAGCATTCTAACGAATTTTTAATTAGTTTCCTCAAAACTCAAAAGCCTAGATTCAATGGGTTCTCATTTTCTTACTTTTCCAACCAACTAAACACTAATTAATGGGTGGTGATATCTGAATATCTTGATCCTCACTCGTCACCTGTAAAAAAGTCTATGGGGATGTGAGCACAAGTAGCTCAAAAAGTGAGATGAAGTTAGAAGAATATCATACAATTAAAAACAAGGTTATTAATTAGAACGAAATGTAATGCAATCAATCACTTGAAATATCGTATAATGTTATCTGGTCTATAGTGAAGTCAGAGAAATTACATTCGCTTTAACCCGAATTGAAGAGTTTTAATGTGACTCAAAATCAGACCAAACCCGAGCTTATACAATGGAAAACACCTTCCTCCCATAACTACCTTCGAACTATGGCCCTCATCCGAACCACAACTTGCTTGCCTGTCACTTAGTTTAACTAAGGATAGGAAAATGATCATTTCAGCTATCCTTATTGAAAGGAGTTGGTATTCGGTTCGATATTCTTAATTGTTCCTCTAATGGTTGCTATGCATTTTAGTTAAGTTGGCAGTCAGATCGCTCTTAATTCCATTTAAGGATAACTAAATAAATTCACACAATATAAAGCTATGAAATCATGTAGAGCAGCACACTAAGGAGTTTAACTCCTATTATAAACAGAATACCAACCACACACATGACATGTATACAGACAACTAATTTACAACCATAATCAGAAGTACTCTTAAACCTCCAGATACTTTAAAACAATATCTCAACAAGCAGTAAAGGTAAGATCTTAATTTACCTATCTTGATGCTTATTGTAGAAGACTCGTATCGTCGACACTTTGTTCACTGGGAGATCTTACATATACAAAACTTGGATTTAGTTTTCGTATAAATTATGAAAACGTTAGAGTCTTATTTACTCTTTTATTTCCCTCTAAAGTTATATATATATATATATATCTAAGGACTATCATTTTCCTTATATAATGAAATATAGTTTTATTATATAAGTTAAATTAAGTTATTCAGTATCAATAATATACATAGTTATATAATAACTAATAGTATATCATTTCAATCATATTGAAACGTTTTAATTAACCAATTTATATTTCAATTATAATAAGATTATCGTAGTACATAAATTCTCATAATATTATGGAGATATAGGTTATATTATCTATAATTGTCCAAATTTAATAAAAGTAATGTCATTGGGTTTGGACAAACCTGATAATACGTATATAAGTTCTATTTCAAAAGATGACTTTTAAAGAGTATTTTGAGTTTCTAATATACCTATACGTGCCTATAATAAGTGTTATCGTGTTATGCTCATTTTATGTAATTGAACTATATTTTATATAATTTGCTAATATAACTTAATATTGTAGGTACCATTTAACCCTAATAGGTATATATCATAACCCAATCATAGAACTATTATTAAATATATTAAAAATTCGTTTTTACCAAACTTGATCAACATGTACATGTATAAGTTTTATTACGATATTTATTACATTTTATCCTATTATTACTAAAAAATGTGTCTGAGTTCTTAATTTAAGTTATTTTACTAAGTAAACTCGTAATAAATAGCTTAGGTCATCAAATAATTTTTTAAAAATTTTTATAGACTCCTAAAAATATAGAGAATTCAGTTAGTACATGGTTCCATGCTATTAGGTTTATCGCTTATATGCTCATAATTGCATTTTTATCCTTAAATTGCATTTAATTAACCAAACATTATCCTTTTTATATAAAATTATTTTCAATATATCCTAACATCATTATGCATCACCAGAAGTTAGTGGACATTTATTTCATCAGTCAATTTCATGAAAACCTATTTATTTTGTAATTTCACCCAATTTTTGGCTATTTATAAGGTCAAAAATTGTAACAAATATTAAACTCTCTTAAACTAAAAATTTGGCTATGTAGTAATTAGATAGATATCATATGTATTCTACACAAAAATTTTAAGCTAGAAACTACATTATTTAATATATTTATTTTGAAAACCAAAATTCGGATAAATAGTAACTCTCTTAAATAAGTACATAAAATAATCTTAATTTTACAAAAAAAAAAAAAATTACCACGTGAAAATATTTCTAAAATAACCTAGATATAATTTTTTTTTTTCATAATTTTCTAACTTAATTTAATATTTTTAGAAATTTGATGAAAAACATGACAAAAAATTTGCTGACTTGTTTCTCGATGCTTTAGTAGCTGGCTATAAGCCCTAAAGTTTAGCCAAATGACCGTAAGATTGAACTTAGAATACAAGGTTTAGGATGATCGGTTAAAAGATCCGATCAAACTCAAATTGTAAACTATTGATAGAAAAATTAGGAAAAACGACCCCGTAAACTTGAAATTAAGAAAATCAGTAATAAAATAGGAGATTATAAAATTTTCAAATTTTAAGTATAATAATTGTTAATTATTGAAAAGGCGAAAAGTGTAATCTAATAACTAATAAATCACTAGAGATAGATTATATGTATACTAAAAATTATAGAATGACCTAAATAATAATTAGGAATATTTACATGTACCCTACATGTATTTACGTGTAGATAAAAATATACAAAATTACTTAAATTGGCTAAAAACTTATTAAATAATTAAAGAAAATTATTAATTAATTGAGGAAAAATCAGAAAAAAAAATCAGAGGGATAGGGAATAATGAATATCTGGTTACGGCAAGTCAAGAGTTGAAGAAGAAAAATTAGCCAATTAGAATCAAGTAATACAAAAACCAAAAACTAAGGGATTTTGACCATGTCTTATCTAATTTAATGCATATTAATTACCATCAAGCTCTATAACCAAGCTCTATAAATAGGGAAAAAATTTACAGAGCTCCTTTAGACAGTTAGGAATTAGAGAAAAATAGAGAGCTTCAAAATTCAAGAGAAAAAGCAGAAAAAAAAAAAGAAAGGGAAACTATGCAGTTAAGGCTAGTTAACCAAACCCATACAGCACCACCACCTGGGATCAAGCTACTACCACCACCCCACTCCAGACCCATCGTCTAGGCCGGCCGACACACTTGGATCGGAGTTGGATTGCCAAAAAGCATCGAACCGGGTGAGTTCCTTATTTACCTCGATTTTGTATAATTTATTTTACCTATAAAATTAGTTATTTTACCTATAAAATTATGAAACTTGTTATTTTGAGGTTTTATTGTATGTAGATTTAGGAAAAAATAGCGATTAAGTTTAATCACATATGAAAATATAGGGTTCTTAATAAATTAAGTAAAACCGAGCATGATTAGAACTAAAAATAAATAGGCTTAGGAGTGTAATTTGGAGCTCAAATTTTTTCTGTAGAATGCTTAAGTGATATAGAATAGTGGTATGAAGCCATTTTTTTAAAATTAATTTTTGAAATTTTTAAGTTAATTTTTAGCCCTAAAATGATGGAAAAATTGGGTAATTTTGGGTTAATTAGATGATTAAGACACTAATTACTGATTTAGATAGTAATTAGATGTTTAGGGATGTTAATCTCTATTGTGGAAACCTAATCCTAGCCTTTGGAGTATTAAGTGTAATTAATTTAGGAATTAGGTAGTAATTGTAGGAAATTAGGAATATGTGGAATTGAAAATTTGATAAATATGAAAAATTAGAGTTATTTAGACAATATTATAATAAAAATCAGAATATACTAAATTTGAAACAAAATTTAATTTTAGGTATTTGTATAAAAAATGTAAGATTTTCTCACATTGGGAGTAAATCCGGTACCCCAATTAGGATTAACGTATACCGAATAGTTTAGAATACTAAATTAAGACTCAATAGGATATTAGAATACTCGAGCTTAATGTGATTCATTTCACATTAGGATTCAAGCATATTTAAGACTCCAGAATCAAAACTAGAATCTAATTTAGGATCCGAACCCCGAAATATGATAGAAAGAATAATTAGTACATAATAGGTATACATGAAAAAAAATGTGTTAAATTATAACTTAGAATATGAATCCTTAAAGTATAAGTACTAAAAAGACCTATTTGTATTATAGGATACCTAGAGACGAATAAGCTTGCAATTAAGTGATCGGGCGACTGAGAAATTCCAAGTAAGTTGGGTTATTACTTACTGTATTAGAGTATTATTTTTATGGTACTCAGAGACTTAGGATTGTATATGGTTGTGATTGTAAGTAGTTTACGCATTTGTTTAATGTATTTGAATTCGTGCTAAAATTTGTAGTATGATTGATTTTGTGTTATGCTTGAATTGGTGTGAAATTGTTTGAAAACCCTAAATGAAATTTATTCTTATTCGACTCTAATGACCTAAAATATCATTCATTGCAACCCGTTAGGGAATAATTAGGATTCTCCAACTAAATACCGACCTCTTCGAAACGGATAGCGCTGGATTGCATAATGATCTCTTCTTCATTCTTAGTCGAACTAAGTGATCGGAGAGGAAGTCGCGGCGAGGGTAAAGTCAATGGTTCGAAGGTAGTCGTAGGAGGAGCGATGTCTCCATTGCACAAGCCTGGGTTTAGTTGTGAGCTACTGTATAACATGGAAACTCCTTAACCCAGATTAGAGCGGGTGAAATTTCTTTGATTTCACAACGGACTGGACTACATTGTGCGATGACACTTGATTGCTACATTGCATGAAAATATTTGTTTGATAATCTTGTTTGTGTTTGTATACATTCATGAGTCTCCAATTCAACTTACTGAGTTGTAGTTGCTCATATCTTTATAGGTCCTTTTGTAGGTCCTGATTTCTGAATACTTCAAGTATTATGTCGCCTTACAGTTATTCAGAGGTTAGTTCTTTTGAAGCCAGGGGTGTGAGGATCAATTTACTTAGTAGCGATGTGTAGTTAGAGTGTCCTTTGTAGTTGAGGATGAAAGATTGATAGCTGTTATGTGAATTAGTGAACCGTTATGTTTAAGTAGAATTTCCTAGGAAATTCTGTGGACTTTACATATAATTATATATATTTATTAAAAATTTTTTATATTTACCATAATTATAGTTAAATATTTAATTGGATTGTTTACTTCAAAGTGAGGAGTCGTCGACGCCTTGTGTAGATCATGTTTATGGTAGGTACTGTGAGGCCAGTTACTATCATAGAATAGTTTACATGGCGGGACTGTTGCGACTCTACGACTTCAGGGTGTAACACTGGCAGTAGATGGGGGGTTATCAGAGCAACTAGGTGGTAGGTGGGTTGCTAGGTGGTGGAGTAGTGTAACAGCAGATTAAGGTTTGGTCTACAAACTACTCAATCTCTTGCTTTGTTTTTGTAAATTATTCTAACTTTTTAGTAATTTCAAGATTTTTTTTCTCTCTTTATTCTAGGTTTTGATTTGCTAAACTAATACCGTTTTGATGTGAATTGCTATTTATAGGGGTTGTTTTTGCTGTATGAAATTTTCTTTGATTTTTTCCTCCTTTCGATTTAAGTAGGAGGTGTCCATATCTTGTCAATCCAACTTTTGATTCCTCAAGTTGAAGCTCTTAGATGTGCTATGCCTATTATCTAGGGTTTTTCTATTCAATTGGATAGGTTTGGATGATATTTCATTGATATTTTACTTAATTATTAGTATTTTATACATATTGTATTGATATTTAGTATATCTACTTATATACGTGTATATATCCTATATATATATCATGCGTGTAGACACCTGATTTTTGCCCCTCCCTAGTCTTAATTTTTATTTTTACAAAAAAGGGTTCTAATTCAAAAATAATAAAAGATATTAACAAATAATGAAAATACCAAAAAAATAAGAAAAGGAAAAATTATAAAGATTTCGTAGATTTTAAGGAAGTAATTTATATTAGGAATAATTAGTTTAATGTTGTGATAATTTTAGTTTAGTTAAAAATTTTAGTTTAGGGATTCAAATAGTTTAAATATAATTTAATTGTAATGAATGTCAAGACACAGACCAATAGCCTAACGGATAAATAGCGAAGTACTTGGGTGGATTTAGTTGGAGGTCACAGGTTCGAGTCTCAGTAGGTACCTATGTCTTTATTTTTCTAACTTGGCAGAAGTGAGACAAAAATCGGATTCATATCTAATCAAATCATATGAATATTAGTTAAATCAGATTTGAATTAAATTTGAATCTAATTTAATTAATGAATCGGATATAATTAGATATGATATAATACGATACGATTTGGTTTAAACTTAATATAAACAACACATACGTGCAGAAAAGAAAGAGGATCCAGTTTCTATTCATAAAACACACCGCACGTTACAACGAAAAATAAAAAATAAAAATCCGGTCCTAATTGTGCCAAATTCCTAGTCAATTCCGACTAGGATTCGTGCTGCAATTTGGAAACTGTGTAGTAGCGAATCCTTCCAACTCCGATCAACTGTACGTGCTCACATACAGACGCAACTGCAGCCCCAGCCCATCCTGAATTCCAAACCGATAAGCCCCTAACGCCATCTGAATTCCAAATTAGCATATCTTCGATGCCATCCCAATTGAAGCTGCTTCACCTGATCGATCGAAGAAAGCTTTGATAGCTGCTTTGCTTGGAGAAATCCCCGACAGCTGCTATCGCCTGATCAATTGGAGAAATCCGCGACAGCATCCCTTGGACGACACGGCCTGAAATTCACGTAGCAGCTATGACAGCACCTTCTCTCTCTCGTCCGCATACGCGACAGTCATCAGCCCATCCTCTACCACGCCAATTGCATACATAGCGACTAACCCCTGCCACATCCTCAATCTAGCGATCTTATATCTCCATAACACTAGTAGCAATCAATAATTTAGTGCTCAAGCAGAAATGAATTCTTGCATGATTAGCACAGACGTCGCTGTACCGCATATACGATCAGTCCTACTACGACAAGCACGACAACACGACGTAGCAACCGGCCGTGCGACGAAACGGTAGCACGACGATGGCAACTGGTGAATGGTCAGCCCCCCATTGGTCTGAAAACGAACACGAGCACTCCCTTTATTACACGATCAGGTGAGTTTCGTTAGTTAGATAGTTTCGTTAATTAGATAGTTAGTTTTTTTATTTATTACTTATTATTTGATTATGATTATTATTGTTTTTATTACTATGTTATTAGTTCCTTGTTTATTTAATATAGTATATGTATATGATTGCATTAGTTTAGGAAATCTTCAGCTATTTAATATTATACATACATTAGTTTTAAAAATCTTTAAGATTAGCTTTTATATTAGGTATATTCCCTGACATTGTTAATTTACTTAGGAGGATAATTGTTAAATAGAAATAGTGTAGATGCATATATATATATATATACATATATATATTTGTTTAGGATTCCTTTAGAATTAGTTTTCTTTAGAAATTCTCATATAGGAAATTATTTTTAGAAACAAAAATTAACAAAAGGAAAATTTTTTACAAAAAGATTATAGTGTTTTAGGGAGTCTTTTGATCACTTATGAGTTAGGGCTCTTTATTTATTTACTTATTTTTGAATAAACTAAATCAGTTAAACCCGTAAACTCAGTCAGTTTTCAAAATTAAAATCAACCAATACACTAAAGTTTTTTGGAAAGAACTACGATTGTCTGATCTTGGCTAGCAGGTACGTAGGTACCTTCGGGGCGACGATAAAATATGTAGAAACTTAGGCTCTTTTTTTATTTATTTTATTTATTTATTTTTTTAAATATTATAATTAGAAAAATGATCCTAATTTCGGCAAATAAATAGTGGTACCCGTTAAGGTTTAATAGGTTATCCCCCAAATTCGGAACCCTTTGGTTCTTTGTTAAAATTGAAATCAAAGACCGATAGCTAAATCGTAATCAATCCACCTAATTGATTACGGTTTCTTTTTCTTTTCCTGACTTCAGTCAGGTGGCAACTCCAAAAATTATTTTTAATAAAAAACCAGAATTTCTCAATTTCTTTAGTCGATGATTAATATTAAATGGGTAAGGGTTTAGTATTAATCAAGAAATGAGAAATTAATATTATAAACAGAAAACCAAAAAATCAGGCTCGACAATGCATAAAGTGTAGTTATACATAGATAATTATGTTTTTAATATATCTTTTATTTTTAAGATATATTTTCTACTTATTTTATGAGTTTATCGCTTATTATATATAATTATATAATTTCGAGTGATTTACAAGTATAATTATTATATAAATTGGGTATACTCATAAAAATACATATGTACTCATATAGTATATTATACTATATTATTTCCTTTTATAGCCTAATTAACCTATCTCTAAGTTCTCATTGTATTTCGAGCTTGGTTTTAAGGGTTCTGATAAATTTTACGCTATATTAAATAATCATACTTTTAAGGTTAAAATTGAGACTTTAAGTTATTATTTTTGAAATTTAACTTCATTGGGTCACTTTAATTAACTTTTATATCATAGTCATAAAGTTTATACTCAATCGAATAAGTTTTTTCTCGAGGCCCTAAATCTGAGTATGATTGCCTTAAATACAAATTTAGGGGTTGACAAATCTTGTCTCCATCAAAACATCAATAGTAAATTTTTGCTGATTGAGTAGATAACTAGATGTGGTCCTACAAAGCTCAAGACTAAGAAAATATCAAGCATGACTAAGGTCCTTTATTGTGAAAGCAACATCTAACTTATCCTTTAGCTCTTGAGTCAAAGTCTCACTTGATCCAGTGGGCAACATATCGTCATTGTAAAGTAATACTACAACAAAATCAGTGGACGGACACTTAGTAAATAAATAATGATCATGCTTTGATTATGCAAACCCATATGTGAGTAAGAATTGAGAAATTTCAATGTTCCACTACCTCGAGGCTTGTTTGAGGCCATAAAGTAACCTTTTGAATTGACAAACTAATTAAGCTTTGCTTTAGAGTATCTCTCATGAGGTAACATATAAATTTCTTCATTAAGATGACCATGTAGAAAGGCATTATTGACATCGATTTGATGTATGGACTATGATAAAGAAATAGTGACGACAAGCAAAATCAGTACTGTATTCAACTTAGCAATAGGAGAAAAAGTCTTAGTATAATCCTCTTCTTCAACTTATGTATATCCTTTAGCTATAAGACATGCTTTGTAGCATTCAACACTACCATCAAGCCTATACTTAACTTTATAAATCCATCTATAGCTAATAGCCTTCTTGGCTTCAAGCAAAGAAGTAAGATCCCAAGTATCATTACTTTCTAAAGTATACAACTCCTTATCCATAGCATCTATTTACTCCTTATGTTTAACAGCTTGTGAATAATTATATGGCCTATGAATTGACAATAAATGTATAGAAGACACAACATAATTTGGTGGGTATTGAACAAATAGGATATTTGATAGTGTTAGGTATAGAAGCAATAGCATTAGCAGCAAATGTAATAGAGCACACAAAGTCACTCAACCAAACAAGTGATCTTTTGACTCTAGGGGACCTACTAACAATATGATCTTGCTGATTAATAAACTCAAACAACACCATGAGGAGAAACATAATCTAAAGAAGAATTTGACATATCAAGACTAGGAACAGATGGTGCTTTAAAAGTCACAATAGGCAGACTAAGAGTAGTGGAACCAACGAATTTACCTGAGTCAATAAAGGACTCATTCATAAAAGGAAATATGTGCTCAAAAAAGACCACATCCCTACCACTCAAGATCTATTTTGTGTTTAAGTCATACACTTGATACCCTTTTTGATTACTTGCATAACTAAGAAAAACACAACTTGCTCCTCTTGCATTAAACTTATCTTTGGTAGGGTTAAGTCTTGCAACATAACATAAGCAACCAATCACTTGAAGTCTACTATAATTAGGAGTTTTATTGGACAAAATTCCATAAGATGTCTTCTATGAAAGAGAGGCCTTAGGCATCGAGTATGAGATGAGCAGCAATAAGTACACACTCTCTCTAAAATTCTTTTGGTAAATTAGCATGAAGTTTAAGAGCTCTTAAAGTGTCTCAGAGATGTTTGTGTTTCCTCTCAACTCTCCCATTTTGTTGAGGTGTATAAGGTATCATGTGTTGACGAACAATGCTAAGGTTATGGAAAAGTTCTTAATAATCATAAGACATAAACTCTTCTCCATTACCAGTCCTTATTGACTTAGGTGTGACACCAAAATGATTGAGATCATATTTGAAGAATTAAGAAAGAATAGTAAGTGTTTGGCTTTTATGATTCATCAAATAAGTCTAAGTAGACCTTGAGAAGTCATTAGCAATTGTTAAGAAATAACTTACTCCAGCTAAAGAAGTAACATGATAAGGGGGTAACAATCTACAAGAATGAGTTGAAAAACAAAGGTACTTACAATTGAACTATTAGGAAAAGGCAATTGATGAAAATTAGCCTCCTGACAAGTATTACACAAGAAGTTCTAAAGATTCAAATTCTTACAATCAGTCAAGTGTTGTAACTTGGAAAGAGATGTATGCCTTAACCTTTCTCCACAATTGTGTTCGGGTTCTTAATAAACTTAATTAACATTGAAACAAGAAATACATCATGGTAGCTCAACAAACTTAGTGGTAAGGCTATTCTATAAGATACATTACCAACTTTCTTTAGTGCTTCAAATGGACCAATATATTGTGGGCTTAAGTTTCCTTTCGAGCCAAATCATCTAAGTCCTTTGAATGGACTTATCTTGATGTAAACATGATCTTTAACTTCAAATTCCAATGGCTTTCTCTTCAAATCTTCCCAACTCTTATAACGGTCTTGAGCTTCCTTCATTCGTTGTTGTACAATCTTAACCTTCTCATTCATTTGGTTGGTCATGTTGGGTCTAATCATTGCATACTCCTCATGATCCCAGCATACTCCTCATGATCCCAATATAGTGGCGATATGCACTTTCTTTCATATAATGCTTCATAAGGTGTAATTTGTATAGTCGTATGGTAACTATTATTGTAAGCGAACTCTATTAATAGCAAATATTTATCCCAATCACTTCCAAAATCAAATACATAAGCTCGCAACATATCTTCTAGGGTACGAATTGTTCACTCAAATTGTCCATTTGTCTACGGGTGATAAGCTGTATTAAATTGTAACTTTGTACTAAGAGCTCTATGTAAAATTTCCTAAAATTTGGATACAAATCGAATATCTTGATAAAAAACAATACTTTATAGCACACCATGTAATCTTATTATCCTTCGGATATATAGCTTAGCTATCTTTTCCATTGAATCTCCTTTCTAATAGGGTCAGAAGTGTACACTCTTCGTTAATCTGTCTATAACTACCCATATCGAGTTATAACCAGCTTGAGTCCTAGGTAATGCTACCATAAAATCCATCGTAATAGGATCTCATTTCCCTTTTGGTATCTCTAAAGGTTGCAATGGTCTACTTAGTCTTTGATGTTCTACTTTAACTTGTTGGCACGTAGCATTTTACCACATATTGTGCAACATCTCTTTTCATTCCATTCTACTAAAACATGTGTTTTAAATCTTGTTACATTTTATTTCCTCCTAGGTGCACTATTAACTCGTAATGTGTGTTTTATCTAAAATTTCCTTCTTTATGTCAAGATCTTAGGGCACACATATCCTTCCTTTAAATTTTAGTAAGCCTTTTTCATCCACTTTGAAATCATAATCATTTCCTTTACTCAAATTCTCTTTCATTTCCATAAGATCTTTATCTTCCTCTTGCTTTTGTTTAATTTTTTCCAATAAAGTAGGTTGTAGTTCTAAATTCATTATCTAACTATTAAGCTCATACTAATCAAACCCAATTTTCAATTTTTTAAATTCACGTACCAATTTACGTTGAGAAGTTATCAATATGCAACATGTTCATAATTCTTTGGACTCAAAGCATCTGTTATCAGATTGGCTTTACCAGGATGATAATTTATATTCAAATCATAATCCTAGATTAGCTCTAACCATCGCCTTTATCTTAAGTTCAACTTCTTCTAAGTAAAGAAATACTTTAGACTTTTGTGATCAGTATATATTTCATACCATTGTCCACATAATGTCTTCAAATTTTTAAAACAAACACTACAAATACTAATTCCAAATCATAGGTTGGATAATTCCTTTCATGGGGCCTTAATTGTTTTGATGAATATGTAACAACTTTTCTATCTTGTATCAGTACACAACCCAATCCATTTCGAAAAGCATCACTATACATGATCACCTCTAATTAGAGATTCCTAGTTTTAAAATTTATAAACTTATATTGTATCCTTAACTCTGTTTAATAGGCAAGTGTATCTATCGTTTTATAGTACGAATAAGTATAGGGTTGTCTCCATAAGGAAAATAGTTTAAACATTAGTACCAATTATTTTTCCTATTAACTAGCGACCGAATTTATCAAATAATGAAAAGATTAAATTATCTAACCTGCTAGCTAAACTAAGCTAAACTATACTAATCTACAACAACTTTTATCCAACACAAATGCTATAAAAACTATTAACACTACAATGATTAACATACGACTTGCTTCACCACTTAGTATGATATTACTAATATACTTTTTACCTTAATACTTGTTATCTACGGGAAATTACAAGTATGTAACATTCTTCTTAGAACTATTTACTCATAATCTTCATTGTGTCTATTAAAATCTCTTTTGAATTAACGGCCAATTTGAATTGCATTGATATCACATTAATTTAACGATTTCCCTAAGAATACAACAACTTTCCTAATAATATCTCTATTATCAGGAGTAAATTATTCTAATAAATAAGATATATACAATAGAATTGTCTCTTGACATATTTTATTGAAATTTGGCATAAGACAATATCGTGTACTACATTGTACTTAAATTAATTAAGTATAATTTATTAGAAATAACAACATTAGGAAACTACTATTTCATGCACTTGATTATACTAAGTGGATGTAGTAAGTCCTAATTACTACTCATACATGATGAAATAACAAAATGCATCAAAAAAATACAAAAATAGTAAATAAATTAACCTAAGACAAGTGGAAAGACATGACCCCATTTTGAATTCCACTATAGAAATCTTTACAACAATGAATGATGAATTCCTATCAATTCTCTTAAGTAATTCTAGGAAAAGTAGCGTACAACACTTAGAACTATATTAAAAACTTGAAACACAATGGGTACAAAAGTGAATGAATAGGTAGGATAATAATGTTGTAGGTGTTAAGAGGAAGGCATATAAAATTATAAATATTTTAGCAACTAATAGATGTACACTACTAGATGTAAATTAAGGAATTAAAAAAAAAATAAAATAAAGTAGAAAGTTGTAGAGGGCAATTGAATTGATTTAAAATAACAATTTATGTTGATTACGATAACTGTAAAGTCAATGTTATGAAAATGGTGATTTTGTGTTAGAAACTTAGTAATATATAATGTATTGATCAACATAATAAGTTTAATACTAAGAACTAATATGACCCGTGATGATATTTCTAATTTCGAAGATATCCTAATAATCTATGTATATTTTGGCTTTGAGTATAAGATAGCAATTTGAATAAGATTATTAATATGATGGAGTAAAGTTAGAATTATATTTGGCATATCTAGAAAATAAGATGATACTAAATATGAAAAATATCAAATCTATATCTCTTTGTGATACAATTATTTAGTAGTATGTAATTTAGATGGATAGTTACATAAAAGTTAAATTTATTTCTCTCAACTTATGTAAAAAGTATAACGAATACAAAGTTGCCATGAGTAAATAGTGGAGTAGTGTGGTAAATGGTAGGGAATACATATTTCATATTGGATATGTAAGGATATGATGTGAATTTATGAAAAGATGATGATATAATATTTATAGGACGATAACTTACTACTCTTATGATGTATCACATGAGTAAGATAATATCACTTGGAGTAATGAGCCTAAAATTTAACTTAGTGGTAGAGTATGAAGGATTTATATGTATATATAGAAAATAATCCAGATCAAAATTATAGATAACCACCCTCCACTTTGAAGAATTAAACTAGGAAAAAATCATACCTTGACTTACTTAATACTTCAATCATATTATTAGTATAATAAAATATATCGTAATATACATTGAAGGTAGACCCTTAAATTATGGGATATATTTACACTAATCAAGAAAGATACCAACAATAAGAAGTTCTAAGAAGAAATTGTCAATTTCTTTAGTTACGATCCTAGAGTGATCATAATATGTTATGACTAAGATGTCAAAAATTAAATAACCTTCAACTAAAATATAAATCCCAACCCAAGGTATTGTACATATAACTTGATTAACTAAATTTCTATAATAGTTCACAGTGAGGAGTAAGGAATAAATGCATGTAGTAATTATATCAAATTATAGCAATGAAAAATTTACTAAGTAACCCTTTGATTAACTTTGCCTTTTGTGGTGAAAACTTGATGAGAAAAATAAAGAAACTTCAAATCTATAATCCTTAATCAACTATATTACAAGAAGGAAAAATAGTAAATTGTGACATGAGGTATAATTAAAATATTATCAAGTAATATTTCTCATATGTACATTAGCACATCTGGGTAAACAAAAAGGAATTGGCAAATTGATGATTCTTAAGTCTCTTTCATTGAGTCCTTGGTTTTTGTTATGTTTAAATTATGTTATGTTTAAACAAATTCGAGTCAGACTAGTAAAAAATGTTTCTTGAGTTCACTTGGTCAAAAGTTGTACCAATTTTTGTTAAGTCATGTTAAGTTCAACTCATTTGAGTCGTCCACTATCTCATTTGATTTCGCGATAAAGAACAGTAAAAGATTTGCCAAACCCACTACCATTTACGTTTGTGTTAGTAACATGAAATATAAAGTTGATGCTTGGAATAACGACACAATAATCATGAAATGAAAGAATTACGTAATTGGGATGAAAATGAAACGAATTTGTATTAATTGTAAAACAAACAATCAAAATATAAATAACCATCGATAAAACTTGGATTTTTAATATAAGGCAAATTATTGAATACATTAAATTTGTATAATAAAATTGAGGATGGGAGATAAGATGGGTAATGAATCAATAGGTAATGCAAAGATGCTAACATAGTAATTGGAACAAAAAACCTTGTATAAAGTTAAGGATATTAAATATAAGGGATACTATATGAAAATTTCTTCATTAAATGATTTGAAACATATGAGATATCATGAAAAAGAGTAAAAGAATTTAAGTACACTTAATGTAACAAAAGAAAGTATAATAAGTATAACAGAACAACTAAAATATTTCTCATAAAGGCTTGATAAACAAGAAACTTATAGTATAAGGATATAACTAAATAGGAATAAACTATTAATCAACTACTTTGCTACTATACAAAGTCAGACGATAGAAAGATAGAAATAATGATAGATCCTAAAATAGTAGATGGATACTTATCTAACAAAACTACACTTCAAAAAAATAAGTAAGACTAGTGAAAAAAAAAAACAACCAGGTTGATGATAAAACATACTACTAAGATAAAAAAACTTAAGGCGAATCTTGAATGCTAAGATTTATTATGATCTAAACAACTAACTAAATATGGATAATACTTCAAGAAAACGAAAATTTTAGTATATAACGAATCTTATACCAAAGATTATTTCCAAACAAAATTAGGAAATTTTTTCTTATTGGAAACTTAAGATTTCCTAAACTCAGAAATTGATTTAGAAAGTAACTATTCATAAAACCTAATTAACAAACACTTGAGTACTGAATATTGAATGTAGAAAACTTTACTAAACAAATAAATTAGTTGAATTGATTTGATTACCTTCAGGTTAGTAAAATTAGAGAAAACACTATATAAATAAATAATTGGTTAATATAATCGATTTGGAAAGTAAGAGAAGAAGAAAAACAAGGTAAATGGGGATATAAGAAATAGTAGTGACTTAGATCCAATGTTGATAGCAAATAAGAGAATAGGGGAAGTAGAGGAAAAATATCAGTTCGTTGAAGACTAACATAGGAGCAACAAGTAAAGAGTTATTTTAGAGTTTGAGTAGAAGGTAGCCCCAAAAGTAAGGATATAAATGACTTTTAGTGTTAAGAATAAGGATAAGGAAGAGATATTCTTTGTTGATCTAGATACCATAATGATAGCTTAAGATATCACCGTTTCAAAAATGAAACTTTTCTAAAGGGGGTCGAAATGTGAGACTTATATTGACGCTACTGGGTTTGGTAGTTGATTTAGGGTGTTGGGGAAGGTACCCCAATTAGGTAAGAAACTTACAACTGGTTTCATAATATTAGTTAAAGAGTTTTTGTAGGCTCGGAATTTGAAAATATAATACAATATTAAAAATATAACAAAAATAGTAACAAATTACTCTATTATAATATTATCGGTAACGCGCGAATTAAGTCTCGAAAATTAACGAGCACTTAGAAATAAATTATAGGAGTAATATAATTAATATTTTACATAAATTAAATATAAAAAATATATATACACATTGGGTATAATTATATATAAATATATGTACCCATAATTGTCAAAAATATCCGAAAATGTAAGGATATTATTGAATAAATGAAAAAAAAAATAAGACGATTTAAAAGAAAATCCTTAACACACTTGGAAGCATGTAGCTATGTGTGGCAAGAGTTAAGCCAAGTGGTAAAGTAAGAAACTAATTTGTGGATACCTAAACTATGCATTATACTTGTTAATTTGGTAAAGAAAAATCAAAATAACCCCAAAGTGAGTTATAAAAATATACCACCAGCTTCCTGAACAAATTTTAGTAGTTGTGAATTGGGAAAAACTTTTAAAGTAAGAAAATAGAGTGAGAGAATGAAGGAACAAAGAAAGGGAAAATCAATGTGCAAATGAGGGGATATTTTAGTACTTAAGGGAATTGATCACTTGGAAGCGAAACCAAGTGGTGGCCTAAAGGAGGAGGTGGCACTTGACTTAGTCAACACACCTTCCCTTCCCACGATAGTCGAAGCACTGGGTTCTAGTGAGTTGCTAATTTCTCCAATCTTTATCAAAAATTAGGAAAAAATAGTAAATAAGCTCCAAAAATTTTGAAATTTGGTTTTCCTATGTATTTTTGTATGAGAAATCCAAATCTTCAATTAGATTTTCAAAATTTTAAGTGTATATATGGAGTCCTTAAGAAAAATATCTCATGCAACAATTTTCGATTGGGTTTTTGAAAGATCAATTATGTAGTTTCAACTTAAGATTTTGTGGTTATTCTCCTAAGATGTTAAAATTTGATGCTATGTAATTGGATTTTCAAAGTTTGGTAGTTGAATTTTGGGGAAGATTTATTTTTCACAAAACAGTGCACTAGAAGTGGGTTTTTCTAAAAGAGCTAAGTTGGGTTTTTGTAAAAATATGCTTCAATCTATATTGGCTAACATGTAGTGACTAGAATATGAGCTTCAAGATGTTGATTTTCAATTTTAGGTGTGTATTTAGTGGTTTAGGAGTTCAATTACAAAAGTTTCGATGAGTTACAATAAGTGAAGGCGTAAGAGAAAAGTGTATATATGATGATAGATGGTGTGAACTGTGACCAAGAACAGACAAGGCCAATCGCTGGATGGGTCCAAGCTTATAGAATGCTTGAAAAAGGGCTAATGGGGAAAGGTACGAAAATAGCGACAAAGACGAATGGAGCAGTAAGGAAAAACCCACGAATAGTTCCAGAGGATATGATGCACTAAAGAAACTTCCGAGGACTCGTGGTACAATTTGATATGATGCATGAATTAGTCCGGTGAAATTACTTGCTACCAAACCTTGTTTAAGGGAAAGGATAAGAGTGATGCTGAGAGTAAATAAGCAGTGTTTACGTAAGGAAGAAAGTACTCAAGTGTATTGAAGGTAATCTAATGATCTTAAAATTGCAAATACATGGGTATTTATACTCGCAAACTAAGGCAACTTGCCAAAAGGGAAAAGACAAAAAGGGTATTTCCTAAAGGGGCAATGTACATGTTACAAAGGAGCAAAAATGAATATACAAGAAAAATAATCATTGGTGCTACAGATTCTACATGTGATACTGTACATGTGGCGATGCGGAATTGGTAGGGTCGTTAGGAGATGTGAACAAAAAAGTAAGGACAGATGGGCTTATTTGAGCAAGGATGGCTTAATTAGTTTGGATTCACTCTCTTGGCTTCTCAGCAAGGATGATGCCGAGTGATTGAGTGGCTCGGCAAAGAGAGTATACGATACAGCATTAGATGTGACTCGACAACTAAGTACTTGGCCTCGAAAGAGATTGGTTGGAACATGAGGATTCGTTAGAAAATGAGGATTCATCGTATTAGCTCCTCTAATCCTCAGGCTTGGCTGTAGGTTAGGGGTCCTGTAGCTTAATTCCCATCAGTAGTACTAAATTGTTATTTTCGACATTTGTAGGTTTATTAAGACTTTAGAACTTAGGGTAAGTTGAATTTTATATGAAGTAGTTAGATGTATTAGTAGCAGTATGGTGTCGGGGGTTCAAATCCCTTATGGGGGTATGATTGGGATAGCGGACCCAAGGCTATGGAACTTGGGTGGGTCAAAAACTGTGTTAAAAAGTAAGTTAGAATATGATTTGATGTGAATATGTTGAATATACTAGGAAAATGGAATATGTACCAAAAAGTGGTTTATATTTGGACTCTACACTATTTCTTGAGACAAACTGTAAGTCAGGAACTTTCTAAATAAGAATCTAACTTTAGATTAAGGGTTAGAAACTTCGTCGAAAACTGGATTAGAATGTTGTTTGGTATTGGATATTCTTGACCACAACAGGAGTTTAATAGTAGATTAGCTAATAATTTGTATATGAATTCCATATCTTTATTAGAGTTAGAATACGAGTCAGAAGCTAATTGGATAATAGCTTATACCGTAAAGCTAAGTTAGAACCTCAGTTAGAAAGTAGTTCGATGGAAGATGTAAAATATAAGAGCAACTTAAAGTTTGAAGAAGGTTAGTACTGAATATGAGATCATTGGGAATTGGAGAATAGATTAGAAAGTCACTTGATTTTACTTTTTAAGAATTTATTAAAGTCAAAACCTGGATCAGAAATTACTGAGTAGCAATTTGTATTAGGTTAAAGCCTAGGTCAGAATGTATTTTACTTAACTAATATATAATAAACACCTCAGAAAACTCACCTAACATAATTAAGGAATGTATTTAAATTTCAAACTGAACTCATATAATATATACATATATTATAGAAATTAAAGATGTTACATTAATCTATAAGGATAACAAAATAAGATGATAGTGTTATATAAAGAGAATGAGTATCAGTATTCAGGTAAGTAGAATTAGTGTTTTCTTGCACTTTGAAGTATTGTTTAAGAATATTTAGGGACCTTAATATATGTTTTGTTTGTGGTTTTGAGTTAGTTACCTGTACGTATGTAGCAGGCATGCTTGAATACTATTGTCCTATTTAAGTGTTAGACTGATGTGTTAATTGCTTCATAATATTGCTTGCTTTGAACTATTTGAATTTACTTGATTACCCTAAAAATAATCTAATACAAACTCAGCTTAACCACTAACCAGACTTGCATCATAATTCACTAGGGGAAACGATTAGGAAATGTAGGCTAAACTCGGACCTCTTTGTTGATGATAGCAGAAATGGTTCTCTCTCTATCTTAAGTTAAACTAACTAACAGGAGAGGAGATTACGGCTAGGTTAGGGTCTATGGTTCGAAGGTAATCTTGGGTAGAGTGTGTTCTCCATTACATAAGCTTTAGTCTGATGACCAAATTTGCGAGTGTACGGCGTTAAATTCTTCGAAACCCAGATTAGAGCTGGTGAAATTTCTTTGATCTTACGACAACCGATCAACATCATGCGATGGTATTTGCTTAATCATGCATTGCATTTAATTAAACTTGCTTGAAAACCTTGGTTGCTTTGTATTAGATATGTGCTACTATCTTCGTTCTACTTACTGAGCAAGTTGTCGCTCATTCCTTTATAATTGTTTTGTAGGTTTCCTAGTAGATTCACCAGTATTATCTCAAGTTCCAGAAGATTTAAGAATAGGGTTGGAGAGAGTAAGATTCAATATTACTCGACTGGACTTCTATTTGATTTATTGACTTTATTAACCTTTAGGAAAACTAATAGGGTCTCCTCAAGTAACCCTTGGTTTTCAACTAATGGGATTTATTTCATGCTCTGCAAGCTTGTAGTTTTCAATAAAAGTTTCATAGGTATTATATCTTTTTGTAACCATGTAAGCTCTTGAAATTTTTAGTAAATACAAGGTTTTATTTTTCATATGAGTTATAAAACTTGATTTTCTTCTAGATTTAAACTAGAAAAATTATTTTCAGTTGTTATTTTGAAAGGTTATACCACTGGTTGATTCCTACTAAGTACTAAATGAGACGCTTCTAAGCAATAGAGTGTTGAATGCCTTGTATAAGTTACATCTACGTTAGTAGCTAAGGTGGCTATCTTTTATTGTAAGTTGGTTTATACGGCATGGTTGTTATGACTCTTTGGTTTAGTGCGTAACACTATCCATGCCTACTAATCTTGCCAACTATAACACATTTTATCATAAAATTTATTAATGATCTCATCAATAGTCTTAAATATATTCCAATCGGCCATTTTTAATAATAGCCGTTGCATCTTAACTCTATAATCAATGGGGACTCCTCTTCATTCCAACCGAAACTTACCTAACTAATTATCAACTCTCTCTTTCGACCCGGTAATTAAACTTAAGAGTAGTTAACATTCAATATACTAAATATTATACTTAGTGTTACTTTAGTATGCTCAATACAATCTTTTACCACTAATATAATACTACCCGCTCTCACTTTATTCCTATGATATCTACTTCTTTTAAATTATGACGCTTTAAAGTGAGTTTACTAGAACTATACGTTGATACCAACTGAGAATTGTTACACCTTGAAGAGATGAGTTGTAATAGTCTCGCCATGTAAATCAACCTATGATAATAACTGACCTTACAGTCATTATCCTTGAAGTAAATAGCTCATTCATAATTGATGATAATATTTATATATATAACTGGAAACTTTAAGTCATAATTATATAAAGATACTTATACTGTCTTATAATCTTAGGAAATATTTACACACCATAGTAGTATGGTAAATAAAATATTACAAGACCATTACATAAACCTAATAGTTAATAAGAAAAACTCTAAAAGACTTGCTTGTTCTATCAGTTTGATCTTTACTCCCCCAAGGCACTTAAAAAAGAAACTAACTTTGGGATAATTATAGTGCGACATCTTAGTTAGTACCTACAAGAAAATCTATAAGGATATGAGTAACCAATAGGGTTTTTAGGAAATTAATTAAATGCAATGTGACATGCAAATACCATCACATAATACGGTCCAATCATTTGTGAAATTAGAGTAATTTCACCTGCTCTAATTCGGGTTGAGGAGCTTTAATGTTTATATAACAGCTCACAACCAAACCCAAATTTATGTAATGGAAATACCACTCCTCCTATGACTATCTTTCAAATCATTGCCCTCATCCTTACTGTGATCTCTTTTTCTGTTACTTAGTTTGACTAAAGATGAAGAAAATATCATTATGCTCTCCGGTATCATCTTTTTCAATGGTGTTAGTATTTGATTAGAGAATCCTAATCGTCCCTTAAATGGTTGCAATACATGTCTAATTGAGGTGTTTAGGTCACTTATAATTAAGTTCAATTTAAGGTGACTAAACAATCTCACATTACTCAATTCACAACAAACCACCAAAACACAAAAACAGTTTTCAGTAAGTATTTAGAGACTCACAAGCGCATGCACATATGGCATAGTACTCTAAAATAAAGCCATGTATTGAACCCAACTTACTTAAAATTATTTATTTGCTCACTTGTTTCACTGCAGGTCAACTTATCTCTACTTATCTTATAATATAAATACCCTTTAGTTTTTATACCCTTATGACATATAAGCTTTAATTTATAATTTTACTCGATTATCCAAGTTATATATATATCTTATTTATTATTGATCTATTTTAAGCTAATTTTTAAATCTGTTTCTAGTTTATGTTCTCATTTAGTTTTAAATTATGGGTGGTATACATGAACCATTAGGAATTCGTTCCGAACTATAATGTGAGATTATATGCATTATATTTTGGTATCCTAAATCTCAGTTTTAACTTCTAACTAGTATTCTAGTCTATATGGTTTACCCTATTCTTAATTTAACTACTGAATTTATTTCTGATATAAGAAAAATTTACATTTTTCATATAATTATCTAAATTTAAGTTTTATAATAGAATTATTGTATATTATTGTTATTATTATTATTTTATCAATTTTAACCTAATATTTTCTACTTATTACATTTCTAATTTCACATATTATTAATCTATACATAATTACTACATAATACACATAATAATTACATCTAATGCTCTAATTACTACAAACATCTTACTACATCATAAATTAACGTTCTAAAACGCCTAATTACATGCTAAATTAGTATTTATACATTTAGTTACTAAATAAAGGATAACAATTACTCTTTATATATAATTTAAGACCCTAAAAATTTTGAAAATTAATTTCTAAAAATCCTTTTCATAGAAAAAAATTTTAAGCTTAAAACTATACTATTAAGGTCATTTATTTCTAAATTGAAATTAAACTCGGGTTTTGAGATTTCCTTAGCACTCTATATTTCTATATCTAGATTTATTGAACTAATATTTTTTCCTAAATCTATATACATGAAAATCTTTGAATACAAAATTTTATAATTTTCTAAACACATTTAGTATTTTTACTAAATTAAACAAAATGGGATTAAAAATCGAACTCACCTGTTCGATCAACTTCCAACCACCAATAGTAGCTTTAGGTGTGTTAGTAAAGAGGCAGTGGTGGTAGGGTGTCGTAGTGGCAGTTGTCCTTCGCTAGGTGGTCGTTGGTCATGGGTTCTCTTCTAAAGCCCTATTATACACTAATTTTGCTATTTTTTTTTCTAAATATTCTTAACTCACTCTTTTTGTACTCTTTCTATTCTCTCTTTATTATTTTTAGACTCCTAACATGTCCAAATGAATTCCAGATGAGGCTTGTTAATTTTATAGGGTTGTTTGATTTTTTTTTTCTTTTAATATTTGAGTGACATTTATCTCTTGTCTCTTATCTTGTCTCTATTAGCTTTTTAGTTAGTCTAATTTGATTGGTTAATTTTTTTTTCTTAATACCTAGCATGCCATGACTTTGATCTGGATAATTCCACACTTTTTCTTATTTTTTTTTTATTTTTCTATGATTTTTTTTATAATTTTCTTTAATTATTTAGTTTAATTTTAGCTTAGTTTAGGCATTTTAAGTAATTTCAAGTATTTTTACCTACATGTAAATATATATATATATATATATATAGTACAAGTAAATACTCATAAATACTATTTATGTTATTTTATGATTTTTATTGTGCATATTATTTATTTCTATCGATTCATTAGTTATTAAAACTCGATTTACGCATTTTTATATAGACTTCAAATTTTTTATTGTAGGGCTTACATCATGTAGAAGCATAACATCTTATTTATTCAACAAAGCTGCTGAGGGAGAAAAGAACTTGATAAAGGAACTGCATTTACAACTACTACTGAACACAGCTCAAAAACTAGCAAGTAAAGGCCATCTTTAGCTTCTACTGTTGCAACAATTTTCCTACGGGTCAGGTCTTATAATTTACAAACAGTAGAGTTAAAAAAAGCTTGCAACAGGTGATGCGAAAAGAAGTTTGTGTATAGAAAAAAGGTTCTGTTTGAAGTGTGGAACAAACAAAACATTATGTAAGGTCAAGTGTTTATTTATATGAATAGAACCTACTTAACTAGTATAGTGAATACTTCCATGTGGTAATTGAATAATAATTGGTTTATATATAGTTTTTGCATAATGTAAAAGCTCAAGAAAGGGTGTCATAAGATTAGTTGCACCCATATCAACAATCTATGTAGCCAAATTGTTATTTAAAACTATTAAGGTAAAAGCATTAAAAGACAAGATACTTGCAAATGTCATGGCATTATAAGGTGATGTAATTGCATCTACTTCCTTTTCTTTCATCGGTTTAAACATCTCTTAGCAAAGTTCTTATAAAAACTATTTTATTAAACTTCTGTTATTGCTACTAGAAGTATTCATAGCCACTTCATCAAATGGAGTATCCATTTGCACTGTGTTCTATCCCTAACATAATGAAACTGAAGATGCTCTTCCCTTTGATACAACTATCTTCCCCTTATACTACTTCAAGTATCCAGCTATTTGGAATTAAGTATCAAATAAGTGATCTCTACCTTTATAATGCTTACAAACAAGCCCTTCCTTGCCTTTCTTTCGATCAACAGAACTTCCTTTATTGGAATATATTAGAATATTTTAGGATATGTAAATATCTGTCAATTATATAAAGAGTATATTTAGGATATTTGTTTTCTATGTTTAGAAGGTATTAGAATATTTTAGGATCTATAAATATCTGTCAATTGTGTAAAGAGTATATTTAGGATATTTGTTTTCTATGTCTAGAAGCTTGGTTAGTACGTCTATGTTGTATATATATTGGCCCTCTTTGGCCTGTGATATGAACAAAATCACACAGAAATTTTCTTCTTAAAATTTATATGGTATCAGAGCCTGGTTAAAAAAAAAAAAAAAACGCTATGACTAGCTAGGGAAAGAAACCAGCCTCCCCTTACCTGTTGACTTCGAGTGATAATCCTGGTAAAATAATTACTCAGGTGCAATTAAAAGGAGACAATTATGATAAATGGGCTCGAGCGATGCGAACGTCGTTGAGGGCCAAGAAGAAATTCGGATTTATTGATGGAACGATTAATCAACCTGCTGATGATTCCATTGAATTAGAGGATTGGTGGACTGTGAATTCAATGTTAGTTTCATGGATGCTTAACACAATCGAATCAACACTGCGATCTATCATAACATATATGGAGATTGCAAAGGATTTATGGGAAGATATCAAAGAGTGATTCTCTATCGTTAATGGACCTCGTGTTCAGCTGATCAAGGCAGAACTTACCAATTGCAAATAGAGAGGTCTGTGGATTGTGACTTATTATGGGAAATTGAAACAACTCTAGGAAGAGCTTGCGAATTATGAGCAAATTCCCATCTGCTGTTGTGGAAGATGCAATTGTAATATTGCAGCTGAACTTGGTAAGAAACGAGAAGAAGAAAGGCTTCATCAGTTTTTGATAGGGTTGGAAGATGCATTATATGGAGCAGTTCGTTCTAATATTTTGAGCACAGAACTATTGCCAAACTTGAATAAAGCATACTCACTGGTGTGCCAAGAAGAATGTGTTAGAAACATCTTACGAGGGAAGGAGGAACATGGAGAAGTTGTGAGTTTTGCAGTGCAGACCAATAGAGGAGGGCGAAAGTATAAAACAGTAGTGAAAGACAAATCTGCCATTTGCTCACATTGCAAACGAGAGGGACATGATTCTGAAACTTGTTTTCAACTCATTGGATATCCGGAATGGTGGGGTGACCGACCCAAAGGGGCTGGACGTGGATGAGGGGGACAGAGTGCAGGGCGTGGATAAAGTAATACGTTAAAGGTGAATACAGCCCATGTAATTGGGCAGCCATCATCATCAATGGCAGTAACGGAAGAAAATACAGCTTTTGGGACCTTGACAGCAGAACAATGGTCATTCTTTCTCAATTTGTTGAACACGTGCAAACCGGGTACTAGTGAAAAGATGAATGGTAAGGATAATTTGAATTGGATTATTGATTCCGGTGCTTTACAACATATGACAGGTACTTTAGAATGTTTAACAAATTTGAAAGATATTGTGGCATGTTCAATTGGATTACCTAATGGAGAGCAGGTGATGGTATTGAAGGAAGGATCAGTTTGCTTGGGAAAACATATCAAACTAGACAATGTTCTCTATGTTCCAAATTTGAACTGTAATTTGATATCTGTGTCGCAATTGCTTGATGGCTCTAATTGTAATGTCCAATTTACTGATAAAATTTGTGTTATATAAGACCGCACCTCGAGGATGGTGATTGGAGCGGGTGAACAGTGTAAGAGACTTTATTATTTGAAGTCAGCAGTATCAGTCCATGCATGTAAGACAAGCCATGTAGATTTTTTTGAATTATGGCATAGGAGGATGGGGCATCCGTCTGCAAAAATTGTGGAATCTCTTCCTCAAGTTGAATTTAGTAATAGTTCAGTAAAGAATAAACCATGTGACATTTGTTTGAGAGCTAAACAAACAAGAGAAGTTTTTGTTTCTAGTGACACTAAAGCAAATGAAATTTTTGAATTAATTTATTGTGATTTGTGGGGACCTTATTGTGTTAATGCTTCTTATGGAGCCTCGTATTTCTTTACCATTGTTGATGATTTTTTTAGAGGTGTATGGATATATTTGTTAACTGAAAAAACAGAAGTGGAACTTGTCATGTGTAATTTCTTTGCCATGACTAAAAGACAATTTCAAAAGATGTGAAGATAGTTAGAAGTGATAATAGGACTGAATTTGCTTGCTTGCATAACTATTTTTTTGAAAATGGAATTTTACATCAGACCTCATGTGCAGGAACACCTTAACAGAATGGACGTGTTGAGAGGAAACATCGTCATATTTTAAATGTGGCTAGAGCTTTAAGATTTCAGGCCAATCTTCCCATCAAATTTTGGGGAGAATATGTTCTGATGGTTGTATATTTGATCAATCGGACTCCTTCTAAGTTATTAGGAGGAAAGACTCCTTATGAGATATTGTTTGGTAAACCTTCTAGTTATAATCACATTCGAACTTTTGGGTGCTTGTGTTATGCTTGAAACTTAAATAGGGAAAAAGACAAGTTTGCTAGTAGGAGTCAACGTTGTTTATTTGTAGAATATTCTTTCGGAAAAAAAGGGTGGAAAGTTTATGATTTTGATACAGGAAAATATTTTGTATCCAGAGATGTTGTGTTCTCTGAATCTGAATTTCCATATGCTGATAAAGAAGGTGTGCAACCAGATCTTGTACAAGGTGCTTCTTTCGATATCACCAATCATTTTAATGGTGAATTGAATGAGGAAGACGAAAGTGAGGTACCTGAGAATTCGACTGTGACTCAAAGTGATAATAACGACCGGGGGGGGGGGGGGGGGTGTCATTGAAATCTTGGGTGAATCTGTTCTAAAACAACTTAGACCGGGTCATAGAACAAAAGAAGCTTTTACTCGGCTGTGAGATTTTGTGACATATACTACACAACAAATAAGTCCCTCTGCATGTTTCTCCAATCTAATTCCATCCACAAGTACCTCCTATCCTATAGCACATTATGTAAATTGTGACAAATTTTCTCCACAACATCGTTCTTTCTTAGCAGCTATGATAGCTAAAAAGGAGCCTGTTTCTTATATTCAGGCCATCAAAGACATTCGATGGAAAGAAGCCATGATGAAAGAAATTGAGGCACTTGAGGCTAATGGGACATGGACTGTGGAAGATTTGCTACAAGGAAAGCAAGCTATAGGTAGTAAATGGGTTTACAAGATCAAATATAACTCAGATGGTTCGGTTGAATGTTATAAAGCTCGATTGGTGATTCTTGGCAATAATCAGATTGAAGGAATTGACTACAATGAGACCTTCGCTCCTGTTGCAAAAATGGTTACTGTACGTACTTTTCTTTCGGTAGCAGCAACAAAGGGATGGGAACTCCATCAAATGGATGTTCATAATGTATTCTTGCATAGAGATTTAGAAGAAGAGGTGTACATGAAGATGCCACCTGGGTTCTCTACTCAATAGCCTGGCTAAGTTTGTCGATTACGTAAATCACTTTATGGGTTACGACAAGCCCCTCGATGTTGGTTTTCCAAATTAACAACTGCATTAAAGCGGTATGGATTTCTTCAATCTCAATTTGATTATTCATTGTTTACTTTAAATCGAGACAAGATACATTTGAGTATACTAGTGTATGTCGATGATCTTGTTATTGCGGGGAATAATGGAGTTGCCATTCAGAAGTTTAAAGATTATTTATGGCACTGCTTCTACAAGAAAGATTTGGGAATATTGAAGTATTTTTTAGGCGTAGAGATGGCTCGGAATCAATAAGGAATTTTTTTTTGCTAACGCAAATATGCTTTGGATATTATCAGTAAAGCTGGATTATTGGGTGCTAAACCATCTGGTTTTCCCATTGAACAAAATCATCATTTAGCCTTAGTAGAAAATGCATTGTTGGTAGATTCAGAGAAGTATCGGAGATTGGTAGGAAGACTGATTTATTTGACTCTTACTCGACCTGAGTTATCCTATAGTGTTCATATTTTGGCACAATTTATGCATTAACCAAGGGAAGCTCATTGGGAAGTAACTTTATGCGTGGTTCGTTATTTGAAGAGCAATCCTGGACAAGGAATACTTTTACGAGCTGATAGTGATCTTCGGTTGTATGCTTATTGTGATTCTGATTAGGGGAGTTGTCCTTTAACTCAACGATCTCTTACTGGATATTTTGTTATGTTAGAGACTTCTCCCATTTCTTAGAAGATTAAAAAGCAACATACAGTGTCGAGATCCTTTGCTGAAGCAGAATATCATTTCACGGCTACCACTGTGTGTGAACTAAAATGGTTAAAGAGTCTTTTGCTGTCTCTCAGTGTTGTACACTCCTATCCTATACTGTTGTATTGTAATAGTCAAACAGCTTTACACATTAGTGCAAATCCCGTGTTTCATGAGTGAACAAAGCACATTGAAATTGATTGTCATTTTATTCATGATGAGATTCAACATGGACATGTTCAGACTGCTTATGTACGTAGCTCTGAGCAACTTGCTGATATTTTTACTAAGGCATTGGGGATACAACAGTTTGGGTATCTTCTACGCAAGTTGGGGGTTTGCAATCTTCATGCACCAACTTAAGGGGGGGTATTAGAATATTTTAGGATCTGTAAATATCTGTCAATTATGTAAAGAGTATATTTACGATATTTGTTTTCTATGTTTAGAAGGTATTAGAATATTTTAGGATCTGTAAATATCTGTCAATTGTGTAAATAGTATATTTAGGATATTTATTTTCTATGTTTAAAAGCTTGGTTAATGCGTCTATATTGTATATATATTGGCCCTCTTTGGCCTGTGATATGAACAAAATCACATAGAAATTTTCTTCTCAAAATTTATAGAATAGAAAGCTGCCATTTTTAAATTTGAACCTAAAGTTCCTAGCACTTGCTTTTCTTTTTCCACTTGTTGGACTAAATAATATGCTCTATTGATTGAGGGTAGTGGCTCCTTCGATAGTATTTGATTTCTAACTCCTTCATATGCCTTATTTAAGCCCATTAAGATTTGAATTAATTTGGCATGGGACTCATATTCAACTATCCCTTCTTTGAGAGAACAAGTACAATAGTCTATTCAACCACATTCACAACTCGTAAAAGAATACAACTCATGCAATTCATCCCAGCATTTCCTTAACTTGTTGTAATACACACTCATGATAGAATTTCCTTATTTGATAGTATTGATCTCATGCTGCAATTGAAATATCAAAGGATCGCTAGCTACAGCATATTTTTTTTTTCACTTCTTTCCACAATTGACAAGTGAATTGAGTATATAAGAAATTCTACGCTAATTCACTACTCATTGAGTTCAAAAGCCAACACTTAACCATATAATTGGATCTAATCCATTTAGTTAACTCATTGAAATTTTTAGATGGTTTCTCAATTGATCCATCAATAAAGCCTAATTTCATTTTCGCACCTAACTTTAGCTTCAACAATTTGTTCCAAGACAAATAGTTGTTTCCATTACAAATAATGTTTCAAATATCAGGGTGATCTAAGCTAGAAAGATAATATGGATCACTAATTGCTAATTCCATATTATTGTTCGTATTTCTTAATCAAACAATCATACAACATCAATTAAGGCAGGAAAAACACAAACAAACTAAGATTAGAAAAATCATGCTTTGATACCATGACAAATCCTAGCGTGTTTCATCAAGACGTAGAGTTTTGCCATTGATGTGTTTTGTACTCAAAGTTGCAAAAAAGATGAAAGAAAATTTTGTATTGAATGAATGTGAATGGTTAATCCATTATGTACAAGAGCAAAGCTTATATATTAGCTGTAATCTATGTAACTAACTAAAATTGTACAACCAATAGAAAACAAATAAGTGTAAAAATAAGAGTAAGACATGTGCAATAAATAAACTAGTATAGATAAGTGCTTATCAACTATTATGCTTTTGCCACGTAGCAACTTAAGAGGTATATAAGGGTTTTGGGAAGAAAATTAAAAATAAAAAAGATTATAGGGTAGATGGCTTGAGGAGAGATAAAAAGGTTAAAATTTTATGTAATTAACATTCTGTTAATTCTTATTATCAATTTATTTACCAATCATTATCAAGCCAAAAATGAAGAGGATCAAACCAATTTTACAAAATTTTGTATTTCATTTCTCATTTATTTTGATCAAATTCAATTATTTTACTAGTAATATCCCTTAAATAATAGTGTGACAAGTTCTTATCATCCAAACATCTTTTTGTATAATGATTTAGAGTTCATCGAAATTTCATGGTTAACTTTCTTAATGGGAAGCACTCTCAAAATGGGTGACCTTTTTGAAAAGTAATTGATACTAAAGACAAAATTACAAGACATATCATGCTAAAATAGATAATATTTCGATATAAAGAGTTTCACTTGTTACGATATTGTTAGGTCAGGAATAATATATATGTTGCTAAGGTAAGAAATGAATAAAATATATAGATATATATTTATTCAATATGATTGAATACAAGTGCATATAACTGTGTTATTTGAACAATTACTTACTTTTATTTTATAAATTTTTGCATAGTAGTTTATATAAAACTATATTTTCTTAATAATTATTTATTATTAGTTTTATCATATTAAAGTTGTGTACCTATATTGTCATGTTATCAATTGTATGAATGTAACATGTCTTACATTATATAAGAAATATATATATGAACATTATAATTACGTATATATACATATGGCCAGTCTGTATATTTGTGCCTAACCGTGTATAGGACAGACAATATGTACGGGCACACTAAAGAAAAAGATGCGAGCTCCATGATTTATTTTTCCAAAGTAACGTATGTCTATGTTAATTGTTTATTTCTAGATATAGTTTCGACATATCATATAGATAATTAAATAGATAAAATACAATGAAAGAGACAATAATAGTTTAATGGGAGATTTTACACTCTTGCTCTCTATTTTGACATAACTAATCCCCCTCTATCTCACCATTCATTTTCATTTTTTTAAAATTGGAACCATTAAATTTATAGTTTATTTAATGGTTTATATTTAGAATAGCATAACTTAAAAGTGAGATGGATAATAAGACTGGTCCTGCATTAAATAAGGATAGGACCAAAAATCCTAATTTAATTAATTATTAAGGATAAAATGTAATGAGATCTCACTAGAAAAGAACTTTAATCATGGTCATATCTATTTTCTAATGAAATAATACGTAGTGACCTTGGAATTTTATTTTCTATATCTTTATTTACATTTAATTTTTTCTAGTCAGAGTGAAAATGGAAAATACAACCATATAAAAAAGGGATAAAATGAGAGAGAGTAGATATAATTTAAAGAAATTGCTTAAATATAATATGTGTGATTAATGGGAAAAAATTATTAAGCATGATTATTTATGAGAGGTGTGTTTGTTTTTTTTTTTTTTTTTTTTTTGGGTGGTGTGGGGGTTAGGTAGGGAAGGTAGGGTTAGGTTGGGTTGGATTGGGGTGGTGGAGGTCAGTAGTCAAAGAAGTATAAGATTATTTGTATGCTTATGTGTATGTGCCCCTTAGTGAGTAATTAGTTGAGAGACCCCTTCTATGTGCACTCATTGCACATGATTCTCTACATGTATATGCGTACATGTATAGATAAATTAGTGAGTCATGGGTCTTGTAACGCCTCAGTTTAAAAGTAGTAAATAGTTAAGCCAAAATATGCTAATGAGCTTATTTTAATCGCTTGGCCCAAAAGTTTTAAGCTTGTATTGATAAAGTATTTACAACCATGGTTTTATAAACTAGTACTATAACCTCCTACAATCTATGTGGGGCATTTAACTATGGGGTCTTACAATCTCCTCCCCTTAAACATGCAACGTCTTCGATTCGGGCCACCAATTACCTATAGATCATCTTAGAAGCATATAAGAAATCACATCCTAATGATACTTTCCACCTTCCTCAAACCTCTTGTCTAAACTAGAGTTAGACATAAATCATCCATCTATTGGTAGAGGGTTCGCTCTGATATCATTTGTAACACTTTAAGCCTAAAGTAGCAAATAGCTAAACTAACAAATACTAATTGGCTTATTTCAACTATTTGACCAAAAAGTCTTAAGTTTATATTGATAAGGTATTTATAACCATAGCCTTATAAACTAATACTATAACCTCTTACAATCCATATGGAATACTTAATCATTAGGTCTCACAAGTCTAGTATTGTATGTGTATATGTACGCTCTATTGGGAAAATAGGCTTATAAAAGATGGGATTAGAAAGTCAAACTAAGACTTGAAGATACGATAAATTGCTTTTTTTAAAGAATTAAATGCTTTCAACACTAATATTGCTAAAAGATAATTTAATGTGCTTGTTATACATAATTCTCTAGATGTGTATGTGTACATGTATACATGAACTAGTGAGTCATGGGTCTAGTGTTGTGTGTGTACATGTAGGCTCTATTGGGAAAATAGGCTTATAAAATATGGGATTAGAAAGTCAAACTAGGACTTGAAGGTATGATAAATTCTTTTCTTAAAGAATTAAACGCTTTCCACACTAATATTGCTAAAAGATTTAATTTAGTGCACAATTCTCTTATGATACAATTAAATTCAGAAACTTAGTCCTTTTTCAAGTTTCTAATCACATTAGCGATATAGTAGGAGATGGTTATTTTCAAAGTTATCATTAGAGAGAAAAATGAGAGACTAACTTGAGAAATTGGTGTAAAATTTGCTTAAACATAAAATAGCTTATACCATAGGTGTTGATCCTATCATTATGATGCTTCAATACTTTTTTAAGAGTCATAATCCTTAGGAAAATTGGATCTTATGCGTGATCTTGTGTCTAAATTAGTTATTAATTGATTTAGGCCATTCAACGTAAAGCAATACATTTCAAATTATTGAAACAATATACCTGTTTACGCTTGAGTCTTGTTTTTTGATAAAACAATTTATGTGAAATTTTGTGGGATGAGTTATTTAAACCTTTTTTTTTTTTTAGTTAAATCCTGATATATTTTGATGGAAGACTAGTGGTGATGCTCCTAAGTTACATTAACCTTAGCTTTAAACCTATTCAACAAGAGGAATTTCATATGATTTCAATGTATTACTTAGACTTTATTTACAACAATAAAAGTTAAATAGTTTTATGCAATATTTCATCTAAAGCAATTTATGAGTGGATATGGTATTATGTAAACCTATTTCAATGGAAATAGGTAGATAAGGTACTTCAACGTTAGTGAAAAGAGGAAGGGGAAAAAACCAATTTACAACAATTCAGTAAGCTAGACTTGATTAGAAATAGTAGACTCGATAATCTCTAGATAGGATTGAGTACGAGGTAAAAAAAAAAAAAAATAGAATTTTATGTATCATTTATACATTATATAATACATTTATTAATAAATTCAATTTTGATTCTATTAATTTATACGTTTTCCTATAATGGTATAAGAGACTTTTTTTCCACAAAGGAGATAGTGCTCTCCATGGAACTCACTTTTTCATATAGCCACATTAAAAGGTTCACGAAGAAACCATCTAAAGACATGTACATCGCATGGCAGGCAAAAGGCAAAAGCCACATCGCAATGGGGGACTACATAACGTAGAACCTACCGTAATGGTCTTACACAACTCATCCTTAACATTTGTTATTAATGACTCTATCGGTCTTGTTGTAGGACGAATTATGATTTTTTAGACAACAAAGATAGACATATTTAGAAAGCTTTTATAATTAAAAAAATGATTAGAGAGAAACTATAATGTCACCATTCTACACAAGGTACAAGAATCTTTTCTATGTAAGACTTGTTAGCACTCGTATTTTGGGTTTGAACATGAAAGTTACAAAATATCCTTTTTCCTTTTTCCCTTTTCCCACTTAAACAACTTGAGAAATTTTCAAGCAAGTGAAAAGATTTTTTCGGTTATTAGAATTTAGAAGGAATGAATGCATAAGAAGTTATAATTTTTATGTAATTTTTCTGTTGAATCCTCAACTAAAATATGCTACATGCCACGTCTAAAAGATTACGAAATAAATTGGAAATTTGTTTAATTTTTTGGAACTTCTTCCACATTGATCCCACATATGTTAAATATCATACTGTAAATGTGAAATTGCAACTTCATTCAGAAGTCATTGGTTAAATGCATCTGTTCCGAACCCTGGAAACATGATTTTTCCTTTCAAAATTTAATGGTGTATGAATATCTCCAAGCCACCAAAGTTTCCGAAATTGTTACTTGAGAGCTTTTAGCAATAGTTTTGAGAGCCATTAACGGGCAATCTCTGCAAAGGCAAATGCTTTTTCTATAAGTCTTTTGAAAGGAAAACCATTATGTCAAGCTAATCTTATTTATAAGGTTATTAAGTTTATCTAATTCTATTATGCTTTTTTATTTGATTTGGTAAATATGAAATACTTCACTTATATTTTCTCTAAGTAGATTAGACCTTTTTTTTTTTTTTTTTTAAATTGTGTGCTTATATCATTATATCATCAAAAAGTTTTTTAAGACTCCTACATGATCATTTTTGGCCTTGATAAATGTGTATGGACAAAGTTGTTAATAGCCGGTCGCGTTTATGTGATGCCTTGTTTTGAGTGATATGGAAAGGCCTTCATCTAATAATACGTGAAGAGATATGTCAACAACTTATAAGCATGTGTGTGATAGACAATATTCTTGAGCAAAAGTTAAGCATTCTTTGATAGATTGAGCATTTGATCCTTCACAATAGAATTTCAATAGCATAATGCTTTTTCTTTTTTTTTTTTAATTTAGTCAATGTATTAAATGAGTAGAAGAATACAGCTACTTATATGCTGTTTTCTTTGAAATGAGGAGAAAAATGCACCTATTTATAGATTTTGGACCTTATCCTTAGGACTTGGATGACTCTATAGATCGATAGACCAAATGAGCCTCCATAATTATTTGTTGGATTGATCTATGTATGAGATATATCCATCATTAATGCTATGTAACTCCTCTTTAAGTTCTAATATATATAATTCCTTATTGGACTTCCTACAACCCATACTCATGGGTGAGCCCATTGAGCACACAAACTTACCAAAAAGAGCTATGAGCAGTAATTCGGTTTAGTGATCCTCATTTTAATTTTATTAAGTCAAATCTTCTTAAAGACATCTCTATTAAATGGGCCTTAATACTGTAAACCCCACGAATTTAATGGTTTAGGTAATGAATCGATTTAAATATTTTAAGGAATTAAACTAATTAAAATTTTAAATTTGAACATAATACAAAGGATAGAAACTCTAAAATTTTGCTCGAAACCTAAATTGCGTATAAAAACACTAAATTCGATGTACGTATAAATGCTCGAAATAAAATTCGAACTTGATAAAAACTTTAAAACTACAACTTTAAGCTTATAAAATGAATAAATATAGCTTAATAGTAATATAATCATAGTCGATCGCAATTATCGACTAAATCGTGTAATTACGTATAAATCTTAACAAAAACGTTAAAATAACTCATAAATATTATAAATATAACGGGTATCAATTAAATTAATAAATTTTCATAAAATCACAAAATTAATTTATAAATATTAATTTTATGATTTTTATGTTTGGAAAAATTAAATATATTTATTTTTATTTTCCTTTTTCTTTTCTTTTTCTTCTTCCTTTTTTTTTTCCTTGCTTCCACGTGATTTCTAGTCTTAAATTATGGCAGCCCATGTTTGTTAATTGTAATTTACAAGTGTCAATAATATATGGAAGAAAGGACAAAGTATGAAAGTAAGTGTCTTATCTCAATTAATAAAAATACTAAGCAAGATTTCTTTTCTTCTTTTTCATTTGCTTTTAATCCTCCTTGTTTCTCCTTTACGTTTAGAACTTGGAGAAAAAAAAAATTAACACACATATTGAACCAAAACACAAAGAAGAAGAAAAAGGGATTTTTACTATTCAATTTACTAAAGTAATTAGGTAAGTTATTTATTTATTTTTGTACATATATATATATATATATTCTATAACATGTATATGTATATTGACTATATATATTTTTATTTTAAGTAATTACATGTATGCGTGAATATATATGTATATTATACATAGTATATAGCATGTACATGCATGCGTATATAATATATATATATATATATATACATACTATGTATTTCTTTATGTATGTACATGTGTACGTGACTATATATATATGTATATGTACATAGTATTTATTTTTAGTATATGATGTATAATTGTAAATATACGTATATGATATATATACATGTATTATGTCTTTCTGTATTTATTTACATATGTAGGTATTTAGTATTTTCTTCATGTAAATATATATATATATATTTATATTTATGTAGGCGTGAATATGTATATGAATATATATATACTTAGTATTTTGATTTTATGTTACCTATATGTATATGCGTATAATAGGTATATATATGTATATTTATACTTAGTATTTTCATTTGATAAAAATTTTCTATATATATATATATATATATATATATAAGTGGCTGGATGTGATATGTATGTATAATCTTATTAATTGTATTTCATATTTTAGTATATATATATATATATATATATATAATACAATCGTATATATACATATGTATATAAAGTATAAATCCATGTATGTTCTACACATATGTATACTATATAATATATAATTAAGGTTAAGATAATTTAATACATAAAGTATAGTATATGTATGAAAGTACGTATATAAATAGTATCGTATATGTAGAAATACGAGTATATTTAAATAGTATATATATAATATGCTATAATATTAATTTAATAAATAAAGTAATTTAATAAATATATATATGTACCACAATATTAGGAGAAAGTACAATAAAAAGTAATTTAGAAAATTTAATAAAATATAGTAATAAATAATAATATATAATTATACTGTAAAATAAAAGAAATAAGAAAATAAAAAAAAAAATTATGAAAAATTCATAAGGGTAATACGTGGTACTCCTATACGTTGCCACGTCATTACTTAAGAATAAATTAAGTAATTTTCATAATTAATAATAATAATAAAATAATTGATTAATTAGAAAAATAATAAAGTATAAAATTTTGAATTAATAAATCTTAAACCTTAAAAATAAGTTAAAATAAGTAATTATAGTAAAATAGGCTTAAAATAAGAAAATTATAAAATATATGATTTAAATAATTATTAAATCATAATTATACTAAGAAAAATTTTAAAATGATATTTTTATAATTACTTAAGTCAAAATAACAAATTTCATAGTATTTTTATATCATAATCGAAACTATGAGTTATAATGTCTAAAACGAACCCTATTACAAGAAAATATGGTAAAAAACGATTGAAATGAATTATAAGTTCATAGGAATTCGAACTAAATTAAAAAAGTTATATACGATTGAAAATTTAAGATAATTTAAGTGAGAGATTTAAGTCAAATTATATTTATATCACACTTGGGTTATAGTGGGAAATTATGCAAATAATGACAAATATTTAGTTAACAGAGAAACTTAGATTTTCAGAACACTTATAAGCTTTTTTATTTTTTAGGTATTCGATTATCGAGTTTAGGAATTCTGAAAAGCCAGGAAAGTAAGCATAACTCAGGTGAGGGAGTTCTTATGATTTGCTATTTGCTTACTGTGTGCTATTTGTATGTTTCTTATTGGTTGATACTGATTGTTTGATTAAATGATTGATTGTTTTGTGCACTAGCATATAAATGATCACTTTCTTAAACTGGTAAATATACTTGTTTTACTAAAATAACTAGTTATATCTATCACATGTCTATGACCCATTTGGTATATTGATGGAAAGTACTAACTTTGCAGATTTTTGAGAAAAGTGTTTCTAAAAGACGTTCTTTTTTCAATCTTAAATATATTTTGCATGATTTTGTGAGGGCTTGTAGTGGTCATAAATGATATTTTTATCTTTAAAGCAAAACTAACATAGTATCTTCAATTGATTGCGAGAGAACTTGCATAATTATGCTTGTGGTGCCTTAGATATTTGTTAATAGCGAGATGGACTCATTATTTATGCCCGAAGGGCATTTTATATGTTTAGTAAGTGGCTTTAGTTAGGGTTCACTTATATTGATTGTTGATTCTCGAACTAGGGTAATAGTCGAGTAATGCCTAGTGGGACGTTGCCCCTAAGCAGCTTCATGCGGTTAATGTGAGGTGCTCCATGCGGATAAGTATGGAGGAAAAATCGATGTGTAGATGACGTAAATCTACACTTTTCATGGTTATGGATGTGTTATTTGCATTCATCACACTTGCATTCATTTTGTATGTAAATAGCTTATATATGTGTTAATAATGTTTGATAACTCGCTTGACAGTAATGGTGAAAAACAAACTCATTGAGTCGTGGTTTGTTCATTCTCCTATAGTTTCTTGTAAGCAGGGATTAAGATAAACTTAAGAGTAGAGTATTAACTGGAGATAGGTTGGATAATGTTAGAGTTAATTGAAAAGTGTATAGCAGTATAGAAATAATTTATGTAGAGTATATTCATATGATAAAATTATATAGTATTTCTTGTAAATTAGTAAGTTGTTTTATTTTATCTCAGCATTTGGTAGGAGATACCGATTCTCTATAGTTTTGATGGACTGTGGCTTATCGAATATCCATATTCACTTATGTTTTATGTCAAACTATTTAATTAAAATCGAAAACCTTAATGTTTAATTATTTAGAGTCTTGCAATTTCTGACTTACAAAACGAATTTTATATCATAGATATATACATGATATGAAAATTTTAAATAATTCTACTAAACCCCTCTCAAAAGTCATGATAAACACCCCCCATTAGCTCATAAAGTTGATTCATCATATAAGTCTAGGCCAATCCCCTTACCACGTTGCCATAAAAGCCTTCTACAATAAATATAACAAAAAAACTTAAATGTCCTAAAATAAAAAAAATAAAAAAATAAAAAAAGAGGACATTGGACATGTATAATTAGAATAGTGAGAAATTTTGTATTTTTATCTTCTTTAATTTTTGAAGATTTTATTATAGTTAATTTTGCTTTTTATGTTTTACATTATTTGTTGCTATTTTTAAGTTAAAATACTTAGACCAAGACTAAAAGCACCTTTTCGAAAATTAGAATTCTAAATACTCAATTTCAAAGACAATAAAAAAATTAATGTCCAGTTTGGTATATGGAAATGGACTTATATTGAAATCATATTATGATTTTGGGTTTTATTTCATTTCTAATATTTGGAAGTGTCTCGAGAAATGGAATCATGATTCTTTAAAACTAATGATCCTAATTTTTTTAAGGAAATTGAACTCCCCATTTGAAAAGAGAGAATCATAAATCTCATTCCATCGTCTTTAGTGAAAATTTACATAAATAACCTTTAACGTACCATATAAATAAAGTAAATTATTGGTATTTTTTATAAATACTGATATATATGTATTCATTCTATTCCAAAATTTGTTACATCCATATATAGCCAATGATTTTAGGGATATTTATAATTCCATCTCATTCGAACTCATTTTATGCCAAACATTTTTACACATTAAACACGATGTGACGTTACCATATATGAAGGAAACATGAGAGCACGGTGGAGCAATCCGAATATGATTCGTATTAATATTCCTTGGACAGGTGTCAAATGACTCGGCTAATTCTGTTACCTATTCTTTTGAAGCAGCTTCGATGGTATTACCTTCAGACAGGAGTGTTTGGCCTCATCAAGTTGCATCAGAAAGCACTGTACATATTGCGGCGAGCTAACATAATTCTCTTTCTTGTTCTCAAATAAAGCCAGTTCTCCGTTCACAAACCACTAATTAAGGTGCCGCAAAAAGTGTGTAACTTAGGATCAGAAGTCGACCATGACTGGAAAAAGAACACCCCAATAATGTGCATGAGCATATGACCTAACAAAGTCGACCAATAGTGACTAACTCGGAAGCACCTCATAGTGGCCACGTATTATATTACTTGCTTATTCTCTTTCCCGGAAGCTCAAGGCTTCTCATTTCATCAAAAACCTACGAAACATAATAATTATTTAAGTATACCATATATTATAGTATATTACCTTAGGTATGTTTATGTGTGTTTAAGCGTGTAACGTGTCCGATATCTATGACCGTATATAAAGGTCGAATCTGGGGAGAGTTTAGTGTCAAAAAGAGAAGAGGAAACGTATCTAAGATAATGTATATAAAATGAATGTTAGATCGAAGTGGAGGTTGACCTGCGTCAGAAGAGAGAAAAATAGGGGAGAGAATAGATTAATTTTTTGGATTAAATGTATACTTTGTTGATCTGTAAGTTTACTTTTTCATGCTTGTTCATATCTCTAGATCAATATGTCATACATATTATGAGCGAAACCCAAAGAAGAAAAATGGGAAAATTAAAAAAAAAAAAAAATTAAACACCTACTATCGTTAAACATGAAAGGAACTGCATGATACCCTTCGAATTCATCAAAATCCAAAAATATGCTACACCGCGGAAAAGCATGAATTATTTTACAGCAAAAGCTCTGTTCACATGACACCTTAGCTATGAATGTGTACATATAATAGAACCAAAGCATAAAGGGTGCAGTAAACAATCAAAGCAAAACTGTTCCTTCATAGTCTCAATGTTTGGATTTTTTCTTTTTTTTTTTTTATTGGGTTGTTTCATATTTTTTGTTTAAAGGGTTATATATTTTGCATGCTGAACTTGGCAAAATAAATAATAAAATTGATGAATTCTATTTTAGTTCCTTAACAGCCATCACTAACAAAGGTTAATATCATTTTTTATTTATTTGCTCCCTTTTGGGGCCAAACTCATTTTTCAATATAGTTAACGCACATAATCAACAGTTAAAGGGGTCATTTTACAATTTATCTGAAAAATAGGAGGATGGAAACATATATGGATAAAAAGGAAATAAGGAATCGGAAGCATTAATTGGAGAATGCAAGAGAGAACAAAAGAACTTATTTTATCATGTATAACTGGTTAAAACCCTGCGCTGTGCATGGATTTTAATGAACGTTTGTTATTTAATTGTATAAAAAAAAATTTATATTCTATAATTTATGCATCTGTTGATGGTTATATAAAATGTTATAATATTTTGAAAAAGTTATAATTATTTGAGTTATGGGAATACAACATTAACGTTGCACCTTTTTTACATTTAGTTATAGAAAAGTCACAAGTCTTCTATATATATATATATATATAGAGGATGCATCTTTGAGTACTGAAAAGGTATAGAAAATATTAATGCAAAGATACAAGTAGTAAAAAGTCTTTTAGAAAAGAATAAAAAGTGAGTAAAAAAGGGAAAGTAAAAAGTCATGTTGCATATAGACTTTTAACTTATTAAATATAAAAATGATATTATAACCTCTAAAATTATATATTATAATAGATTAGATGAATTACAATGATATTCTCTAATCATTATCAAAATCATATAAACAAGTCAATTTTAAAAATACCACGCTGACACCCTTGGAGTTGGAAAATTTCATCTCCAATGCAATACCAAATCAAGTTTTTTTCATAAATATATTCATTACTTGATTATTTCAATTTATAATCAAATTTGAAGGCTTAATTAGGAGTGTAATTAAATCCAATTAAACTGATATAGTATTGAGTTCGAGTTTGAGTGTGGCTTGAAAACTTGAAGCTCAAGTTCAATTTGAGTTTGATTGAGTTCTAAATTTTAAACTTAAGATCAACTCAAAAATATATATAGTAAGTTCAAACTTGACTCGATTAATTTGATTAAATTTAAAGTTTTTTTTATAAATTTTTCCTAACTAATATCATATTTACTTATATTTAGATAAATTTAAAATATATTAAAAATTAGACTAAACTCGATTAGAATTACAAGCTTAGCGAGCTTAATATTTTAAAGCTCTAGTTTGAACTATCATGAGATTGAATTCTAATAAAACTTAAGTCGATCTTATATAGTTTGCGATTCGGTTTGATTCATTTACACCTTTAGGCTTAATTATAATATTATACCTAAAAAAAGATTTATTTTCTATTGTGTTGCATTTATAACTAGGGGTACAAGTATTACATTTCAGAGATTCAAGATCATTGTATAAATTTTAATAGTTTTCAGGTGGATTTCGTTATGGTTTGTTCTTTTCATCATATAGTGGATGCCATGTCTATATTACGTATGCTTAAAAATGTAAAATAATTAAGTAATCACCTAGAATAACCATCGAAAAGAAAAAAAAAAAAAAACTTATTTTTGCATGACTGTCACCCAAAATAACTATTCAAAATAATTGAAGTCTAATAAAGACCATCCAAAACCAACTATCTCTATATCTTGCTTTTAAATTTATTTGACTAAAATTATGTAATAAGATTCTACAAATAAGATCGTGATCTTTGTGACAAGAAAGGATAGTAATTATTTAATTTTACTGACCAAAGAAAAGCGCGGGTTTTTAGTTTTTACTCCAATACTAATGAATAAAGATTGGAAAACGAACCGATAGATTCATTAGCACCGACGAATCCTGGTTTCGAATCTTAAAAATTGAGAAAGACGTTCATGACATATAGTGCCACCGTCCACGGATAGAGGTTAGCATTTCTTTATTGTTTTTTGTTAGTATTCTTGCCTGTTGACATCGAGTCAACCCAGACAATTCAATCTCATTTTCTATCTTCCTGTCATACTATATCTCCACCAAGAAGAAAAAAATGGTCTAGAAACGAAGCACGCGCAAAATTATTCAAACTATGTCCAAGCACCAATTCAAACAAATAAGCTTGATGGTAAACTGGTACCATTCTTTCCCTGGTTATTGTCGTGTAAAATATGGGTGGTAATTATTCATGGCCAGTTGTTTTATTGCTTGAACTGCATTTTCTAATATCGTAGACCAAGATTTTAACTACTAAGGCACGCTCTCATAGTATAGATTATTAGTAGGTATATTTAATTTTACAAGCAAAGTCGAAACAATTATATGGAAATAGTTATTGACTATACTGATATATGGATTTGAATTTTACAAGGTTTTGAAGCAGGGTATGTGTTTAGAAGGGAGAAATTATTATCGACTTTTATTTATATAGCATATGTTAATAAAATGTGTCTTTGAATTTTCGATAAATTCTTGAACGTTGCTACGTACAAATTTTCACGCCAAGGATTCGTACACATGTTTCCATCAAGATGATCGGATTGAAATGAATTCGCTTTATTTGAATCAATCGGGAGAGAGCAGCTACGAATTTTTTAACGTATGTCTCTCAAAGGAAGTCTAGAAAACAATGTACAATATCCATTTGTGAAAGACTTAAAATTTAATTTTTAAACCATAAATATCACTTTCCGTTTCGTCATATTCAAAAATAAGGAGATCGCGAATGCTGTTAATACCTTAAATGTCCTTTAACATAATGATCGTAGGAGCTTGCATAACTTAACATGATAATTATCCCATTTTTCAGAAATCTTGTTTTGTTTATAATAGTAATTGATAAACGAATGCTTTTAGCTGTGGTCTGTCTTTATCCCTTAAAATAACATTTCACATTAATATGGGAACAATGAAGGATCCATGCACTTTTAGTTCCAGTGATTTTCCTTTCCCTGATAGTTTGCATGAAATAGTCATAACAAAATAGCGACCTTGTTATTGAATAGACAAATGATATGTATAGCAGTCGATTATATTGTTTATTGTTTAGATGGACTGAAATTATATACAAATGATAAATTAAAAATAGTCTCAAAGGAGATGAAATACCTCATTAATTGAAAACCCTAGCCTCCACATAAATTCCTTGCTTAACCTTTCCCTAAATGCTACATCAAAGCAAACCACCATCATTTAACCCTAAACCACATCCATCTCGAACCCTAAGACCATCATCAAACTATACCCCACCATCTAAACCTGTAAAGCCTCACCTAATCTTACCATGAATAAGGGATCTAATAGGGTTGCATAGTGAACCAAATGCAAACCATGAGTTCCCCAGATGCTAATTAGGTGGGCTGACCGCTATTATCTTAACCAAATGTGGATTTTGGATTTCGATAAATGAGTCCCTTACTAAAAAGGATTAATTGTTGTATTGTAAATCATTAGCATATCATATAATGTCCAATTTTTGTAAATTTTATACCATTAGAAAACTAATGATAGATGTATTGATGAAAAGTAAAATCATATACTTGTCAATAAATGTTTTAGAATGTAATTTGTATCTTCTAAAGGGGACCGATTCCATTTGTTGCATCTCTATACCGAAACTTAATAGTATTTGTTCTTTGTCAGTTCGATGGTGTATATGGCACTTTTGGAGAATTAAGAATCTAAAAGTGCGGCCGTTCTGTTTTATATTGTTCTTTTGTACTCCGCCTATCGTCGATAAAAGTTGCAATCTATGACTTGAACTAACGACGCGTGGGAGCATTTTTCCTTTTGACTGTCCCTGATGACTTTGAAGTTCCTATATTGACCAATTGTCAAACTCCTTTTCTACGTTTTGCTCTTTTTAAATCCTTTATCATTTGTAATTTATAGTGTCTCATAAATACCATATCTGTTTAGCTTATGATGGATGGATCGAATTTTCTTGCTGGATGTTTATAAAACCACGAGTAAAATATTAGTTTGGAAGAGAATGTATCCGATGTATCTAGTGAAACGGATGCGGTAGATATCCTTTTTTTTTTTTTTTTTGTTATTACTTCAATATTTCAATATAAATAAAATATTAAAAAAAAAAAAACTAAATGGTAAAGTAAGACATGACAGTAGTAATGATTATAATAAGGAAAATGAATATGTAATATGGAAAAAAAAGGAAACTAAATGAAATATTACATTTCTATATATGAATGTTAATTGTAGAAAATAAACATATGAAAATTGGAAATATAACATAAATTCCGAATAGTTCAAAAGATAAAAAGGGCCACTGTTGGAATGGAAAAATTATGGATTTGAATCCTTTAAAGTCATTTTTTCCTAAAATTTCCTAGAGTTTCAAATTAATGCTTATTATTCCTTAAATTCTTTTAAAAAGATATGATTTTTAAAAAATTTAGATACTAACAATAATTAATTTTTAACTTCAGGAAAAAAAAAAAAAGTTTAGAAGATCCATTTCCAAAAAGAGTTATTCAAGAATTTGGAGTGGATTGATATTTTCTCAACTCACAGAAATGGTTGTCTCTCATTGGATACTAAGATACCCAAGATCTTTCTTAAAGTTTTTAATTTATTCTACTATGTATTATTCAACGATCTTTAATGTTATAAATTGCTGTCATTTACTTTAATAAATATGCCACCAACAATAACAAAAAAGTCAGATAGTCAAGCAAATTTACAATTACGTTAATCCAGAACACATAGCGCGATCCAACAATCCCATTGTGTGGTTAAAAATTAACAGGCCAATTAAAGGAGTTAAGAATGCAAACATCAATACATAATTTATAGCTCCCCAAATTGAAAGTAATCAGTAGGTAAACTAATAGGCATTTATAATCCCTTACCAAAAAATAATATACATAAAGAACAACTTGGATGAAGCTATGTAACATGGTCAATAAAACATGGACATCGTGCTTTTAGTTTGAGTGAGCATGTATAGAGGCGCGGATAGTTAGTTTTTGAGGAAATTCAACAAGCCCTAATTTGTTTATAGTACCATCGGCAATTCAAGACATGTTCATAAACACAAACATGCCACACTTACAATAAATTTAGATAATAAAAAACTTCATACAACAGATAAAAGAGTCATACTGATTTGGACCTATTTATAAACATATCCTTAGCCAGATCTCTAGCATCTAAACATATTTAGAAACACATTTTTTATGATGGAGACTTTAATGTTGATGTTATGGATTTTGTTTAAAAGTTTACAATCATATACTGATTTAATCTGGGTATGAAATACAATTAATAAACAAGTCATAATAGGGACTGGGATTTATAGGCACATACTCGTCTCTCTATCCCTCTACTATGATTACTCAAACAAATATTTGTTGGAATCACAAAAGGTACTGACGCCCAGAAATACTAGGATCGCCTTTTGTTTCGATCTAATCATATGGCTAAGAGTATTTAATTAATGTACAAAATTAAATTGCTTAAATCATGGGTTTACGTTAAAATTTGTATAAGGTTTGAAAAAAAAAATTGTTTGGTCATAGAAATTCTGGAGTAAATACACAATAACTCGTAAAACTTTGAAGTTCAACAGTGAAGTTTAATACTTTAAAATATTACATAATCAAGTAGGCAAAACTATTTATTTATATTTTCGTGCCACGCAGTATTATGTATCACAGCCATTAAATGGCAGGACCCATGGGCAAAACTAGACATTTACATTAAACATTGAAAAAAATATTAAAAATTGAAAAAACTGAAATAATAAAAAATAAACGAATTTGCAAAGGAAAAAAAAAAAAAAAAAAAGAAACCCTTAAGTAACATGTGGGGCCAATCCAACGACTCTGGCTTGCACTTGACTAGAAAGTATTGGAAGACCTCCACTAATTTGTCCATTGAAAATTGATTGCATTCTACTTTTGTTCTTTTGACAAAATTGTTAAGATTGAAAGCTTTGAACATAGATTGCATTAATCCGAAGAGTTGTAGGATTCCTCATATGTTTTTCCCTCAAATTGTTGTTAACTGTGTTATCTTTCTTTAGATTTATCGATAATTCGATAATACCATATAATTCTATTTCTTTTATATATGACTAGCATAAATTAGGAACGTTAATGGTTCATTTAGTTCAAATCATGGACCAAATCAAGAGGCTAAACCAAGCTAGATTTGGGATGTCTTAATTCAAACCACTAGTGAACCAAACTATTTTCAACTATTAGCTTTCAAAAATACTTAGCTGTTTTTGTCATATTTGGTTGTTCACAATGCACATCTATCACTATACTTTAACTTGTACAATTCAAGACAAGATTTTTTAAGTAAAAAAATTATTAAATAGATTATAATTATATATATGCATATAAACAATAAAAAAAGAAGTATGGATAATAGTTCCTCTCAAATTAGCTTAACTTGTTATTAAAACTTATCTTGTAAATTCTATGCTTGACCATCCACATTATGTAATAAGTAAGTTAAAAGGAGAAAAGGGCTATACATTTGCACAACATTGGGGTCTACTGGAGTCTAATCAGGAGAGACTAAGATAGAAGTGTGAGACTTTGAGAGAATGAACTATTTTTCGCCTTAGCAATGGTTTGATCTCTAAGGGTAGGAATTTGAAGTTAGTAGAGTTCTTTTTGATCTCGTAAGTCTCCCATGTATCAAGTGAGGAGAAATTCTTAAGCATATATAGAGTTTGGTCATTGAAAACTTTTGTTGGATCATAATTAACCTCATGTAATTAACCCTTGTAGACCTCTAATATCCCGGCCAGACCAACGATGGAAGGGTTTATGGTACTTGACGGGTCAACGGATCAATTGCTTGATAATAGCCTCTTCATGATATAAAACTCACCAATAAGATTATAAGTAAATTGAATCAAGATGATAATGTATTAAGTTCGAATTTGCAGTCAACTTGAAATTTTAGAGTTAGACCTTAGACAAGAACTCAACTGTAAATGGCTCCTATGGTTATTTTTCATCAACTTAGGCCAGCTCCACAGTATGGCACCTTGAAGAGCCTTCCAAAAGATCCGGCAAAAATTGTGTGTAGCATATTACGTAGACAATTGTCTATGTTACTTACTTTTTTATTTTTGGGCATCTGTCTACGAACTTATTCAAAAGGTTAAAAGGGAAAATAAAAATCATTTCCAAATTTATTCTTTTGTAAAATGTGTAACTAGCCATGATAAAAAGTGCAATGTTGTACCGTTGGGCACTGCTAAATGGGTCCTTATTATGATATATTATATGTTTTATTGATTATATATAGTATATTCATGTATTTTATAAACAACATATCATATATAAAATATATAAGATACTAGAAGATTACATTTGATATATTATGATATAATGACATAATAAGGACAGGTCGTTCATTAACCCCCAAAGAAAAAGGACAGCTTGTATATTAACAAGAATTTAATATATTGTATGATTAAAATATGTATTTCGATCAGAAAAGTATATGACATACACATAATAATTAGATCTAACGGATTGGATCTCCCGCGATTCAAGTGTACATTTTAGGCTCTCTTATTGTGAAAAACCAAACTTTTGCTTTGATATGAGGCTCAAAGGTCATATATAGTAATATTAGTTTACCATTTATCGTGTCAAGTGCTAATGATAAGAACAAAATACGAGCGTTAGAACAGTTTCCTTAAGAAAATGGCTGATTTTCAACTATATAATTTCAAATTAAATTAGTAGTTTTGAAATAACCTATAATATAATATTTCTAATTGTTGACACTTGATTCTTGCCCAGATTAAGGCCAAAAGAGCAATGCCCATCATGAGGGATATTGATATGTACTCGAGCAAACGGTAAGCTCGTCCGTCACCTTGGGACCTCCTCGTGAAACCATGTGCTTACGCTAAGGAAAATGTGAGTTGTTGACAAACTCATCCTTTACATTGTGACCCATTTGACAAGCCAAACAACATTGGCCGAGCAAGTCGCCCCTCGATCATTGACTCAACATACACCGATTGTCTGGCGCAAGCTTAGAGCTTAATTTGCCCTCGATCAGGCATCAACCAATCACTTCCTTAGCATCTCTGCTTGCCTTTTATCTTTAGCGGCTATTCTCTACCACAGCTCATTAATAAGCGATGTACATCCATAGTATGGCCAGCATACTTAGCAATCCTTACAACTATCAGGTCCCTAAGCTACAGATTTGGTGGTCTAGCTGATCACAACGTACTGCTCGTAGTGAAGCTCAGTCTTTATTGCAGAGTGCAGTATCAGCTAGTAGCTAGTACGAATGAACCTCTGATCGTTATGTAGCCAAGTAACTCTCATAAAAGGCATCAAGTGCCATGAAGTAAGACAAAACACTCTCTCTCTCTCTTGAAATCTTCCTTCTTCCTCCTCCTCCTTCTCTCTAAACTTGAGATTGACACACTATACATATTATAACTACTAGGCAAGTACAATTCCTAAGGTTCTTAGTGCTCGTCCTCCATTTTTTTGGTCTTCCTTACTAACTTGAGTGTCAAAGAGTTTCCATAGCTATACCCATTGAGGGCTTTTTGCAAGTATTGAGGAGAAAGAGACCAAGCCAAAGCATACTTAAATTGATCTCCACATAAGTTTACTTATCCTAATTGATTTATCTAAGATCAACATTTTGGTGCTCACTGTTTTAGGCCACCACAACAATGATGGCAAAAAGAAAAAACAATAACTTGCAAGCTTCCCACATGGAGGATACCAATACCTCCCAATAAGGCAAAGGTGATTAAATACTTCTACCACCTCAAAATGAAAGTACCAAAGTCCAACAACTCAAATCACTTGTCCAGCAAATGCTCTAAGAAAGTCGAAAATATTGTGAATCTATTGTAACCTTATATAAAGATGTTGCATTACTTAAGAATGCATCCCAAAAAGGTGCAAATGAGGAGGCAACCATTGACTCCTCCTCATAGCTAAGCAAAAATAATGACCTATGCACCACATACCTTATATGCTCGCATGAGTAAACTCACCAAGATCACTAACCATACGAAGACCTGTACGAATGGCTAAACTGCAATCGCAGTAAAACGCATGTGAAAGGAAAGTGCACAATGACAAGTAAGCCAGTTGATGGCTTATCACCAAGGCAATTGCTAAAGGACTATGAAGACATGAACATGAACAAGCTTAATGAACACATTTACTGCACCTCTAGTATGTGTAATCAGAAGAAAGTTAAGTTGTTCGTACGGGTGTCGTGCTTTACGCAGATAAAAGGCCCATTTATCCCTTTAATCCTTGAAGAAACACTCCCCATAAGTGCAAGATTTCCACATCTAAACACTTATGATGGCACTATCAATCTAGACAACCACCTCAACCACTTCTGAATAATGATGAGCCTCCACAACTTCTCTGATGTCATCATGTGTAAAGTCTTCCCTAGTATGCTAGCAAAAGCCCGCTTTGCTCTAGTTAATGCCCTCCTTGAGGCATCTGTCACTTTATTTGATGACCTAGGAAGTAGATTCTAACAATACTTCTTCGGTTCCTTAGTCCCACGAAGAGACTCTTTCACTCTCTATAATGTTCGATGGCATCCCAATGAAACCTTATGAGCATACCATGAACGCTTCAATCCAACAAAGATACAAGCCTCCAAGCTAGACAAGGGAACAGCCTTACAAATGCTCTTAACTGGCATAGACTCCAATGGAAGGCTTGTTAACAAAGTGTCACTAAATAAGCTTGAATCCATAGATGAATTCATAAAAGTTACCTAGAAATACGTAGCTTAAAAAGATGCCATCAGAGCTCATTTTGAAGTAGAAAATAACATGTGCATTTTAGTAAAGGATCACTTGAGACATTGCAATCCCAGATTACAACCTCCTATATGAGAAAAGCGTGAGAAGTAAAGGCATAAATTTAAAGACTATACTTCGTATATACCCCTGACCCAACCACTTGGTAAAATCATGTACGAGGTTTGAGAGCAACTTCTAAAACCACCTAGCTTTCTCGAAACGCTAGAAGCAGTAAACTTAGGGAAATATTATGACTACCGTCGAGTATACGGACACAACATGGACAAGTGCCGCCAGCTTAAGAATATAGTCGAAAGCCTTGTTCACAAAGGCCACATAGGTCACATTGACCACTTTATCACAAATGAGAAAATCAACTCCAATGGCCAACCTAGCGCCGCCGAGTAAATCACCGATAGCAACAACACAATCGACAAGCCAATGCCCCTACGAATAAACAGAAATAAAGGGGGATGATGAAGCTGGGTCAACACCATATTCAGCGGCCTTGGCCTTCTCATCCTCTTAAGCAATACAATCTTAACAGCTAAACATGACATACACATCGTAAGAAATGAAAAGCTAAAGATCAACATGGCAATAACTTTTACCGACGCAGACGAATAGGGAATTAACTTACCTCGTAGCGATGCATTCATCATAAACATTGAAATCGGGTACTTCAATGTCCTCGTTCGTTGATAACGGGAGTTTAGCAAACATACTCTTCTATAGTGCTTTCAAGTAAATGAAAGAATAGCTCGATGAGCTCATTCAACCATACAAACACGACCTCATAGGGTTTAGAGGCAACAAATTAGTACCCGTTATGGGAATCATCACCTTGCCCATTTGAATAGGTGATGGTGAACACATTGCCATACAATTGATAGATTTCATCGTTGTTGACATATGGTCACCATACAGTGCCATCTTTAGTAGACCAAGCATCACTAAATTTGACTTGCTTATCAGCCAAAAATGCATCAAAGCGAAGTTCATAACCCCTACTAGTGTAGGTGAGGCTAGAGGTGATCAAGCTTTGTCCAAGATGCTTTACCTCAAAGCCCAAACTAGAAACGACGTCATCAACATTGAATCTACTAACTCCCCTACTTCCGCAATACAGGGAGAGCTTGTAGAAAAGATCTTAGAAATCAAGATATTCGATACCCCTGGCATGATAACCAAAATGGGGGACAAGTTGCCAAATAGTGACAAAGTCGAGCTCATAGATTTCCTTAAGCAAAACTCAAACATCTTCGTATCTTCCCCAAAAGACATGCTATGAATCATTGCCATACTAGAAGTTACTCACCACCTAAATATCAATGCCGCCATACACCTTGTCAAGCAAAGAAATGATACATCGTCCTAGAACATCAGGTCGTGATCGAGGAAGAGATGTAAAAGCTGCTCTGGGTAGGATTCATTTGCCCGAAGAAATACCCTACTTGGCTTGCCAACACTATGCTTGTTAAGAAAGTAAACGGAAAGAAGCACTTATGCATTAACTATACATACCTTAACAAGGCATATTGCTTTCCCTTACTGTGTATAGACTAGCTTGTCGACTTGATGTCTAGCCATGCACTTCTTAGTTTCATAGATACCTATTCATAATATAACCATATTTGGATGGCTCCTTAAGATGAAGTTCATGCATCCTTTGCTACTAACTTCGAGGCTTATTGCTACAAAGTAATACCCTTCGGTCTAAAAAATGTCGAAGCCACATATCAAAGGTTGGTCACCTACATCTTTAAGCCATAAATAGGTAGGAACATTGATGTCTTTGTCAAGAACATGATCACTAAGAGCAAAACCAGAAAAGACCACATCAACGACCTTCGGGAGATCTTCTAAATCCTCTACTGATTCTAAATGAACTTAACCCTTAGAAGTATGTCTTCGAAGTTACACTAAGGTAATTCCTTAGTTTCATGGTCACATAACGGTGGATAAAAGCCAATCCTAAAAAAATCAAAGCAGTCTAGAACATGTAAGCTTTAACCAAAATCAAAGAGGTTTAGTAACTAACAAGAAGGATAGCTACCCTCAATCGCTTTGTATCCTAAAGCATAGAAAAATGCATAGAATTTTTTCATCTACTCAAACATGTCGTTGAGTTCAAGTGGACACCAGAATGTTAGCAAGCTTTCCAAGATCTAAAGAAATTCTTGGCGACACCACACATACTCTCCAAACCAATACTCAGAAAAGAACTGTACTTATACCTCATAGTCAATAATAAGGCATTATCCTCAGTACTTGTTTGAGCCAATGGCCATAACTTACAAGGATTAGAGCTTGGATACAACAAAATAGAAAAGTTCTCCCTTAGGGTGGTCATTGTAGGCTGAAAGCTTAGGCCTTACTCCTAGTCACATCTAATTGTCATCTTGATGGACTTCTTACTTAGAATTGCTTCATAGAGGCATGACACTTTGGGCTGCTTGATGAAGTACTCTTTCGAACTCAATGCCCATAGAGTCTAGTTTCACCCAAGATAGACAATTAAGGCACAAGTCTTCACAAACTTCATAGTAGAATACACTAGAACGAACGAGCCTCTACTTGAGCTCACCATACTTACCATACTTGTCTGGACACTTTACATCGATGGCTCCTCCACTAAAGGGGGAATGGGGCTAGTATCACATTATGAGGCCCACATAGAATGAAGATCCTTTATGCCCTGAAATTTGGTTTCTTAGTGAGTAACAACGAAGTCAAATACGAGGCGCTTGTCCCTGGCTTGAAAATTGCCAAAGACGTCAAGGTAGGGAAGCTCAACAAACACTCATATTCCATGTTGGTTGTACAACAGGTCAAGGGAGAATACAAGATTAAGAGTAAGACAATGGCCATGTGCTTACATTTAGTGCCGAGCCTCATCACGGAATTTACTTCTTGGGAAGTCAATAAAATCCCTTGAGTGGAAAATACATACGTAAACAGACTATCTAGGATAGCACAGCCTCATCCACCATCCTTGCATCATATGACTACGATAAGTTGCTCTTCATACAATATCTCTCCAAGTGAAGTATAGAGATACAACAACAATAAGTTGTCGAAACAATAAACTAACCCTCAAGTGCTCTTGGATGGACTACCTTACACAGTACCTTAAGATGGGGGCATTACTTGAGGATTGAGTGGAGGTGAAGAAGCTAACCTATACCGTAACCAACTATACATTGATCAATGATCTAATCTACCAATGAGGACATAGCACCCCATTCCTTAAATGCCTTCGATAAAAGTGGGTGCATAGGTCTTCAAAGAGCTCCATGTAGAGATTTGTAGCAATCACATCTAGTCCTAAGCATTGTACCTTTGAGTGCTTAGGCTGGGTAATTATTGGCTAACAATGAAGGAAGATGCTAAGACCATGGCCCAAAAATGCTACTCCTGCAAAAAGCATGCGTCAATCACTTGCACCCCTAGTTTGGAGTTACACCCCTTGATAAGCCTATGGTCATTCTTGCAGTGGGGATTAGACATCTTCGGCCCCTTCCTAGAAGCCTCATCCGGTAGACAATTCATTCTAGTGGCAGTGGATTACTTCAGTAAGTAAGTAGAGGCATTGGTTGTAGCTGATCATAAAAAATAGAAGGCAATTTGATAGTGATTGGTTTAGAGACTTCTATATTAAGTATAACATCAGGTTACACTATACCTTGATAGACCATCCATAGACCAATAGCTAAGTTGAGGCTATCAATAAGATAATAATCAATAGTTTGATGAAGAGGGTAGAATGAGTAGGAGGTAGGTAGGCTGATGAGCTTTTGAACATACTTTAAGGATACCGCATGATGTATAGAACCTTAACTAAAGAAACCTCATTTCGTCTCGCGTTCGAAGCAAAAGCCACCTTCCTAATTGAGTTAGAATTACCCACTAGCAAGATCTAGCACTTTAACGTGAATGCCAATCACATGGCCTTACATACGAGTCTTGACATCATTAACAAAGTGCATGATACTACATGAGTATACATAACAGCTTATTTGTAGCAAGCCGCTTGATACTATAATCGCAGCGTCCAACACAGGGTTTTTTGCTTTAGAGATTAGTATACAGAAAGTTAGAAGCTATTGATTCAAAGGAATGGTAGGGTAGGCTAGCTCCCCAATTGGGAAGACCATATATGGGTGGGCTGTGATGTAGGAAAAGGTGCTTATAAGCTCAAGATATTAGAAGGACGACCCATCCCTAAGGCGTGGAATGCCTAAAGTCAAGGACCCTACTACCCTTAAGTACGATGATGAGTGTCGAGCCTGATTTTTTCCCTCTCGATTCTTTTTAAATTGAGTCTTCTTTTAAACTGATCAGTATTAAACCCTACCTATTTAATACCGACCCTCAACTAGGGTTTAAAGAAAACAGTTTTTCAATTTAAAAATGTATTGGAGTCGCCACCTGACTGGAGTCGAGAAAAAATAGTTAAGTTAAGCTAAGTTAAGTTATAGCCAATTGAGTGGATTAGCTATAACTTAACTACTGATCTATCAATTAAACCAATTTATGAAATGGCTTTTGAAAACCAGAGATCTAAATTCGGGGGGCTAATTTATTAAACCTTAAACAGATATCACTTTTTAACTTTTTGAATTTAACTTTGCTTTTCAAATATATCCTTTTTAAATTTCTAAATGACTAATCATGTCACATGCAATTGATTTAATTAATTTTCACAAATATTTATAAAAGTGGAAAAAAATAAAACTTGCAATATTTTAAGTTACCTCGTACTTACGTATGGCAACGGATTTGGAACAAAATAATAAGAATGGGTATTCAAACAAAAAATGGGTACAAAGAACAGGAAGGTTTTGATGGTGAATGTGAATGGATATAACCCACTAAGATATAAACACAATCGGGGGTTTTGAGCTCAAAATAGGGTTCGATATGACTCATGAACACTAAATGTTGCTTGAGGTTCTAAATGAAGGTTAGATATGACTCACTAACCGGTTCAAATGAAAGGGTTCACCACAATCCTAAGAACAAGATTGATAAGAACGTGGCAATGATTAAAGAGTATGATCAACACTCGATAATCTGACAAATGCTAACTCAAGTATAGCTTTGTTCGAAAAGAGGAAAGTTTCACTCTATATATCTATCTGTCTGTATCTATCTATCTATCTATCTATTAGTACAAATGTTATTATTTATAGTAAGACTTAACCCTAGTGGCAACACTATAAATAAAGTACAAAGCCTTAAACCCTAAAGAATTGGGCCCATAAATAAAATAAAGGGAAAACATATACAAGAATACAAAATTGTGCATTTTACAGAACTTGGCATGTAATCACTCGACATGTCCTGGAAGGAGTAATATTTGAACTAGACGGGGTTGGCAGTTAGACGTACAGGTTCGGGAAGGGGTCCCCAACGTCTCGTGTGGCTTGGCCGAGACACCAAAGAGGTCGGCCTATAATTGCCTTGTTTTGGAATTAGTCGGTAATAATCTCTTGGGGTCGTACCGTATGGTTCTTTGGTCTTGAGTACTCGGCCCTACGGTTTCTCGGCACCTTGGCTAACAATAGAGTTGATGTTGAGTGTTTATTTTTCTTCCCCTCATCCTTCTAGCTACAACTTAGCCTCGATAAGCATTGATAGGCTTCGGCTTAGATATGGTTGGAGGCTGATTCTCATCATTACCATAAGTTTGAAAGGAAGTCGTCCTCGACATTAAGTATTTTGCACGGGTCGGGATGTTAAATAAACTTCTCTTCCCTTTTCTCTTCACCATGGGTGCTAAGTGTCTCTAGATTTCCTCAACGCTCATGGGGGACAAGCGATAGCTCTTCCCATCCTTCTGAACGGTGTAAGTATTGAGGAAGCCGTCATGGATCACTTTTTGGTCATACTTCCAAGGTTGGCCAAGAAGTAGATTTGCGGCATTCATAGGCACGACGTCAAAATCAATATGATCTTCATATTGTCCGGCCTTGAATGCTATTCACACTCTTTTATGCACATGGACCATACCCTTATCATTAAACCATTTTAATCCATAAGGTTGAAGATGCAGGTAGGTCGACAACTTCATCCTTTCTATTAACTCAGCAGAGACAATATTAGTGCAGCTACCTCCATCTACTACTAAGGAGCAGGTCTTCCCATTCACTAGGCATTGCATATGAAATAAATATTCCCTTTATCCGGGATTTTCCTTCAGGTTAGCTCGTTGACTTGTTAAGGATAAGAGTTTATCCAGATTTTCAGCATAGACATCTTCTTTGATCAATCCTTCCTTCGTGCTCTTATCACTCTGACTCTCAATTTGAGCCTCGGGCCCCTCACCCTTTAAGACCATGACCCTTTTATTCGAGCATTGGGACACAATGTATCCCTAGCCTAAGCACTTGAAGCACTTCACTTCTCGAGCCTTGTTGCCGGGTGCCTTCTCTTTCTCAACAATCTTTTTCTCGGCATGGTTTGATCGGCTAGGCTATCCTTTCTCTATCTTCTTTTCTTACCTTCCTCGGCATATCTCTCAGGCTCAAGTCTACCTTGTTGAGGTCGACTACTCGGCCTCCTCTGCCTTCTCCTCCTCTGCCTCTCTACTCTTAGTGACAAATTAATTAGCTCGTTTAGAGAGTTGAACAAATGCAATTCAACCATGTCGGCAATGTCGTCTTAGAGTCAACTTAAGAATTTGGCAATGGTGCAGTCTTGTGGCTCGGTAATTTCACATCTCATCATCAAGGTCTCAAACTCTTGTAAATACTCTTCAACAGTATTTTGACCTTGTCTTAGGTGTTGGAAAGCATGGAGTATCTCTTGCTTGAAATAAGTTGACACAAAGCGTTGGTTCATCAATCTTTTCATGAGCCTTCAAGTTCTGATAAGCTCTTCTCCTTCAGCTTCTCACTTAACAACTAGCTTATCCCACCAAAGACTTGCATATTCAATAAGGGATAGTGAAGCCAGCTTAACTTTCGTTCGATCATCACACTCGTAGGACTCGAATAATGTCTCGACTTGGGGAACCCAGTTAAGGAACTCTTCAGGTCGGTTACTTCTATAGAAAGTCGGTAGTTTCAGCTTGACATTGTCAAGTCCTCGGCCAGGTGCTCGGGGTTCATCCCTCACATTTTGAGTTGGACGATTCTCCTTAGTTCGGCCACTTTTATTAGAGCTCTGCTCGACTATGTTCCTTTTCGGTCTCGGCTCTCTTCTCCAGGCGTCTTGATTTGTTTTGGAGTCAACACTCCTATCATTTCTTCCTCTCAGCACTGGATGGTTTTCTCTTCTTCTCGGCTCGGCAGCTCTTCCCTGCTGTCAGTCATCATGATCAAGTTCATTAGAACCACTTCCACTTGTGAGTGTCCTCTCCCTTCTTTCCTCTTGGCCATCTCGTCTATGACCTTTGACTAATCTTGTGAGTTCTTAGATAGAGTCAGTAAGATTCTGAATTTGATATTCTAAGTTGTCAATACGTCACCTCAAGCTTCCACAAGGATTGTCTTCAGTGTTGTTGACACTATCCTCTGACATTCTTGTTTGTTCAGTAATTAACCAGAGAATTGAACAAACAAATAACAGCAATCCAGAAACAACCACTACTTGGCTTCTACAACTACCATAACTGACAAACAACTACTACGAACAGCTATAGAATAATGATGAATAGAAATGTTAGAACCACTATCTACTTTGAAGAACACTAGCACACGTGTCTTCGTAAAGCTCTAATACTATAATAATAGAGGATAGAATCTCTGATGCTAAGATGAAAAGGAATCAAAGGATCGATCTAGAAAGAAATGGCAGCGGATCTGGAACGAAAGAACAGGAATGGGTATTTAAACAAAAAAATGGGTATGAAGAATAGGAAGGTTTTGATAGTGATTGTGAATTAATATAACTTACTAAGACACAAACACAATAAGGGGTTTTGAGCTCGAAATAGGGTTTGATATGACTCACGAACACTAAATGTTACTCGGAGTTCAAAATGAATGTTAGATATGACCCATTAACCGGTTCAAATGAAAGGGTTCACCACAATCCTAAGAACAAGATTGATAAGAACGCAGGGATGATTAAAGAGTATGATCAACACTCGATAATCCGACAAATGCTAACTCAAGTATAGCCTTACTTGAAAAAAGGAAAGTTTTACTCTGTATATCTATTTATCTATATCTGTCTATCTATCTGTTAGTACAAATGTTGCTATTTATAGTAAGTCTTAACCCTAATGGCAACACTGTAAATAAAATACAAAGCCTTAAACCTTAAAGAATTGGGCCCATAAATAAAATAAAGGGAAAACATGTACAAGAATACAAAATTGTGCGTTTTATAGAACTTGGCATGTCTTGGAAGGAGTAGTATCTAAACCAGATGGGGTCGACAGTTGGACTTATAGGTTCAGGAAGGGGTCCCTGACGTCTCATGTGGCTTGGTTAAGACACCAGAGAGGTTGGCTCATAATTGCCGAGTTCTAGAATTAGTCGGTACTAGTCTCTCGAGGTCATGCCAAGTGGTTCTTTGGTCTCGAGTACTCGGCCCTACGGTTTCTCGGCACCTCGGCTGACCATAGAGTTTATGCCAAGTGTTTATTTTCCTTCCCCTCGTCCTTCTGGCTGTAGCTCAGCCTCGGTAAGCATTAATAGGCTTCGGCTTGAATATGGTCGAAGGCTGATTCTGAGTGGTTCTTTGGTCTCGAGTACTTGGCCCTACGGTTTCTCGGCACCTCGACTGACGATAGAGTTTATGCCAAGTGTTTATTTTCCTTCCCCTCGTCCTTCTAGCTGCAGCTCAACCTCGATAAGCATTAATAGGCTTCGGCTTGAATATGGTCGGAGGCTGATTCCCATCAGGATCTTTAGATCCAAATTCAGTCAATAACCAAGAAATCGAATTGCAATTGAAGGAGGAGGCAAACAGCGATGGGGTTTCGATTCAAGCGGTTTTAAGTGTTGAATTAACTAGGAAAAGATGGATTCATGTGTTTTATATTGGAAATTGCTGGTTTGGTGCCAACGTCACAATGATTAGATGCTTGGTTGTTGCAATTTGGTGATTGGGCATAAAGTGATTGGGTTGTTGTTTGGTTCGTGTATTAGTGATTGTTTTTGTCCGTGCTATAGTATGTTCATGGATGTGTGTTGTAACATGAGTGATCGCTGGCCGTGGACTTGTGAAGTAAAGGTCGTATACTATGAGTGACGGAAGATGAAGATGGAGTAGCTTCTATTTGGGTTGGGATGTTGAGTGGCCAATGGAGTAGTGGATTATGCTACAGTAGTGCTATTGCATTGTGGCTATTGCATACAGTAGCTAACGTCTGGACTGGAGATGGCTGGTTATGTTATACGTTTAGGTTTGTTGGGTTACTGTTAGTGTGAATGTGGATGAAATAGAGGACAAGGGATGACAATGTCAAGCTTGATTTATGCATGTAGGGGTTGTACTGGATTGACGTGCTCAATAGACTTGTATTATTGGTTGTGTGTGCATTTGTGATTGGAGTCAATGTGTAAGTTGGGGCGACGGGCAGTAGGGGTATCGATAGAGATAGACGGTAGTTGGTATGTGTGTGGTTGTGAAGTGCTACTGCTGTGTGTGGCTATGGTGCTTGGGGGTTCGAAAAATTGTGGGTGTGCACTTGCATGTTTTGCTGTCGATGGTGACAATAGCAATCGGATGTGGGCTATGTATGAGCCAGGTGTATGATCCAACGTGAAAGAGTGATGACGAGGGTGAGAGTGAGTTCGTGCTAAGAGAGAGATCGAGTCCCTATGTGTGTGGTCAAGTGTATGTTGATTATGGTAAAAGTTAGAAGGGCAATGGGTCCGAAAGAGGGAGATATGATGAGCGTTTGTTTTTTGTGTTTTTGTATGATGTGTGGGAGAGAGAGAGAGGGTCAGTCTAGAGAGTGTGTGTTTGTGTTGTTTTTTTAAAAAATGAGAAAGTAAAGGGAAGAAAAGGAAAGGGGAGAAGGGAAAAAAAGAAAGAAAATTTATTGTCTAAACCAATCACAAAATTCTATGTATCACAATAAGACACATGGCCTAGTAATGGCTTGACATGTCGCAACACAAGGAGTAAAAAAAAAAAGAGAGTAAAAGGCATATTTATGCCTCCAAACCTTCGAACCCTGATCTCCAACCAAACCTATACGCAAGTCCATGTGTTTATTCGTTAGGCATTGGCTTATGCCTTGTAAATTATACATATGGACTACCTGAGGTAGATTCAAATTTAAGCCCAAATCCAACGATTCTTTATTTAAATTTATTTAAATTAAGAAATTTATTCTTATTAAACTACTTAAAAATTTTATTCTTTTCTAAATTCCCTATTTTTCATTTTTTTTCTATTTTTTGTTACTTTTTAATTTTTTTATATATTTTTCTAAATTTTTCATTTTTTTGTATTTTTTCTAAATTTCTTATTTTTTGTGCTTTTTTCTATTTTCGTATTCTTTCTATCTTTCTAGAATTCCTGAGTTTTCTTAATTTTCTATTTTTTTTTCATTTTTTCCTAAATCTCTTATTTTTGGGGTTTTCTTTTTTTCTTCTAATTTTTTTTTTCTATTTTTCATAATTTAGGACCCTTTAACTTATTCTAAAAATTTTGAAAAATGAAAAAAAAGGGGGGGACAAAAATTAGGTGTTTACAATGAGAATCAAAAGCACTTGTAATCGTAGTTGAATCTAATGAATTGATGAAGTTTCTTGCATGTGTCTCTCTTCTCTTCCTACTCCTTACTTGTCTACGTAGTACCTACTATACCATGCCGCAACTTCAGGTTGGTCTACATCCTCATATACACCTTTCCCCATTAGTCTTTATACTAACATGATGGAAGCTTACAAGGGCATCAATCTACATCAAGCCTTTAATTTTAGGTTGATTTTCATCCCTAAGCTTCACCTAAGTTAGTTCCTATACTAATGCAGCGAGCACCTTTCTCGGGCATCAATTTACATTGAGCCCCCAACCTTAGGTCAATTTTCATCCCTAAGTTTTGCCCAAGTTAGTTTCTACACTAACGTTGTGGGTACCTTTCTTAGGCATCGATTTATATCTAGCCCTTAACCTTAGGTCAATTTTCATCCCCAAGCTTTGCCTAAGCCAGTTCCTATGCTAATACAGTGTGTACCTCTCTTGGCTGTTGATCCTCATCCTCGAATACTTGCCTATGTTAGACATTATTATAATAAGTACTAAATATAATTTCAGGTTAAACTGAACAATAGGAACTAAGGGGTAAAGGAAAACAAAATAACCAAGCAATAAGAGATGAACAAAAAAGGAAAAACTTTATTTAGCTAATGAGATGAAGTACAAGGCTTAACAGGTTGACATACTGACCTCGATTACATTTAGAAAGAAAGCTAAACAATATAAAGGCGTGTAGCTACTTTTTGTACTATGGTAATACGCTTGACTTGAACAGCTGCTCTTAACTTTGACTTGGCTTCTCACTTAGAGCTCTTCTCTAAGAGGAACTCCTCTTAACTTTGGCTTGGCCCATGAGTTTCAAAGGGGTAGTTGTGACTACCTCCTTATGCTCCTAAAGAGCTAAGCTCTGAACTATAAGGGTCCTAGTAACACTCGACCTCTAAGGCAAGATCCCTACTACACCTTCCAAAACCAGTCTTCTACATAAGTAGTAGTGGGTCAACTAATCTAGCTACTCCACTTGGAGCATCAAGCTGCTAAGGCCCTACTAACGACAAAAGAAGGTCGATGCTTCACCTAGAATGAACCAAAAGACTTGCAAAGCAAAAGATTCCCCATGGCTACCTCAGTCAACAAGTCAAGTGGAGAAAAGACCCCCTTCATCGTCGTAGTCATCATGGCTACCTTCGCTTACTCAAAGTCATCTATGTAAAAGCCAACCAGAACCTTGTATAGATAAGTGCCCCCATGGTGAGGCCATTGCGAACAAGCAGTGGGTACTACCTAAGCCCTCCTCTTTTGCTCGCTATTATTGTGATAGAATGAAGGGAGGACCTAAAGGCTACATACGTTTCCTAGTTACAACTAGAGATCTACTCATTGTAATTGAGTAGCTGTCTACGTCTTATGATTGCAACTTGAAAGAAGAGATCAGGGAAGACCCTTCCTTAGCTTAAGCACTCAGTCCCTCAATATGATCAACCTAGACATGCTCATGCTAGCTCTCATCTATACCCTACTACATTATCTAGGTGTTTGGCATGGCAAAATAAGGACCCACGTACTTTATATATATAAGCCATGAGATATCCCTAATAGTGCACGTATTGGCCATTGTGTAACCTTAACACATTGGGAACCCAAGCGATACCTGAAGAATTAATGATGCTTTGTACAAGCATTAAATATCTTTTGAAAGGCGCTTCGCTCGAGGCATTCTACCAACCAAGAACACATGTTGCCTAAAATAAACTTTATCAAGAAGATAGCCTATGTGAGCAAAGATCCACCCTGTCAAGATTTCCTTGCTAAGCAGATCTTGTGACATCATCACAAGATCTACTTTGGTAAGCTTGTCGCCCTATGACATTGAGCCCTTACAAGAACCCAAAGAGGCATAATCTGGTCGGGAGATAGGATACTTCGACTTACGAGAAAACATTGTCATAAGTACAAAATACTTCTAAAACAAAAATCAAGTGCGAACGTAAAGTGATATCATACAAGTAAGCAAGTAAGCTTATAAATGAATATTAACGAGCAAGCATAGACCCCCTATCCGAGGATAAGGAATTCAAATGATTTTATGAGGAAACAAGAAGATGTGTCTCCAGGGTTGGATATACGGAGAGGCATCATAACAAAGCGAACTGGAAAGAAACAAAGAAAAAGCTAGCAAAGTTCGGGTAGCTACTGAATGAATATAATACACCATTCGATCCTACTCAGCCAACAATCCGTCAGATATGGCATACCGGTCCGAATTGAAAGGTCACTCGCCACAACTCCTTGCTAAAAGGAATAGATAAGAGTTGAATAATAACGAGAACACTAAGGTTGTTTAAGATGAATATTTTTGTATTAAAAGTTGAATGCCTACATACAAGGAAAGTGGGGGTTATATACTTGCCTATTAGGGTTATTTTACACGTATGACAAGATAAAAAGGTATTTTACAATTATGTTACATGAATCATACCAAAAAGGGGTAAAAAGGAAAAAGAATATCCAGTACGGAAAGAAAGAATCATTCTAGAGCATTATGTTAGATAGCATGTGTCGCTTGATGGCTGTATGTTAGGAGTATGATATAACATAGGTAGAAACAGGAAATGCTGGTAGTCAAGGGCCAACCTAATTTGGATCAAGTCGGGAGCTAATCATCTTAGCAAAAAGGTTAGCTAACTTCAAATCAGATGCCGGTGCATCAAGTCGAGAGCTCGGCTTAGCTAGTTTTAGGCTATCTTCTAGATTAAGACTTCGCTGTTAAGAAGGAGCATATTAGACATACGTGAGGATTTGACAGATAGGTTGGTTGGAGGTTGGATTGGGATAGGAGTCCCCGTCTCAGCTATGGCTTAAAACTAGTATTTTTCATGTAAGCCTTTGAAGTCCTCTGGCTTGGCTTCTTGTGATCAGTTCAGGGGGTTTATTCCTATCATCTACCTGGGGGGTTGGAAAGATTTGTCCTCAAATCTGAAGCGGTTTCTGCTCATTCTTCTAAGGCACTAGCAAGGTTTTCTGTTAGTTGACAGGGAATCAGATTAGACACATTGAAGGTCAAGGAGACACCATAGTCATCAGGTAACTCAATTTGGTAAGCATTGTGGTCGATCTTCTTTAGGACCTTGAATGGGTTATTAACTCGAGGGGATAGTTTGCTTTGTCTTAAGTGTGGGAATCACTCTTGGTTGAGGTAAATCCATACTAGGTCTCTTGGCTGGAAAGAAACAGTACAATGGCTTCGGCTGCCAATCTCTTGCTGTCTCTAATTGAATTTGGCGATCTTCTTTGTTACGGACTGGTGCAGTTCATGTAATTTTCGAGCTTGATTAACTCCGGATTGACTCTCTTCAGTAGTTGTTGGGGTACTGATCATGTCCAGGGGAATGGTTGGGTTAAGGCTATAAATAAACTCGAACGGGGTCTTCCTTGTATTGCTATGGACAGTTTGGTTGTATGCGAACTCCATGAATGGTAGGCACAGATCCTAATCCCTCAAGTTCTTCCTTATAATAGCTTTGAGCAGATTGCTTAGTGTCCTATTCACCACTTCTGTCTGGCCATCAGTCTAAGGGTGACTACTAGAGCTAAACACTAGTTTAGTCTTAAGTCACCTCTAAAGAGTATTCTAGAAATAGCTCAAAAATTTTTGTCTCGATATGAGACAATAGTCTTCAGTACTTCATGTAGTTGGACAACCTCCTACAAAAACAAGTCAGCAATGTATAAAGCATCGTTAGTCCAATGGCATGGAATGAAGTGTGCCATCTTGCTGAAATGGTATACTACAACAAAAATAGAATCTTTCCCCTTGGATGTCTGGGGTAACCCTAGGACAAAGTCTATGTTGAGGTTGGCACACGGTAAAGCAAGCGTTGGTAGAGGTATGTACTCTATGGGGTTCTCTCTTCCCCTTAGCACACTTACATACTTCACAACGACCCACTACCTTATGGACATCCTTGGTTAGTAAAAATTCTCTTTCAATAGATTGGCTGTCTTAACCTCCCTAAAGTGACCTAAAAGTCCACCATTGTGAGCTTCTCGGACCAACAATTTACATGTGGAGCAGTTTGGAATACATAGCTTACGGTCATTGAATAGATAGCCATCCTTAAGATAATATCCTCTAACAACTAGTCCTTCACGACATTGTTCAACAACGGAACCGAAGTGAGGGTCATTAGCATACTGTTCAGTGATGAGTGAGAATCTTAATAGTTTTGTTTGCAAAGTGGTCAGTAAGACTTGCCATTGTAACAGAGCATTAGTAATCACATTTGTACTTTCCTTCATGTGTCGAATGACATATGAGAAACTCTCCATAAACTTCAACCACTTGGCTTGCCTCTTCGAAAGCTTGTTTTGACTCCCCAGATGCTTCAAAGACTTATGGTTTGTATAAATAACAAACTTTCACAATAGCAAATAATGTTGTCAAACATTAAGGGCTCGATAAAGAGAGTATAACTCTTTCTCATACACAAAATAGTTTAGGGCAGAACCACTAAGTTTCTCATTGTGGTAGGTGACGGGTCGTCGCTCCTGCATCAGGACAGCACCAATTCCAACTCCCGATGCGTCGCACTCTAGTTCGAAGGGCTTGTCAAAATCTAGTAGTGAAAGGATAAGTGTCGAGGTGAGCTTCTCCTTAATCTCCTTAAAGCTTTTCTCAACTCGATCGTTTCACCTGAACCCTTCATTCTACTTTGTTAGCTCGATCAATAGGGCAGCTATTATGCTGAAGTCCTTAATAAATTGCCTATAGAAAGAAGCTAGGTCATGGAAACTTCGGACTTCAATGACATTCTTTAGCGTCAGCCAATCTAGAACAGCTCAGATCTTCTCCTCATTTGGTTGGATTCCTTACCCTGATACTACAAACCCTAGGAACATTACCTCTTTCTAGCAAAACGTACATTTCTTTACGTTCCCATACAACTTTTCAGTTCGCAAAGATGTTGAACATGGTTGTTTAGGTCGGTACTATACACCAATATATCATCAAAGTATAAGACCACACATCTTCCAAGAAGAGAGCGCATCACATGGTTCATAAACCTTATGAATGTGCTCGGTGCATTAGTAAGCCCGAATAGCATAACCAACCATTCGTAGAGCCCGTACCTAATCTTAAAGGCAGTCTTCCATTCATCGCTTGACCTCATCCGAATTTGGTGGTAGCCACTCTGTAGGTTAATCTTTAAAAATATCTTCGCGTCGTAAAGCTCATCTAACATGTCATTAAGCCTCGGTATTTGGTATTTGTACTTGATAGTAATTTGGTTGATTTCTCGACTGTCGATGCACATGTGTCATGAACTATCCTTTTTTGGAACAAGTAGAGCTGGTAAAATATAAGGGCTCGTGCTCTCCTTCACATATCCTTGCTCAATGAGTTTGTCCACCTGTCTTTTCAACTCGGTAGCTTACTTAGGGTTCATCCTGTATGCAGATTGGTTCGATAGGGTGGCACTCAACTGTAGATTAATACAGTGCTCCATGCCTCGGACTGGGGGTAGTTCCTTAAGCAATTCTTTCGGAAACAGGTCAGAAAACTCATTTAGCAAGCTTTGGATTTCTTTTGGAACATTTTGTAACTCCTTCATCTCTATCAGCCTCTTAACCAAAAGGAACATTAGTTTATCAGCTTTTTCAACAGATTAGAGCTCTTTACGGCTCATCACTAAGGCTTTCTTCTTATTAGATCGGGTGAGCTGATTATGGGTTTCATTTACCTAGGATAGGGTTGGGTGTTGCAACACTATCCTCCTTCTATCCTTAACAAAGGCATAGGTGTTCTTATACCTGTCATGCGTAATACGTTGGTCAAACAACCAAGGTCATCCAAGCAGCAGATGTGAAGCTCCCATGGGGATGACATCACATACTACTTCGTCCTTATATACATTTCCAACACTGAACGGTACGGTCACTTGTTAAGTCATGTACAAAGCACCCTCATCATGAAGCCAATGCAACTTGTAAGGTTAGGGATGCTTTGAGGTCAGCCGACCCAACCTTTACATAAAGGATTACGCAACCACATTAGTGCAGCTTCCTCCATCCATTATGATCGTGCATAATTGGCCTTTGACGATAGACTTGATATGGAACAAATTCTCCCTCTAGTCCTCTTCAAGGTTCAATAAAGAATTCAGGACTTGTCTCAAGACTAGGGTCATCACTTCTCCCTGGTCAGCATAGACATAGGTCTCCTCTTCCTCCTTAACTTCTGCCTTTCGAACATCCTTCCCCTCTCCAGGCTTAGTTTCGTCAGTGCTATCCATTACATCTCCTTGGAGCACCATGACACATCGGTTTGGATACTCAGCAGCCATCTGTCCGAAGCCTAAGCATTTAAAGCATTTCACCTCACTAGACTTCTATTTAGAGGTCTATCCCTTCTCTTGCATTCTCGAGGGCGGCTTAGCCTTGGTTTGGCCTGACTGTCTTGTTCGGTTATCACTAGGTTGGTCATTCTTTTTCTCAGCTTAGTATGGTCTCCTCGGCTCGGCTTGAATAGGTCAGCGTAGTATCAAGGCTCAGGAGAATGTTGGCCTAGGTTGACTTGGAACATTTCTCCTCTATTTTTGGACCCTCTACGCTATCTTGATGGCCTTTTCTAAATTATAAAACCTTTATACTTCTACGACATTGAGAATCTCATACTTGAGCCTAGAAATGAACCTCAATACTGTACAAGCCTTTGGCTTTTCTACGTCAGCTCAGATCATTAACATTTGGATCTCTCTTACGTAGTCATCAATAGTTTGGCTTCCCTGATGAAGCTCTTGTAACTTTACAAACGTATCTTGTAAATAACTCTCAGGCACAAATCTGCCTCTTAGTAACCTTTTCATCTCATCCTAAGTCCTAACACCTCATCTTCCATCTCTTACCCTGACTGCATTCAGATTCTTCTACTACATGGTGGCATACCTAGTAAACTCCAATGCAACAAGTTAGTACTTGACTGCATCCTCATACCCATAACATTCAAATACTTTCTCGACCTTTTCTTCCTACTCCAACTATTCATCTGCATCTCTACTTCCACCAAAGGACGGAATTTGTACCTTGACATTGTCTAGCCTTTAAGGGGCTCAATGTCCTCATCCTGTGCTTAGTAATAATCAACTTCTTCTTCTTTACCAAACCCTTCAACATCCAGCTCCTCATCATCCTCCGCAATCTCCTTTAACTCCAGTCTTCATTTAGCAACTCCTTTAGCTCAAGGAGGTTGAACTAGGTGATTAGTTCAATTAACTTAGGCATAGTGTCTCTCAGGGGCGCTATCCTGGGGGTTTTGTTGCTGTACACCTTGGGATTATTACCTATTAACTTGCATTGTGGTGACTAAACTCTCAATAAGATTTGTGAGTTTGTCAAGTTTGTCATCAATAGACCTTGATGTATTACTACCATTATGATCAAGACCAGGCTGAACACTGCTACCTTGGTCACTAATAACTCCCTAAACACTTGAATTGGACATAGTACAATATTTCTCAAATGGATTAACAACTTGCTAATAGCATCAACACTTGATAGTCACTCAAATAAGATAGAAACAAATTTGCTTTGTTTCTACAATGAAAAATAGAGTAAACTTAAGTAACAAAAAAATCACTCTTGTTGTCACACTAACACACTGCAGTAGCTACGAAAGGAACACACCAACTATTAACAGTAAAGTGAACAAAAAGTTCATTGCAAGTTCACACACTCCCTTACGGAATTGTGCTTTGATACCAGCGAAGCTGATGCATCTCTGGGGTTGGATACACGAAGAGGCACCAAAACGAAGTGAACCAGAAAGAAACAAAGAAAAAGTTAGTAAAGTTTGGGCAGTTACTGAATGGATATGACACACCACTCGATCCTACTCAGCTAACAATTTGCCGGATATGACACACCAGTCCGAATTGAAGGGTCACTCGCCACTACTTCTTACGGAAGGGAATAGATAAGAGTTGAATAATAACGAGGACACTAAGATTGCTCAAAGTGAATAATTTTGTATTAAAAGTTAAATGTTTGCGTACAAGGAAAGTGGGGTTTATATATTTGCCCACTAGGGTTATTTTACACTATAAAAAGAAAAAAAAGGGTATTTTATAATTATGTTACATGGATCATACCAAAAAGGGGTAAAAAGGACAGAGAATATCTAATATAGAAAGAAAGAATCATTCCGGAACGTTGTGTCAGATAGTACGTATCGCTTGATGGCTACATGTTAAGAGTATGATATAACATAGGTAGAAATAAGAAGTGCTAGTAGTCAAGAGCTAACCTAATCTAGATTACATCAGGAGCTAATCATCTTGGCAAAAAGGTCAGCTGTCTTGAAATTAGACCTTAGTGCATCAAGTTGAGAGCTCGGCCAGTTCTTGGCTGTCTTCTAGATTAGGACTTCGCTGTTAGGAAGGAGTATGTTAGACATACGTGAGGATTTGATGGATAGGTTGGCTGGAGGTCGAATCGAGATAGGAGTCCCCACTTCGGCTATGGCTTAAAACTAGTATTTTTCGTGCAAGCCCTTGAAGTTCTCTAACTCAGCTTTTTGTGATCACCCTAGGGGGTTGATTCCTGTCATAGGATATACTGAACTACTTAGGAAACATCATCCTCGGTGCAAAAGACTTAAACGAAAAATGCATGTGTCAAGCCTGGTTTCTTCTTCCCGGTTTGTTAAGAATTTAAATCCTTTTTAAATTAATCAATATTAAACCTTACCCATTTAATACTGACCCTCGATTAGGGTTTAAAGAAAATTGGTTTTTTATATCTTGAAAATACTTTCGAGTCACTGCTCAACCGAAGTCGAGAAAAAGAGTTTAGTTATAACGAATTAGGTGGATTGGTTATAACTTAGTTACTGGTTTAACGAGATAATCAATTTTATAAAACAGTTTTTGAAAACCAAATATTTAGATCTAGGGGCTAATTTTTTAAACCCTAAACAGGTACCGCTTTTAATTTACCGAGTTTAATTTCACTTTTCAATAATACCCTTTTTCAATTTCTAAATAATTAATCGTATCATATGCGACTAAATTAATTAATTTGAACAAATATTTACAAAGATGGAAAAAAGCAAACTTTCCATATTTTAAGTTGCCTTATAAATACGAGTGCCTATGTACTCGCTATTCTGGATTAGACTTCCATAGTTCATTTAATGAAAACTTTGGCGGATTGATCTATTTTAGTTTTGAAAAAAAGGTCGGATTTACATTTTTAATTTGATTTGATTATTTAAGAAAACTGTCTAAAAATAGTCATGAATCGAGGTTTTATTCTTAGGAAACTCTAAATAGGGTCCTAATTGTGAAATGGTTCATTTATTGAATTTATTGGAAAAAAACTAATTTTTTCTAAGTGATAAAATTTTATTTATTTATTTATTTTTATTTTCTCTTTTCTATTTTATTATTATTTTGACTAAAAAATAAATAGGATGAAAAAAATTTTCCTCTTTTCTTTTTTTTTTCTTACTTCTTTTTCCTTTTTCCTTTTTTTAGGTTTCTTCTTTTTTTTTTTTTTTTGGTTTTTGTTTATTATGATTACATTACAACTTACATTTACACAAAAAAAGAAAAAGAAAAAAAAAAACTAACAATATAAGAGAAAATGAAACTAAATAAAATAAAAGGAAAGAAACAAGTCAGTAATGGGCCAGACCAACAACTGGATTATGGATTAGGTTATCAAGTTTTGGAGTGGGTTAGGTCAGAGCTCCCACGGGTTGAATCCAAGTCAAGATGAAGTGGAGGGTAGACGGTTATGAAGGCTCCTTAGAGGTGATTTTAGGTTGGATTTTTCACAAGAAAATGGGTTTTCATATGTATTCGATTGGGTTTAGTAGATTTGGAGGAGCACCGTAGCCAATGGAGGTGGTTTAGTGGTGGCTTAGTTCAGTAGCAATGGTTGTAGTGGTGAAGGTGTTCAGTAGTCATGTGTGATGTGGCTGTTGTGTTTGTAGGTGTCAATGATTGGTGTTGATTCATGCTCGAGTGGCCTAGTGGCTAGTGGCATCGTATGTTGGATGTTGTCAAATTGCAGTCGATGCCTCGAAGGTGGATGAGGGTGTAGTGGTTGTAGTTGGTTTGACTTATGGTGGTCAAGAGAGAGAGGTTGTGTGAAAGGATTGGTTCGGTGTGTGCTTGATGATGGTGTGTACAGAGTCAGAGGTGTTTAACTACTGTAGCATCGGGTTTAGGGATGGAGTGTAGCGTTTAGTTATAGGTTGTTTATTTTGGGTGAGAGTGGAATGCGTTGTTGGTTAAGAGTGGGGTTATGGATGGTGTTTGGTGTTGTGAAGGGTAATGCAAGTGGTTCAGGTTTAGTTCATGATTGTTACTGGGTGAAGGAGAGAAGATGGTTGCTCGACTTGAAGATTAGGGTGCACTGTTTTGGGGTTGTCCAGTTGTGTTTGATAGTAAGGATGATTGGGCTTAGGTTCGCTGTCATAGGTATGTATGTGTTGCTTGTGCTGTTGCAGTAATGAAGCTATCGATGATGATGGAGCGATGGACTGTGTAGTAACTTGTGGCCAGTGACGTGGATGTCAAGTAAAGGCCGAGAGAGTCGAGTTTATATCTTGTTGTTAACAAGAGAGAGAGAGAAGCCCGAGAGTGTGTGTGAATCAATGTTTGTGCGTTTGAAAATGTCCCTCTACCACCAAAAGAAATTCGAGAAAGAAGACCTATTTACCATTTTTTCCAAATTTTGACTCTAAAATTGACCTAATTAATAGACGAATCTAGTCCCATTTTTATGTTAGATTCGAAGTATCTTATGCGGGCTTTGAAATCCCTTCATTAATTTGTTCAAATTGTATAAAAAAAGGCTTAAATCAATCCTAAAACTAAGTCGACCAAAGAGAATGACTGCAAGGAAAATTAAGGGGAAAAAAAAGAAAAAGAATAAAAGGCATTTCCTTGCTTTTGGCAAGATTCAAACCCTTTACCTCCAAACCAAACCTAATGCAAGTCCAAGTATTTATCCGTTAGACCGTAAGCTTATTCTTTGTTCGTATATATAATTAAATTATACGTATAGACTAAGTTAGCTTGGGTTAGATTCGAATATAAGTTCAAGCCAAACGATTTCTTCCTTAAAAAAATCTAAATTCCTTAAATTCTTTATTTTTTTTTATTTTTTGTGACTTTTCAATTTTTTATATATTTTTCTAAATTTTTCCATTTTTCGTATTTTTTTCTAAATTTCTCGTTTTTTGTGCTTTTTCCTATTTTGTTTTTTTTTTTTTTTATTTCTTACTTTTTTCTAATTTTTTTTCTTTAATTTTCTATTTCTTTTTTCATTTTTCCTAAATTAGGACTCTTTATCTTATTCTAAGAATTTTGAAAAATAAAAAGAGAGCAAAAATAGGGTGTCTATAGAATGGAGTTTAAGTATGCAACAATAGTAAAAACACAAGAAGCAGTGACCAAGGGAAAAGAGAAAGGAAATTAGAGACAAGTACGTAAAGATCCATGCATTTACGTCTTTGACAATTACATAAAGGGAGGTTGGCATCCCGACCCCTACCAAAATGTGAATACAGAAAATGAAATCAGAAATGGGCATACATTGCCGATATTATCAAAAGGAAAAAAGTTCAAAGTTGTTCTTAGGCATCTTCAACCTGCTATTACTACTATTGCCCTTACTATTGCTACTACTCCTCTTGCCCGCCCTCCTTATCACCACCTCCTTCCTCGAGGCCCACATTTGAGCCTTTGCTGGAATCTCCTAATGAGTCACCAAACAACTTGCTATCTAGCCCACCTCTAATAGCAACCTCGAGTTCATCTAACCAATTTAGGAAGGACGAATTCACATCAAACATATTCTGTCAAACCTATTACTGCACCTCCTTCGCTATTGCATAACTAGCCATGGTGTTGGCCTCCTTGATCAAGGGGTCATCTAAGGTTTCTAAAAAGATATCACACTTGACCTAGGTGACAACCCTTCCCCTTTTAAGAGCTCAGACTCCCTCTTAGCAAACTTAGCTTGCAACTTTTCTAGCTCTTCTCCCCTTGCCCTCAACTCAGCAATTAACTTATCCTCAGTACTTTTGCCGAATTCCTTAGCCATCTTCAAGTCATTGTTGGGCTTGCCTACTTATCTAAGGAGCTCCTTGTGTTGATTCTCCAAATTACTAAATGCGATGCCTAAGTCACTATATACCTTCTTCTCTTCCTCTAACGCCTTCTAGAGCCTCTCCACTTCAACCCTCGACTGAATCCCCTTGTACTTATGGTATGCTTGGTTATAAGTGAGAATAAAATCCAGCAAGTCATACAACTACAAGCACAAAACACAATTAGTAATCAACCTAAGACTAGGCACTTTAATAGAAACATATAAGTAGCTTACCTCATTATGCCTCCTTAGTAATTCTACTAAACCTCCACTACGTCATTCTGGCCTACAACTAATTGCCCGAACCATGCTTGTACTTGCTTTAACCTTTAGGCAAGCTAATCTATAGACTGAACAAAGGTTGCTTGCCTCTGATAACAAACTAAAGGATGGACATCCTTATCATTGAGGATCTCGATTGCATGCATACTAGTACTTGGTGGAGTACGTTCCAAGCTCTCTTATGCTGCATCCACCCAAGAACCTTCTATTGGAAGCCCTTGTACGGTAACTATAAACCCAGCTCGAGCCTCCATAGTTAAACTAAGACTAGATGTGCTCTAGCCTGGCCCTAAAGTCCATAATGGCATCCCTGTTGGCACATCACCACCGCCTTGCTATATAAGCTCAGGAAGTGTTTATTGCCTCCCATTCTTCTTTTTTTAATTTTTGGAAAGGCGATGTGAGGTCTCCTATTCCCCTTTCAACGTAGGTTGCTTCCTCTTCTCAAGCTTCGAAGCACCTTCGAGCTGCTTATTTTGCATAGCTAAAAGCTTTGCCCTCACCCTCTTTATAGTTGACTCTAAAGCTGCAAAAGAATCGATAAACTCATTAGCAAGACATAGTAAAACAAAGATAGTGCACTTACTAAGTCATGGATAAGCAGCTTGATGTCTTCCACTCCAATGACTAGGCAACGCAGCGCAACAGACAACAAACCACCCCTCCTCGGCCAAACACAGTAAATACCTATCTCCATCGTAAACAATAGAGTGCCACCATTATACTTCTGGAATATTGACAAAGGATTTAGTTTTCTCCATCTCACCAGATTCAAGAGCTCAATATTGGTCATTACATCCTCATCTCCCAAAGCCTTCAACTTCTTGCCTTTAATAGGCTATCTCCACTTAGTTGGGAAATTAAGTAGCTTAGGAGTGCGAACATAATAAAAAAACTCCTTCCATCCTTCAACCTTATTTGGTGGCTTATAAAAAATACTTAGAGCCTTGCCTTAGGTAGTGACATATACCTACTCACCAGCACCCTCTTTACATGGAAGAAATGCCTAAATAGCTGCACAAATGGCCATCGTAACTCCAAAATGCATAGTACCCCAAATATGAGTAGTTGAAGCCATGCATTCACATTGAGACTCCTTAGAGCAACTTTGAAGTACTTGAAAAACTCCACAAAGAACTCCTTAAAAAGGGAGATGAAAACCAAGCTTGAACGACTTCATGTAAATACTAAACAGTCAGTCATCTCTTATATCATAAGCTCATTACCCACTAATGGGCACCTCTATGGGCCACCCAAACACTGCTCTTACTACCTAGTTAACCAACCTTAACTTCTTTTTGCTCACTATGTAAGGAAAATGGGGACATCGCTACACATCATAAGCTCTCTTGTCACCATCGCTGTTTCAAGGGGAATAGGGCTATTACCCCCTGCTTGGACTAGCCCTCGTAATCTTTATCTACCTCTTTCGAAATAAAAGGATGGGAGGACTCACTTTGATTGTCGATCATGCTCTGATTAGCCATTATGAATGATTAAAGATGGAATGAAAGCATACAAGGAAAAGTTTTTAGCTTACGAGTAGAAATTTTGGTAAAGTCTCCTTTAAGTAAGTAGAGCAAAGTGGAAAATGAGAACCCATACCCCCCTTTATATGGACAAGTAAAGGGAGAAGGCAAACAGTTTCTCTTACTCTTGAGGCATGAATCCACTAAAGGACTTGCACTAAACTTTAGTTGTCCACGTGTCTCACTCCCTCAATTAAAGGCCCTGATTGATCTTTGCATACGGATCCATGAAGCTGGTGTTTACAGACCATCAATGCACACCATACTACCTAGGACAATTGTCATGACACATTGAGTAGCCTAGCAGTCACATCAATCGCATAGAAACTTGATGTATCGGAAACTGAACCCAACCAAATATACCATTTGTCACGATCCTAAGCAGCTGAACTGGTTCCCTACTTAGAAGAATGGACAGCCTAGCCTTAGCCTGATTGCCTTACACAAATTACTCTCCTTGTGCCTTAGATGCTGAGAAGAGAAAGGGGATAAGTGTTAACACCCGATTCCTACTTAAACTAAAGCCCAATGAGCAATGCCCATCACGAAGGACATTGAAATGTGCTCAAGCAAACGGTAAGCTCATTCGTCAACTTAAGACCTACTTACGAGGCCATATGGTTGCGCTAAGGAAGATGCAAGTTGCCAACAAGCCCATCCTCTATACTACAACCCGTTTAACAAACCAAACAACACCCCTCCAAGTAGGTCACCCCTTGATTATTGACTAAGCATATACTAATTGTTTGGCATGAGCTCGGAGCTTAACTTGCCCCTAATCAAGTATCAACTAATCCCTTCCTCAACATCCCGACCTGACTTTTGTCCTTAGTGCCTACTCTCCACCATAGCTCATTAATAACCATTTGACATTTGTAATATGGCCAGCATATTTTGTAATCGTTGCAAATGTCAGGTCCTTAAGCTATAGATTTGGCGATTTGGTGAACCACAACATACCACTTATCACACCCTGAAGCAGTAGAGTCATAACAGTCCTACTATGCAAACCATTTTAAAATAGAAGCAATCCATACAGGCGTTATCTTATATTTGATTTACATAAGGCATCCACAACTAACCCGTTTTAAAGTTAACAGTTCATGAATTAAATAAATTGTTTACCTAAGAAAATATTAAAATATATGTATATTTGCTAGAATTCAAGTATTACAAATAATATTTGCTAGATTTCATTGTACTTTATTTCCTAAACAATACATTATCTGAAAATGGAAAATTCTAAAATAAAAGATAATACCTTAAAACTATATCTATTCTTCAGTTGTATTGCCTCACTCCCCAAAAGGAGAATATAAACCGCTTTCTAACTAACACCTACAATAACATTTATAGGGATGTGAGTAACTAACAACTCAGTAAATTAAGTTAGAGACTTATGAAAGTATAACAAGCATAAATAAGGTTATTAGACAATTAATTATATGCAATACAATAAGCAAGTGTCATCACATAACATGGTTTAGTCCATTGTGAAATCAGAGTAGTTTCACCTACTTTAATCCAGGTTGAGAAGTTTCCATTAATGCAATAGCTTACAACCAAACCCAAGTTTGTGCAATGAAAACACCACTTCACCCAAGATTATCCTTCGAACCAATACTCTCATCCTCACCACGACTTCCTCTCTTGTCACTTAGTTTGGCTAAGGATGAGGAAAAGACCCTTATGCTTTGTAGCGCTATCTTTTTCGAAAGCGTCATTGTTTAGTTGGAGAATCCTAATGATCCCCTAAAAGGTTGCAATGCATGTCAAATTAGGGTATTTAGGTTGGTTATGATTAGGTACGGTTTAGGGTGATCAAATAATTTTACATTAGTCCATATACATCAATCACCAAACACAACATCAGATTCAACACAAAATTAGATACTTAAGTACATGCATACATAACTACTTACAAACACAATCAAATACATTCCTAAGTCTTCGAGTAATCTAAAATAGTACTCCAAAATATGACAAAGTATTAAATCCAACTTACTTGGAATCCTTGGTTGCTCACTCAACCAATCATAGGTCAATTAGTCTCCGTATATCCTATAATACTAATATGTCATTTAGTATTTATATCTTGATGATATATATATATTCTAAGTTATGATTTAGCTCAATTCTTCCTATATACCTATTAGTTATTATTGATTCATCTTAGGTTAATTTAAGGTTCAGTTTCTAAATTTGGTTTTGATTTAGATTGTAAATCAATTCCACTTACAAGTATTATACATAAATCCTAAAAATACATTTTGAACCCTAATGTGAAATTAATCACATTAGGCTCAGGTACTCTAAATATTACTTTTGGTCCTAAATCAATATTCTAGTCTACTCGATACATTTAAATCCTTATTATTGTACCAACTTTATTCCTGATATGAGAAAATTTTACATTTTTCATATAATTACCTAAATTTAAGTTTTGTACCAAATTTAATACGTATTGATATTTTTATTACATTATCCAATTTAACCTATTATTTTATATTTACTACGCAATACCTTAATAATTACATTTAACACTCTAAATACTATAAATAGCATACTCTATTAGATTTCAATATCCTAAAACATATAATTATGCACTAAATACTAATTACTTAATTAGTAATTTAATTACTTAATTAATCCAAATTACTCATTTATTCATCATTTTAGGGCTTAGATCACCTGTTGTAAAGCTTAATCTCTACTGTAGAGCACACTATCGGTGGCCAATATTAACGAGCCTTTGATCACTGCGTGTCTAAATGACTCGCATAAAAGGCACTAGGCATCATGAAGTAGGACAGAACGTTCTCTATCTTGAAATCTTTTGATGGGAATCAAGTTACGGGACCCTTGACCCATAGTTGAGCTTGAGGATTAAAGGGGCTAGCATGACGAATCCTCATATTCCAACCAATCCCTGCCAAGGCCGAGTACTTATTTGTCGAGTCACCTCTAATATCATGCCACATGACTACCCTTTATTCTATGGTATGCTGAGTTGATGATTACTTTTTATTGCTAAGTCACCCAATCACTAGACATCATCCTTACCGAGAAGCTGAGAGAATGAATCCAGACTGATTAAGCCATCCTTGCTCAGACAAGCCCATCTGTCTATATGTTTTTGTCTGCATCTCCTAACGATCCCGCCAATGCTGCATCACCATGTATACAATATCATATGTAGAATCTATAGTACTAATGATTATTTTTCTTGTACATTCATTTTTGCCCCTTTATAACATGTACATTGCCCCTTTATTAAATGCCCTTTTGGTCTTTTCCCTTTTGGGCAAGTTATCCCAATTTGTGAGTATAAATACCCCTATACTTGTAGTTTTAAGATCATCAGATTACCTTCATTGCACTTGAGTACTTTCTTCCTTGTGTAAACACTATTTGTTTACTCTCGGCATTACTCTTATCCTTTCCCTTAAGAAAGGTTAGGTGGTGAGTAACCTCACTATACTAATTCGTGCGTTATATCGAATTGTGCCGTGAGCTCTTAGAAGTTCCTTTAATGCTTCATATCTTTTAGAACTGTTTGTGGGTTTTTGTTTACTACTTTATTTATCTTTGTCACTCTTTTCGTACCTTTTCCCATTAGCCCTTTTTCAAGCTTTCTGTAAGCTTGGACTTATTCAACGACTAACCTTGTCTATTCTTGGTCACGGTTTGCACCATCTTGGTATCAAAGCAGAGGTTTTGTGTGAACTAAAATTAGTTCTTCTTGAATTTTTGTTGTGCTTTGTTTTGCCTGTATGAAACAGAGTCAGTTATTGAGTTCATTTGTTTGTTGTGTTATTAGCTGTTCACTTTCTAAAGTGTTTGTTTAAATTCTGAATCTGTGAGAAAAAAAACAAGACAGACCCAAATATGAATGTTAGTATTGGTGGTGATTGTAAAGTTGTCCACCATGGGCGTAAATCTCAGGAAACTCCTAAAAGCACTAGCAAGAGGCTCGATGAGGTAGCTAACCTCTTGGTAGATCTAACCCGAGCTATTCATGCACTGTTTTGCTAACCCACTGAGGCCATGCAAAATACTCCACAAGCTGCTCAACTTGTTAGAGGTAAAAACCCAGCTTGACCATTTTGAGGTGGAGGAGATAGCGGACAAGTAAGGTGAAGGATAGACATGAAAGAGCTTGATGAGGAGGAAGAAGAGTATTTTAAAGAGGAGCATGTACAATTCCCCCGAGCATCTGATCGTGTGAAGCTTTAGATTTTGAGTTTTAATGGATCTAGGAATATTGATGAGTATCTAGATTAGGAAGAAAAGGTGGAGTGTGTGTTTGATTATTACCAGTATGAGGATTATGAGAAAGTGAGGACTGCTATTGTTGAATTTTCTAAATATGTTGCCATGTAGTGGAAGAACTTTCAGGCCATGTGAAGGAGAGAGGGGTGCCGAGAGATTAATACTTGGCCCGAGATGAAGAGAATACTCAGAAACAGATTCGTACCAAAAACATATCTCCAAGATACTTTCACTCGGCTTCAAGAGCTGAGACAAGTAGGTCAAACTATTGATGAGTATGTTTAGGAATTCCAAATGCTTATGATACGATTCGTAATGGAGAAACCATTAACCCGAACAGTCTCAAGATTTGTTAGTAGGTTAAGAGGGGACATCTGAGATATTGTGGAACTTTAATGATTTGACACGATGGATGAAACTGTTAGGATTGCCTAGTGTGTAGAGAGGCAAAGAGGAAGCTAAGCAACGACCCGAATGCCGACTAGCCGACTAGGATAGGTAAGTAATCGAACTCTGCTAAGTGCCGAGTCGAGTAGAAATGTCAGCTAAGAATGTAGTACCGGCTCGAACATATGAGAAGGGGCAAAGGTTTGGTAAGAAGACTAGCCAGATCAAATGCTTCAAGTGCCAGGGGTTCGGACATATGGCTGCTTAGTGCCCAAACCAAAGGATGTTGGTCATCAAGAAAGATATCCCGAAGTTAGACGTAGAGAGTACGAATGAGGAACCCAAGGAGGAAGAGGTTCCTGCCGAGAAGGTGAATGCCGAGAAAGAGTTAATTAAGGAAGACATGTATGTCGAGGACTTAGACCAGTTACTCATGGTTGTCCGACGCATTATGAGTGTAGAACCCTCATAAGAAAAGGAGTAGAGAGAGAACTTATTTTATATTACTTGCAAGGTGAATGAACAGACGTGCACCCTCATCATGGACAGTGGAAGCTGCACCAATGTAGCATTAGCTAACCTAGTCTCAAAACTGAGGTTACCGACTGTTGCACATCCGAAGCTGTACAAGTTGCACTAATTGTATGAGAAGGGAGCATTACACGTCACTTGACAAATACTACTACCGATCATTATTGGCAATTACTTTGACTAGATTCTCTATGACGTACTGCCTATGTGTGCTTCCCATGTATTGTTAGAAAGACCATGGCTGTTTATAGAAGAGTCATTTATGACGGTTACGGGAATACCTACTTACTCAAGAAGGATGATCGGAAGATTACGCTAAATCCGATGTCACCAAGATAAGTTCACAAGTTACAGATGAAACTTACTCGCGGATCGAAGAAGGCTCTGGTGGATGTATAAATTGTTGAATATGAAGCCAAAATATTGAGGTATTATCTCATTATAACATAAGTCATTTATAATATGACATTAAAGCTTGATTGATTGGTTTTGGTATTATATTTATCAGATTTAACATTTTATTAATAGATTCCTTTAATAATATCCTCAATTTGTACCTATATCACAAATAGTTGGATATTAATTTTAGTAAATTAATATATTTTCTTTAATGTGACAACTAGTACTTTTCTTACATTACATTGGTTACTTTAGATAAAGAGACTAAATTTTAGCAAATTATGGTATAAGAATGAGAAAAAATTATAACTTTGATGGTAGTTTATTTTTTTAAGGTATACTCAATTTAAAGTTAATAAATGGAATTATTATAACGACTAATAGTAATAATGATACTATAAATATAATAATGGTAATAATAGAAAAAAAATATTACATATAGAATTAACCATTTATAAAGGTAATTGGCGTTTATAACCTTGATGAAATAACATAATTACATGATTATTGTAAAATTTAATATAGTAAAATATAGAAATAATAATATTTTTAAGGTAATTTGGACAAATTAAAAAAGACACCAAATTGTCTACTTTCACTTTAATAATATAGATAATAAATATATTAAAAGTCCTTTATATTTATGTCAAAGTTCAATTAAACCTCAATAAGTGAATAATTTTAAATACTCTCTATTTGTTGAGTATAGTTTGATTTCTCTATTTGTTGAGTATAGTTTGATTTATTCATAGTTTAATTATGAGACTTTATCAATGATGGTAAAACATAATGTAGGATTTTTTTGGTGGTTCTAATTGTGTTTAGTTTATATGGGATTTTCTTGAGTTAGTAGATTACTTTTTTTTTTTTTTCTACCAATAGGATTACATATAACAATTTAAAAATAGGAATTTTATTGAGGAACATACTTAGCATTCCTTAAAAAAAAAATTGAAAAAATGCTTGGGCGAAAAATATTACGTATAAGGGGCAAGGAAGGTGCCTTTTAGAAAAGTGCCTTCCCTTTTTCTCCATTTTAAGAAGAAGGTGCTTTCCTCTACTTTAATATAATAAAGAAGAAGGAACGCTTTCCTTAGACTGAGAATAAAACCTCCTCACTCGATTTATTTTCCAAACATGACTCAAAACAACATAAAAACTCTCTCTTTCTCTCTTAACTTCCATCAGCCCAATCCCTCAAATTGATCTTTTCAACTCCTTTTTTTTACATTTTCTTTGCCCAAAATCGAAGGTAAACAACCCTAAACTCCATCTAATTTGTTATTTTACACAATCGTTTGTATAAATGCAAAATAGACAAATCCTATGCTAGGGTTTCATGTATATGTGAATTTATGTCTTCCATGTTTTGACATTGTTTTAGTGTGCAATTGTCATATTTAAATCACGTAATTAAGTGATTTCTTTGTAAATTACACATTAGAACACATGTTAGATGTTGTGGAGTTCAAATTTGAGAATGTTACATATCGTACGCAAAGTATTTGATGAAATGCTACAATGGAAATAGGGAGTTGTTTGGTGCATTTTTTTTTTTTTATCAATGTGTGGTTTTCTCCTTCTCTGGTTGTGTTTCTATGTAATTGTCAACATAGAAGCACGTAGGTAGATATATATATATTTTTTGGTAAATTACATATTGGCACATATTTTACTCCATATGGAGTTTAAATTTAGGTATGTAGCATATAAGGTGGTTAGTTAAATGTAAATCCTAAAATAGAGAATTATTTAGTTTAAATTAGGAGTAATAGCACGAATATAAAAGTTATGATGCATGAACTTGGTTGTGCTAACCAAAATATTCATGTTGATGTAGGTTGATTGGAAATGATAGGTACGGTGAAATTTATGGTTTATGCTCAAGGAAGTATTGTAAAGGGAAATTCAGGATCGGAGTATGATCAGGTCCCGATGAAGATGTTAAAAGTTAGAACAAATGGGAACTTCTTATATTTGCTAGAAAGGGTTTACTAGGGTGTTAGGATCGTAGACACCTCATTTTTGCCATTTCTCATTTTTGTTTTATTTTAGTTGAGCCAAGTTAAAAAATAATAAATAAACAAAAAAAAAAAGAAAATAACAAAAAATTAAAAATTAAAAAAAAATTAAAAATTAAAAAAATAAAAAAAGAGTCGAGTCGAGTCAAGCCGTATCGTATCGAGTCGAATCATATCGTATATTGAGTCGAGTCAAGCTGAGTTATGTCGGATTGTTTAATATTAAATTAAATAACGGTGTGTGATCAATTTAATAAATCATCAAGTTATTTGAGGGTTGAGCTTTATTAAAATAATTTTAATCCAGTCCGATATAAAATAAATTTTTTTGTCTAAATTATATTGGGTTAGATTAGATTTATAATTTATTAAGTAGACTACTAGGCTAAATCAAATTAGATCAAATTGGACTCGGTAAATAGGAAGCCTAAGTAGGGTTTCTAGAAGTTAGCTCAAATCTTTAAAAAATCATAATCGTATCTTTTATATCTTGGTTAGATTGGAATAGAATTTATATTTAAAACGATACAAAAAATTCAATTTTGGGGTTTATAAATTGGCAAGTGACGTTGATGACAATTTTTTTTTTTTTAATTACTCACACAAGTCAATGTTGAAGTCCATAATCGAAGACCAACGTCCAATTTTAATGAAGATTCCGAAGTGCACAATCAAAGACCAACATCCAATTTCAAGCCAATGCGTCCCGTCATTCCAATTCACTATTCGAAGTCCTTTGCCTGACGATCCGACTAAGTTGGAATACAATAATGCTTGACGCAATTCGAATTCCATTGCTCCATGCTGAACTTCAATCCATGTTGCTCCCTTCTACTATCCAAAGCTTGACTGACCCCTTGAGCACTTGCGCCGAAGCTATGTAAGCCAGCACAACACTCCAAAACGATGTCCACAAAACATCTTAATTCACGCCCCCTGTCCTTCACCAACAAAGTGACCGAGCTCCATCACTGATGCACTCACAGCTACTGATTGAACTCGCCAAACAACATATGTCCCCTCTCAATCCAAGATGTTAGCAAATGTCCACCAATAGCTTACTACGCCTATACGTCCTTCACCCATGATTGCATCATTCACCTTACCGCTGCCACACCTCACTAAAGTCCATTGCAAGTCGTTATATAATCAAACATAATTCATGCTGCAAGCTGCTACACTGCTTGACACTTGCACATACAAAAATCTCACTCACATATGCATACACAAAATCTCATTCTATCTACGCTAGCAATACATTCACAAGCATAACGTCGTACATAATTCGATACATACATACGAACACGAGCACAACACCTAGACGATCACGACGCATGAGTACACACAACGAGTAGGTAAAATTATTTTATTTTATTTATTTATTTTATTAGTTAGTTCAATTATTTTACTAACTCATTTTTTTTTTTTGTTTAAGTGCAAGTTTTTTTTTATTATTATTTTCATCTCACATATTTTTTTTTAGATAATTTCAATTTTCCATAAAATTTAGTTAAATCATGTTTTTAGTAAAATTGTGTTTTTTTGAAAAAATAAACATATCTTTATCATATCTTTTAGAAAAGATACGTATCAAGATACATATCTTATGGTTAAAATTTAGAAAAAATACGTATCGAGATACGTATCTTACGATTGAGATTTAGAAAAAATACGTATCTAATGGTTAAAATTTAGAAAAAATACGTATCAAGATACGTATCTAATAGTTAAAAGTTAAAAGAAATACGTATGGAGATACATATCTAGATCATAGTTAGGATTTAGAAAAAATATTTTAATGCATAGTGTTTTTTAAAAAATAAAAAAAAATCTTAACCAGAGTTTTTAAAAAGATTTAGTTAGTTAGAGTTTTCATTAATTCGAGAAAATTAGATTTCTTAGATTTTTTTTAAATAATAAATTGTTAAAAAAAATGTAAACTTGGCTCAATTTTCGAAATAAAAAGAATCTACCCACTAAACTTTTCATAAAAAGAGAACTACGGTCAGTTTGATTACGAATAACAAGTACATAGGTACTTTCGGGACAACCGTCTAAAAAAATAAAAAAAATTTTCCTTTTTTCTTAGAAATCCGTAATAAAAAAAATAAAAAATCACTTTAATCATCTTTTGTATGTTAGGTATATTTTTAGAAAATTATAAAAATAAAAGCCGCTTAATTTTTCTTTAATTTTTACATAGTAACTTAGTTTTAATAGATTAGCCCACGAATCTAGTTTTCTTTGATTTAATATTCGAAAAAATTGTTTTTTAGAAAATACGTGGATTAGTAACCAAATTAGTGTTTTCTTACTTGAAAACCCTAATTTTATTTTTTACTAGTTGAACTGGTTGGCGACTTCAATTTTTAAATTTTTTTAAAGAAAAATATTTTCTTAGTTTAATATCAAGTAATCTGTATTAAGTGGGTTGGACTTAATATAGATTAAATTAAAAAAATTGAAATAGGGCTCGATAGGGATCAATGTAAGTGAATGTGGGATTGTTGTATACATTACATTATGAGTAATTTTAACAAAGTACATAAGAACTAGCAATATAAGTACTAGGCTACTTTTGGTGAATGTAAGCCTAACCCTAGAAGTTTGAAAAGTGCATGAAGGTCCTAAGTTTGAAGCTTGATGCCCTATATTGGTTTCAACCTTTACCTATGGACTAGTAGATACTTACCCAAGATAGGGGCTATTGGTTATGATACATGACATTAAACCTGATTGAAGCGTACAATGGGGTTTTAAAACATTCTTAAGGAATACCTATTACGTCATTTGTGAGGAAGATCTTCTACAACTATGTACTATCTTGGGACAAGAGACACATCAAGGTACTAGAGTAGGTTGTTGGAAATTGACCCTATACGAAATATGTTGTAGCTATGTTGGAGGAGTTGGTGCAATGAGCAAGTTCTTATCATGTGGTGTAGTTTAGCAACTATAGCAAGATGTATGAGGTTGTAACAGGAAGTAAGCATGTAGGCAATGAGATGAAAGGAAATGGTCATGTGCAAACAGTTGGCCTCAACAATCGTATGTGCACCTACAACAAATGGTTGATATATAAGATCCCTTGCTTGCATGTAATAGGTGTAGCCAGATTCAAGTAGTTTGATGTTATGTCCTCGATTAAAGAGTGGTATATATTCATCCATTAGGTGCATTGTTATAGAATACACTTCTTTCCGATTAGAGACGAGTCAACATAGCCAATTATCTCGTATCTCAAGCGTAAGAAGGGCAAGCCTTACTCAAAATGGTTCTACATGGAGATGGACGTGAGAGGACATCCAGATAAAATAACATGCATCTTGTACAGGTGAGAATGACACAATAGAAGAACATGTCCACATAGGAATCAAGAGGATAATTACTCACATTATGGTTATATCAATATACATGTCATGCTATATTACAAAATTCTTGTTGCTATTTGATGTGTTTCTTATTGGTAGTGAATTCTTCTTATTGGTAGTGTATTTAACTTTTCCGTGTTTTGAGTTTACAGGATAGATGGAGCCTTAACCCATTGATGGATTGGATCTTAGCGAGTAGGATAAGCACAAGTCGCAGCAACTTTAGGCAGCACATGTAAGGTGTTATATCCCGAAGTCGTAGAGTCATAACAGTTCTATTATGTAAACCAATATATGATAGTAACTGACCTCATAATCCTTATTATAGATATAATTTACACAAGGCGTTCACAACTCCTCGCTTTAAAGTAAACAGTTTAATTAAAATTTATACTAACATTTACATAAAAAGACAGAATCCATAAGTTATATATACATGATTACATTCAAATTATTTGATAATCCTAGGAAATTATACATGCTACGACAATCTATTAACTGACATATCACAATACCAGTTCATAAACCTAAAAGTACTAATAAGATATTTAATAGACTTGATCATACAGCCAGTTGATTCTCACTCCCCAATAGCACTTTAAAAAGAAACTAACCATAGGCTAATTATACCACAGCATATCAATCAAAACCTGTAAGAAAATCTATAAAGGTATGAGCAATCACAGCTCAATAAGTTAGGTTGGAGACTTATAAATGTATAGGGTTATCAAACAATTAACTATATGCAATGTAACAAGTAAATGCCATCATACAATGTGGTTCGGTTCATTATGAAATTAGAGTAATTTTACTTGCTTTAGTCCGGGTTGAAGAGTTTTCATGTTTATGCAATAGCTTACAACCAAACTCAGGTTTCTGTAATGAAGACATCGCTCTCCTCATGACTATCCTTTAAACCATTACCTTCATCCTTATTGCGACTTCTTCTCCTATCACTTGGTTTGGCTAAAGATATTATCCTATGCTATCTTTTTCGAAGGTGTCAGTGTTTAGTTAGAGAATATTAATAGTCCCCTAAAGAGTTGCAATGCATGTCTAATTAGGGTATTTAGGTTAATTATAATTAAGTTTGGTTCAGAATGATCAAACAATCTCATACCATTTAGATCACAAACATCACCAAAACATAATATAGATTTTCAGTATGAAATCAGATGCATAAGTTCATGCATATATAACTACTTAGAAAAATAGTCAAATACAATCCTAAACCTCTGAGTACTTTAAAATAGTATTTCAAAATATGATAAAGTATTGAACCTATAAACCCTATTTTTAGTGGGCCTATGATTTAACTAAGAGTACTTTCCAAACGTTCCTAACAATCAACTAAACTAAAAACTCAAGTTTACAATTAGAAACAAACTTATTTCTCCAATTCGAAAGCCTATTATTGATAAAACCCAAACTTGAAAAACTACGAGTTCTAAAGTTACTTAAGACTCTAAACCCTAAAACAATTGAGGAGTTTTAACCCTAAGCGACTAATCGATAATTTAATTCGAATAATTTCATTCAACTCTAGAAAATTTCACAATTTTATAAGAATCGAATCATAAATTACAAAACAATGCAAGAATTAAATCTTAAAACAATTTCCTATAAGACAATGCTCTTATCTTCATGCCTAAGCCTTACACATAAATAAGTAAACTAACTAATCACTTTAGATGACTTATCAATTAAAAGTTAGAATCATTTATCAATTGATAACTTATCAAAATCTAGTGATAAGATACTTTTCTTCTTATCACCCCTTCACTTATACTACATATGGACAAATTGTTACAAGGTTTTACATGCTTAACTTTAATATGTGAGACAAGACAATTCCATGCCCCAAAGGACACTCAATGGCCGGTTTGAACAAGTAAGAAGGGGGGTGGGCATACTCTTGTCTTTCATCCATCAATCATTTTATCTTACACACCACTATTCACTCCTTAATGCTTACATCATCAATAATTGCAATTGTTGACTTTTGTGTATGCTACAAGATAGCAATTTCAAGCTTCTTAAACACACCATCACCCCATTCCCCAACCTACCACTTTTTCTTGCATTCCTCTCATTTTCAATTTCATTTTCACTTCCTTTTTCTCTCACTTGAAACCAACATAAAAGTGGAAATAACCTTACCCCACAAATCCTTCAACTTTGCTGCCACTTCCAAGCTTCCACTCATGGCACTTTCAACTTTTTTTTCTTGTGTCTTTCTTTTCCAACATTTAAGCTTCTTTAGGACCCTTAGAACATTCAAAAAACTCTACTTCAAAGGATCTAACAACTTGGGTTTCAAAAAGGTGCCAAAGGAGGAAGTAAGATAAAGAGCATAAGTGGAACCTTTGTGCACAACTACCATACTTTTGCTTTATGGATGAGTAAGTGTATCTTTGTGTTAGTAGGTTAGTATTTATGTTAGGAGATCATGATTTCTTGAAAATATGAGTATGATCATAAGTGGTTATAACATTAAAGACCACCCTACAAAACAAACTTATGAAACCCTTACATGAAGTTGCAAAATGAGCATGTAAAGTTAGTGTTTTATAGAGATACTTGTTTAATACTTTGAATGGAAGATTTTAAAATGAGAAAATCTTGAAACAAGAACTTGAATGAAAGAGGATTCAGCTGGACGTGAGGATTCAAGAGTCATTTGGATGTTGATTTCAATTCTATTAAGTTGAGCATGCTCAAATCTAAACTTAGGTTAAGGAAAAATTCATCACATAAAGTTTCATAAGGAAACCAACTTTATAAGACATGAGCTATGATGTGAAAATTTTAATAAGTAAGAGATCTACTATTTTCATGAAAAGTATGAGTCAAATAATCCTCTCATGGAAAAGAAGTCAAGATAAGATTTGAATACAAGTAACCTAGGTTTATGATTTAACACTTAAACTTAAGAAAATGATGAAACAAGTTGGAAAACCAAGTCGGAAGCCCTCACATTCAAATCGACCAGATTTAGAGCATCCTTAAAAGGCACTTAAAAATATGATAAAAGTAAGTAAACAAAGTAAAAAGACCAACCAAGGCAAGTATGATAAGTATATTAAGCTTAAAACTTAAAATCAAGCTTAAAACTTTTAAAACGGGCCTCATACACCAAGTTGAACCACCCTTACATTTCTGACCAACAACTTAACACATCAAGAAGAGTTGTTTTAAGACTCAAGAAACCCACAAGACACTCCCTAAGCCCAACAAAGGAGTTAAATTTGAGTTGAATAAAAAACAAGCTCATTTAACAAATCAAGAGCTCAAGAAGTGGTTGATAGCCTTAGGAGTATAAATCAAAGTTACAAATCTAACCTTAAGGAATATTTTGAGCTTAGAAGGAAATCTTAAGACCAAGCTCAAAGGATTTCCTAAGTTACCAAAAAGGCCATTAATCAAACAAAGCCTAAAGGCACTCCAAATCATGAGGACCGCTACTTTTCTGACCTATGGACAAATTTGCATACCTCATTTCGAAAATATAACCTCACTACATTAAAGTACACTCGAAAATGATGAAGATTGACTATAAGATCATAAAAATCAGATTTAAAAAGAAAAAGTTATACGTGATTGAATTTTTAAGTAAAACCGGAAAAAGATACGAAAACTAGTCGAGAGTATAACTTAAAGGATTTTAGCTTAGTTACCCAAGTTTATTTCAATCCCTTATAGTATTATGATTTTGATGATCAGGGGACATCACGTACGAAGACGACTTGCCCCCAGACTCCTTTGACTGACCGCATGGCGGAGTGAGTAAATTCCTAATAACTCTTTACTTGATTTTGTTTATAGAATAGATGTACCTAAACTTATATATATAAATTTGTATGCTTGTAGGATATGGGAAATGCATGTGTATGAATTTGTGAATGAATGCTATGGCTTGTTAATTATATAATAATGGGAATTGTTTATGATAATTTCTACATGCAATTGTATGGAATGAAATTATCTGATCATCTTGAAAATCGAGTTAATCACCTATATGATTAAGAAATTAAATGGTTCATGCATTCCCCATAATTGCATTCGGATAACACCGACTGTTGTTTTACACAGAAGATGGGAAGGGACTTACAGGAGGACGAGCCTCCTGTAGGATTGGGCATTAGCTATGTCATCATTTTTATTAAGTCTCTATCCTAAGTTGATGGACTTACTAGGCGCTGGGAGATGCCAACCGTTAGCGAGGGGCTATGTCTTGTGGCTTCTATTTAGGATGTGTGTTTGTAGATTGCGGAGGCTACCATACTGCTAGACTTGGGATTTTAAAAATATAATTTGTTATTCGATAAAGAAAGTATATATATATATATATAGTTTTGTTTTGGCTGAAGCACAATAATGCAAATGAATTAAAACCCAAGGTCTAGAACTTGGATTTTGGTTTGGGTTAGTTAATTATCTCCAAACCTCGATTACAGGGGGTGTAATTTTGAGTTGTATGCAGTTCCTAGGCTACTGCATGCGTTGTTTAGCATATTGATTGTTCATGTATTCATATGATTGTGCATCTAATAAATTTCTACCAAGTGGTACTAACGAGGGTATTTATCTCACTCAACTTAAGCTTACACCTCGATAGATTTCTTTTGTTGCAGGAAATTCTCTTTGCTAATCCGAGCCGATGCATACCCGTGGTAAGTCTCGTGTAGGGACGAGTTGGAGTGATTAGGGAGCGAAGAGGAAATTTTGTAACAGATTTGTAGATAACTAGTTACTTTTATATTTTTGTTTATAACATAGATTAAAATTTCTAATGTAGTTCTCTTATGAACTACATTTGTTTGTAATATTCTTTTGGTGTGGGTCTTATGAGTCTACACGATTAGTTAATTTATACCATAGAAGTAATTTTAGTTAAATTGCTCTATATTACTTATCTATGGGCCTGAGGGTAAAATATAGTGGAAAGAGTCTTGTGTATTGTATGAAAGGCCTACGATCGACAAGGGGGTTGATAGTAGATCTTTAGACAGTATACGGCGACCTACCACAATAACGATACTATTAGGTCGTGATAGAACCCAATTTACTTGAAGTCTTCAGTTAGCTCACTCATCTTCGCGTGTCTTATAATATAAATACTCTTTTAGTATTTATATTCTAATATTTATAAACTTTAGGTTATGATTTGACTCAATTTTCCATATATATATATATTATTTATTATCGATTCATTCTAAGTTAGTTTTGAATTTGGTTTCCGAATCTAGTTCCAATTTAGGTTTTGAATAAGTTCCAACTATGGGTACTATATGTAAGTCCTAAAAATGCATTTTGAACCCTAATGTGAAATTAGTCACATTAGGCTCAAGTATCTTGAATATTACTTTTAGTCTCTAATTAGTATTCTAGCTTATACAATGTACCTTAGTCTTCATTTATGTACTAAATTTACTTTTGATGTGAGAAAATTTTATATTTTTCATATAATTATTTAAATTTAAATTTCCTACTAAATTTATTATATATTACTATTATTATTATATTATCCATTTTAACATAATATTTTATATTTATTACATTTCCAATTTCTTATATTATTAATCTACATATGTTTACTACATAATACACATAATAATTACTTCTAATACTCTAAATGCTACAATTATCATACCACATCAAATATGAATATCTTAAAACACCTAATTATATACTAAATTAGTAATTACTTAATTAATCATTAAATAACCCCAAAATCATTAATTATATATATTTTAAAGGCCTAAAAATTACTTAAATTTTTCGAAAACTTATTTTTAAAAAAAGGACTTCATAGCACTATTTTACAACATCTAAATAGTCTACATAAAAAAATTGAGCTCAAAACTACACCTATAAGACTATTTATTTCTAAATCGAAATATATTTGTGTTTACGCAATTTCTTAAGTACTGCATATTTCTAGATATAATTTAATCAAACAAATATTTTTCCTTAAATCTACATACATAAAAATATCATAATACTAAATTTCATAACTTTTTGGATAAAATTGATAATTTAAATAAATTAAACAAATTTGAGTTAAAATTGGACTTACTTGGTCAATGGACTTCTAGCCATCATTAGTGGTCCAATGGTTGTCGGCAGGGCTAAGCGGTAGTTACAGGGTGTGGTGGTGGCAACGATTCACTTCCAGGTGGTTGTGGCTTGCAAGTTTGCTCTATAAGCCCTTATTGCACTTTTTTTTTTTTTCTAATTTTTGTAAAATATGCTAATTGTCTTTTTTGTGTGTGCGTGTATGTGTGTGTGTGCTCTCTCTATTTTTCTAGGACTCTAAATAGACCAAATGTGCTTCAGTTAGGGTTTAGGGGTATTTATAAGATTACCTTATTTTTTCCTCCCAATTTCTAGTTGACAAATGGCCTTATCTTCTTCCCATTTTGCTTTATAGTTGGCTTATTCTAATTGGTTAATTTCTTTTTTTTCTACCCTGACATGCCATGACCTAATTTTGGACAAATCCTTACTTTTTCTAATTTTTCTTTGATTTTTCTGCAAATTTTCTTTAATTATTTAGTGTTAATTTAGTATATTTTGGGCATTTTAGATAATTTTGCATATTTTTACCTACATGTAAATACATATGGAGTATAAGTAAATACTCCTAAATATTATTTATGTTATTATATGATTTTTAATGTACATATAATTTATCTCTAGTGACTAGTTAGTTATCAAAATTTATTTTACATATTTCTAATAAATAATAGGTAATATACTTATAATTTGATATTATAATATTCTATTATTACTTCTAGCTTTGACTTATAATTTGAGCTTGATTGAACACTTTATTTGATCACCTTAAATCTTATATATTGAATTCAAACTTCTAGTTGTAAGGCTTACATAAGGTCATTGACGACTCGTTCTCCTTACGACTGCTTGTTATAGTACTTTCATCCTTACTTTATAGCGCTTGGTGGTCGTTCTTTTTGGCAGCTAACTGAGGCACTTGTAGTGCAATGCAAGGAGCAAGAGTTATGTTGACCAGGATGTAAATGAGATTTAGTTACACCCTTACATGAAGCCATACTTAGAGCAGGCCAGATTCACAAGGCTAAGTCGTTTTCTCTATATCCAGTTGGACTTGATTACTATGCTCATTGAGCGATGGAGATAGGGGACATACACATTTCACATGGCTTATAGTAAGCATCCCGTTACCCTCCAAGATGTCAAGGTTTAGTTCGGCCTCTAAGTTGATGGTATGCCAGTTTTCAATAGCACATATCAAACGTAGACTCAAATATCCATGAGGTATCTTGGTTTCACACCTAAGGGCAATGAGGGTTGAGGAGGACATGTTAAGTTAACATGGTTGCAAAAGCATTTCAAGTTTATATCACGAACGGCAAATGACAAGTAGGTTAAGAAACATACTAGGGCTTATGTCTTGTAGATCCCGGAAGGATATGTCTTTGTAAACAAGTTAGGGAACTTGGTACATCTCATGTTCCTTTTGTGATTAGAGGACTTTAGATGAGTTGGACAATACAACTGGGGGTCAGCATACCTTGCCTAGTTTTACAAACAGTTGTGCTTAGTTTCGAGAGACATAACACATAAGATGGAAGGGGCAGCCATCCTCCTTTAGGTGTGGGCCTAAGACCAGTTCCATCATATTGCCCCCTTAATTGGCATAATATGGTAGTTGACAATACCCAACCTTTAGCAACTCGATGGAGTATGGAGAAAAATACCATACAGAACCCTACGCATATAGTAAGGGTATATCGAGATGCTTTTGATAGATAGAGCCTAGATTAGGCATGGACATTGATGTCAACTTCTGCTTTCTTATTCCATATCTGTTGTGCGTAAGCTGACATTGCTTACATATATATGTAGGTCGTTTGGCCACCCTATAGAGATGACTTCCTCCTAATCATATCGAACTACTATAGCTATAGCAGAGATGTATGGAAAGATTAAGTGCTCTTGATATGCTTCCACATTATCAAGTGGCACCATATACAGTGGGTAACACACTAGTTTAGGGGGTTGTAAAGGGTTCTCCCTAATTGTGACATAAAGAAGGTAGAGCGACTATATCACATCAACTTAAAGGGTCGTATTAATGTTAATTGGATCAGCTACTACACATGATACATATGGGTACTACACATAGAGTGTCCTAAAGGTGCCAAGCGTAGGTACAAGCAGTAGTACAAGACCATTACATGTCGTTACATTAGTTGTGATAAAGCTGTACTAAGGGAATTGGTAAGTATATGTATGTTACCTACTATTCATTATTTGCGGCGTATACACCTACTTGTGCTACTGTTCCTTCATTTTACAAGCTGAGGAATTCCAGTAGATCTAGATAAGCATGGACCAGGCAAACTACATCACTACTTGATTCCATATCAGTCGAAGCATGCAAATGTTGGAAGACTACACTCCTTTTACATTATACCTACCTCATCTGATAGAGGCACAAGTCCAAGAGCATCATGACTCAAATGAGCCAGATTATGACCTTCTAGATCCACCTATGCATGGTTGACGCATGGGGATGAGGGGCCTTGCTTGATGACAAGGACGAGGTCTACCAAATCCTAATACTGTAAGGTTATTCAATGCCCCATCAGCCATTGAGTATCCTGAGACAGAAACCATGTCAAACCCTCCATTTAGCTCCTTCGAGATCCTTCCTAATGCCACCATTTCCACACAAAAGAGGGAGATGATCTGTGAGTTCTCAAGGTAAGAGTTCATCCTAAGTTCTAGTAGTTGCTCCACCTCTATTTATAAAGCTACCCTATGAGCACATATAGACACAGGGGCTACAAGCTCCTACTATTCTCAATAAAAGAGGGTTCAGGTAAGGATTAGCTTATAGAGTGGCTTATGTATTCACTATAAGTAGGAGAAGAAGGGATTAGCCCTATACATTGTTTTGTTTTACATGAACTTGTGGACTTGATATTTCTAGTTACAAGCAATTTCATATATGAATGCTTTTTCCTATTTCTTTCTATGCTTTGGTTGTCTTGCATTTGAACATTGGATTTCTACTTTTGGTTATCTTATTATAGTTGGATATGTGGGTGGTTAATGAAAGGAAAACTATCCAGTTGGGTGATATGTGGTGGAGTTCAAAGTTGGCTATTCAAGATTGAAGTGGAGTATTACTTTTTAGCATATATTTGTTTTGTTTTTGCTTGGATATTGTCAGGTTAAACTCATTTGTATTTATGGATGTTCATTGCACTTGTTGCATAGTGCTGTACTTGCTAGTTGTTGTGCAGTAAGTGATTGTAAAGAAGGCACTTTCCAAAAGTGCACCTTCTTCCTTAATATGTTAAAGAGGAAGGTGCCTTTTTAGAAAGTGCTTTCTTTTTTAATTGTGAATAAAGGGAAGGTGCCTTTCAAAAAGTGCATTCTCCACCTCCTACATGTAATATGTTTTCTTCCAACCCTCTTTTTTTATTTTTTTATTTTTCTGGCAAGTGCATTCCTCAAATTTTGTCCATCCTATTACAATTTTGAAACCTATATCCATTTCCCTATACTACATACTACAATTTCATCAATGTTATAGAGATTATTTTTAGCAATCAAGTTAGATAAATTAATGATTGATCATTAGCTAGCCGTCATTTGAGGACGATAACTCATTAAGAAAGAAGGCGATCAAATAGGCTATGATGGCGATAGTGGTTAGAAGGCCCATGTAGCAGTCGATTAGGCTACTTATCTATGCTTTATTCTTTTTTTTTTTTTTTTACTTAAAAGTTTTTCTTAAAACTTAAAACTACATTTTAATACGGTAATCAGTATTACACAATCACAACTCACATCATCTTCTAATTAGATAGACTTGGGATATAAGCTTTCATAAATTATTCATTTCTATCTTTAGCTTTATTCCTTCCCACTTCTAGCCGCATAAGGCACAAGCTCAAGGTTAATTCATGTGGGTGTAAAGGTACAAATGTAGGAGTCACATGTATGACTACATCAAGTTATGCTACATGTGGGAAATGGCTTAAGTTATATTTATGGGATGATCAAAAGAGAAATGTAAGAAGGAAGAGGAAGTGATCTCAAGAAGGTTCTAACAGATACAGTGACAGGTAGAGGAGTTTAATGGCATCAAACTCCATAATTGATGAAGAGCGAGGTAGTATTATTGAAATACCTATGTGTTTGATTTTTCAAGGTAAGAATCCATTAAAGTAGCGGTGTTTAGGCCAAGATCTTCTCTCTTGTCCAAATGAGGAAGGGAAAAAGGAGTATATAGAGGAGTTTGCCATTGATATCATCCACTGAATCATGATGATGATCAATGGCTAATATCATTCCCTTCCCTTAACGGACTTCAAATAGGTTTCCTTCATGAGTTTAGGCCTAATAAGGGCTTATGTGATGTGTGAGTCAAATTAAGAAAGGTCAGTATTGGACAAGTCAATCAAACGAGCTTTAATCTAAACTCACCACAAAAAATCTCCTTTAATCACTCCAAATATACATGGCTTAACTTCTTGAGACTTGCCACTTTAGCTCAAAGAGTTAAATTCAATTGATTAATGGACTTATAGCCCAGTTTTGAATTGAGCTCTCTACAATTCTCTTTTTTGTTATTCTTCTAAATGTTCATAACTCAAAAGTGCCAAGTCTTCTTTTCCATAAATAGTCCTTGCTTACCCAAGGTACTATCTTTTTTTTTTCCCCCTATTTCCACATTAAATTAAATAATTTAGATAGGAAAATGTGTATTTATCTCCATATTATAAAGTTGGTGCTTTAATCTAGCTGATGTGTGGATTATGAACTTGATATATATATGGTTCATCAATATATGTAGTAAGTAGGAAAAAAAACATTCTATATCATGGCATTAAACTACAATTGTATGAAATGGTCTTTTGTGTAAATAAGCATGAAATGTTTCAATTTTCGTAACCATATTGTTGTCTTAGAAATTTAGCCTAAACTATAACTATAGATCCAAAGATAGGCACCATAATTTAAATATTTCATACTATTGTATGAAATTGTCTTTTGTTTAGATTGTAATTTTATATTAAGTGCCAAGATTTTATATCATTTGTATTGCCCTTTTCCCTTTGTATCTATAGGTATGTATGTGTATGTGTGTGTGTATAATATATATATATATATATATATATATATTAGCCAATTATGGGGGAAGGGAAATTCAAATGCTTATCTATCTTAATAGGAAATTAATGGTGATATCACTAAACTACGACGGCTTTGACTCTATAAATATTTTATAAATCTATTTATAACTTTTTTAATCGATAAATAAATACAACTTGGACCTAAGACATGCTTACTAAACGGGTCAAGTTATGGGTTTAGATTTTTAGATACTATTGATAAATGGGTTATGTTATATTATAAGTTAAGATATTCTACACACGAACCTATTTAAATATAAATACAAAACATGATATGATAACATGAATTGCTAATCATATCCAAAGAAACTCTTACACCAACATGACCAGCTATAATTACTCTCATTGCATGCTCATCTCCCTTATACCATAATTTTATTACCTCATTTATTATTATATTTCCAAAAATAAAATGAAAAACACTATTAAAAGCAAGTAGGGATATGTTAAAAATGTTTTTCCATTTATCTCACATTCATTATGTTTCCTTTCTTCTCATCCATTAAGCTCACAATCTTTACATTTCTCTTCTCAACTGAAAAATGTCTTTCCATTGAGCTCACCCTCTATATGTATTCCTCTTCTTTTGGGTAAGGAAAGTAAGATGGGCTTAAGTGCTTGATCTCACATAAAGATCAATGCATGGAGCAAGTCATCATAACCCCATTTCTTTTAAACCCAAGCACCCTACCCCACCCCTAAAAAAAAGAGAAATAACTCCTTCCTCAATAGGTTTTTAGTTCTTATCCTAAAGTCTAGGTACATGTGCTTCATTATTTAGTTAGTAGAATTATTCATTCTAACTTTTGCCTTCACTACTAACCTACATACAAACAACCGTATATCTCTATGCAATCCAAAACCCAATCTAGCCATTCAATAATCATTGAGTAGAAGGAGACATATAACGTTATGATATCTACTGTATATGGTGCTGTCTTCGATAGGATTTTGTCGGTAGTGAATAAGTGTTTTAGGCCTTAGGAGAGTTATATATAGGCCTGTAAAAGAGAATATAGTGAGAGACGCCAGAGTGTTGTCTAATATGATCATTCCAATGCTTAAGTTAGCAAGTTTAGGAGAGTAGTTGTAAGAGAGTAAGGAAACTTAAGTGCTTAGTGAGTACGAGGAAGTCAAGGTAGTTTATCATTGAGGAGCTTCATCTATTTATAGGGAAGACCTAGCAAGAATTTAAGACATGTCCTATATGTTATAGTATCTACTAAGCTTGATGAATAGGGATCATGCTAACTGTTGTATCCTTGATATATAAGTATTGTTGTTGACCAAGTCTTGGAGCCTTATCCATTAATGTATGTCCATTATGTTTGACTAGAAGTGAGGTCAGGAGATGGATAGTGTTTGGTCTTTATCGATTGACTCCTCATACAAGTTAGTTATAGAGAGATCACTTTGATCTTAGGCTAAATAGGTTGGCCAATGCTTGGAGAGGTCAGTATTAGTCCAAGGGACTCATATCCAAAATCTCCTATCAACAAGCGCCATTATATTTGGTATTGATGTTAGGATATGGCTTGGTCAAGTAGTGGCTTCTCTTCACCATCTAACAATGAAATAATATCAATAAGTTTGAGCTTATTTCACTTTTTTTTTTTCACTTTCAATTTCACTATTAATGTGGATCTAATCTAAATAAACTATCAATATATAGCTGCAAATAATAGCTTAAAGGTGATTACACCGATTGTACTTATACATACGATTTGGTTAAAGTGGAGCACTAGGTCTAGTTTTCATTATTGTATAACCATCAAGGGCTGTAAACGAGTTAAATTGAGACAATATAATATTAAGCTCAACTCAAAATTTCAAAGCGAGTTCAAGCTGGACCAAGCTTAGAATTTTCCTCAACAAACTTGAGTTTAACTTAATCAAATTTGTTTAAGCTTGATTTATCTAAAAAAAATTTTCTAAATAATATTAATATCCAAACTCAACTCGAACTTGACTAATATATGTATTTGACTTGAGCTTAAGCTTGTAAGCTAGTTGAGTCTAGTATTATGAAGCTCAAACTCGATTTGATTAACTACTTAAATAGCTTAAGCTCAAGTTTGACTCGATTTTTCTCGAGTCAAACTCGAGTAAATATTGTGTTGGAAATTTTCAATGTATGTATATGTAGATCAAGATGAATTTGCATGTAGATACAAGATTATAGTGTGTTAATTATAATATATATGTAGTGTAAGAGTAAGATTTATGTACTTACAATTAGAGAGAAATCAATTTTGTAGCAATGTTGTTCTATATTGAATTATAAAGGGTGTGAGAAAAGATCGCTCTCTTCCTAATAGAAAAATAGGTGAGGTTAAAACTATTCAACGAGAAAGGAGTTTTTATATCTTTGTCAAATAAGAGTATAGACCTGTCATTAGGTAATAAAGTAGTAGTCATACCTGTTACGGGCTATCTACTTTAAAAGGCTAATTATAATGTCCATATTAATCAAGTATTATAATTAAATAATAATTTTATAATTGATTTTTTAATAATTCTAAAGAATATATTCTTAATAATTAATTAATGCTAATCCACATAATCAAATAATCCAACATATCAAGCCGAACTCAAGTAGGCCATTAATAGTTTGGCTTGTTTTTGCCCCTATAGATATTGATAAGCCCCTTATTTTGGGAGTGCTTTTACTAATAGCTATACATGGAGACATGGGGTGGTAGTAGGTCAATTATCCCTGTTGAAAGCGTCACTCTAATACCCACTTCCATTGTTTTTTGTTGGATTTAGAAAGAATGGATGCCTCGTTCAATGTTGACGTGATGCGTTGATCTGTTTTTGCAAGTCCTTTAGACATGGCTGGTTTACAATTTATTCTATCAGCAATTTTTATTTTAGTTTCATGATATTTTAATTTCACTATACGCCCTACCATCCATTAAAGACTTTTAAGGAGTATGGTAAAAATGAATTTTATTATATTTCAAAGTTTGGAGCAATTTCCTATACATATAATATAAACACGCTCCCGGGCACATTATTCTTAAGTAATTCGCTCTGCCGTAACTTGCTTGACATCTTTTGAAAGTTTCATTGATACTACCCTAAAATTTGGTTATGATTGCTCTTTTTTTTTTTTTTTAGTTCTTTCAGCCATGTTGCATCGCAGGAAATATTTGCAACAATACCCATCTTAGTCTTCCTAAATTTATGAGGGAAAAAAAAAAAATAGAAGTAGGTACCTGAATAACGTCAATCCCATGTCTCCATACAAAGCTTTTATTAAATGTGCTCACACAACCAAAAGGTTGGACAAGGTACATAAAGAGAAGATAGTAATGCACCAATCAATGACTACCTTTAAGTTAGTATCTGTAGCTATCATTTGATAATTCATTTCGAAAAGGTCCACATATGCAATGGAATCAAATGTTAACATTGAATAGATGAGTGAAAAAAACTTATGAACCCATTGATACCATCATAGTGTTGGATGGTAAAAGAGAAGTGGAAATGATCAAACTGCGGTGGCAGATCAAGCGAACGTCCTTGGCCCAAAAGTTTATGGTCCTTTCCTGCGACATTGAGCATGAAGTTGGTTATCAATATAAACATGTTTGTGGATATTCTTGGTGTAATTTTGGGTAAAAAAAGACTCGATAGGTATTTTACACCACGTCTGATGTGTATGGATAATTTTTAAATAAATTATTTCCTATGATTTGTACCTATCAATATAGTAATACTTTATTGATATTTACATACTATATGTGTATTACACGTAACGTGTAATACTGATTGAATCATTTCTCTATTTTAGGTGTTCTCTCAAGCAGGTGAAATATGTTTTTTTTTTTAATGATTCTTAATATATTATGAGGTACCTATTATATCAAAATAATTACTAACAAGGTAACATATACATATATATATATATATATCTATAACCTTGTTAACCATTATCTCAAATCATTTGTTAATACTTTAATAAGGAAATATTTTGTTCTTTCCAACATTAATTATACAATTCATAAAGATAAAACAATACGTATAGGTTGAGAAATTTATTTGGCGCTTTAACAAGTGACTACGAATATTCATGAATACATTTTTTTTTCTTCTATAATATATACTAAATGCGTCCAGTCTCTCCAAGTGGAGGAGTAAAAAAAAAAGAGAGAGTTAATATCTCAAAAGTAATTGAAGTAATAATGGATGGTTATCTTTAGTATGTTGTAATTGATAATGTATATTGGAGTACCAATGATGTGTCAATAAAATAAGCCAACTAACGTTGTGGTAATTATGATTCATGCAGGTCGAAATTTGAGATTCCAAGCATCACGGAAGGATTGATGCTTATAAAATTTAAAGAGGGGTCGAAAATAGCCATGTTTTATATAGTTAATACAATCACCAGCATTATAGCTTGGCAATTATTTAGTTTTTTATTTTATTTTATGACACATTTGTCTTATTCGAATAAAATAATATAGCATAGGAATAGATTGTAAATCTTTAGGAATGAAATAGAGAAATAATTTATAACATATTGCTCTTTGAGATCCCATATCTAGATTTGAAGATATGTTAGAAATGATGAAATGATAATTATTTCTTTAACCCTATAAAGAAATTATAATTCTTCATTTTGAAGCAACAACTATTATGTTGAATGGCAATTTAACCAATTGAAAACAGGAATAGATCTATAAAAGAAGGATAGTAGTTTAGTTGCACCCTTATAAAGTCAACCTATCATGCGATTAAGATTATTCTATAGGAATTCTTTTCAAGGTTTTTTTAAATATTCATTATATTTGGAGTTTTAAAATTATCAAGTATTGTAGTATGTCACTTCAACACCTTACATATATTCATGCTTGTCAGTGACGAGTGTAGGTAAAAGCGAAAATAGGCTTCTAATTGTAATCATGGTTAGCAACTATGAAATATACCAACAGTTTAAAAAGAAAACAATTTCTTTGTAAGTTGTTTCTTTCATTTCCTGTGTTGGAGATAACCAAGATCAAAATCTTGTTTAGGCGCACTAATAATAGACAACAACAAAATAGAGAAAATAACAAAACATAAGAATTTATGTAGTTTGGTAATTAGCCTACATCCACAAATAAGGAGAGAAATAAATCTACTAATAATCAAAAGGAAGTGGTACAAATATAAAAGAGAATAACACTTAAAATCCTTTACCTAATTACACTTAATATCCTTACAAGTTAAGGATTTTCTCTTTATTCTTTTCAACTCTTACACACTTCAACTCACTCTTAGATTGCTAAATAAGTTACCATACTTGCCTATTTATAGACTTCAAATTAGCATGTGTGAATTACCGTGAATTACAAAATCAATAATTTTAGCTTAGTAGTGTGTGAATTCTTCATTTTCTTCAACAAAGTGTGGCTATTATTTGACAAGAAAATTTCCTAACTATTTTATCAAAATAGCTCACCATAAATCATGATAAATCAAGATTTATATTTACCATGTCAAATAAGCCTACCATAAATTTTCATATTCACATTAACTATTGAAAATTCAAGTCATATAACAATCTGCACCTTGACTTGAATTTCTTTGTACCACAATTAGAAGATTATCTCCCCCTTCTCCACATAGCCCTCAAAGAGTAACCTTAATTATCATAAATGCCAATCAAGTCCAAACAATATTTGAACTTGTTTACTAAAAGAGGCTTATTTAACATATTAGCCAAATTATCTACGGTATCAGTTTTCTTAACAACAATATTTCCTTGAGAAATAATATCTCGAATGAAATAGTACTTCAAATTAATATGCTTCATCCTTTTATGAAACATTTGATCCTTTGTCAAGTGAATAGTATTTTAGCTATCATAATGAACGACAATCACTTGCAAATCTGAGCTAAGTTCACTGAACAAACCTCTTAACCAAATGGCTTCCTTTACAACTTCAACAATTGCCATGTATTCAATTTTCGTAGTGGATAGTACAACTATTGACTATAAAGTAGCTTTCCAATTGACATCACTATTACTAAAGGTGAAGACATAGCCCGTGATGGATCTTCTTTTATCAAGATTACTTGCATAATCTAAATTAACAAGACTAACTACATTTCCTTTACTTTTCCCAAATTCCAAACATGCATTAGTAATGCCCCTCAAATATCTTAAAATCCATTTCACAGCCTTCCAATGCTGCTTAACAGGATTTAACATATATCACAGCATATGCAAATTAAGAGAAGTGCAACCCATTGTATACATAACACTACCAATGGCACTAGAGTAGGGAAGATGTGACATATGCTCAATATCATCATTAGTTTGTGGTGACATAGTTGTTGAAAGCCTAAAATGAGTAGCAAGTGAAGTACTTATAGCCTTAGCATTTTTCGTTCCAAATGCTCTAAAATTTTCTCAACAAAACTCTTCTGAGTGAAATAAAGTTTACCTGTAATTCTATCCCTTTTAATCTCCATACCAAGAATTTTCTTGGTTGCTCCCAAATCTTTTATCTCAAATTCACCATTTAACTCTTCCTTTAATTTGTTGATCTTAGACATATCCTTAGCAGTAATAAGCATGTTATCAACATAAAGCAATAAATAAACAAATGAGCCATTATCAAATTTTCTAAAATATACACAACCAGCATATTGGCTCTTGAAATAGCTGTGCTTAACCATAAAAGAATCAAATTGCTTATACCACTATTGAGGAGATTGCTTTAAACCATATAATGATTTCTTTAACAAGCAAACATAGTCTTCCCTGCTTTCAATTTCAAAACCTTCAGGATGTTGCTTGCAAATTTTCTCCTCAAGTTCACTATGTAAGAAGGCAGTCTTAACATCTAATTACTCTAACTCTAAATCATGTATAGCAACCAGAGCAAGAAAAACATGAATAGAGTTATGTTTAACAATAAGAGAGAAAACATCATTAAAACCAACTCCTTATACCTGACTATATCCCTTTGCAACCAATTGTGCTTTATATCTGGCATCTTCAACTCCTGAAATGCCATCTTTCTGCTTAAAGACTCATTTGTAACCAATAATCTTCTTATGTTTTAGAGGTTTAGTAAACTCCCAAGCTTTGTTTTTGTGAAGAGACTCTACCTCTTCTTATATAGCCACCAACCATTTCACAGAATCATTATAGGAAACAACATCTGAATATGTTAAAGGCTCATCGACTACATCTGTCTCCTGTGTAACTTTTAAGGCATATGAAACATAATTTGCCAATCTAGTAGGTTTTCTTTTCTCTCTTTGTGGCCTACTTCTAGCAATAGAGTAATCATCTTTTTCTATTGATTCTTCTACTTCTATATAAGTGGGCAATTGAAGTAGGCTTTGCACAAAATCATCATGTAGAGAAGATGTACTCTCCACCTCAAACTCAACTTCCTTTCGCTTGTTAGAATTATAGGCTTCTATTTTGGAAGTGATAGAAGACTCCTTTTTAGGTGAAGCATGGTGGATTCATCAAAGATAACATCCCTACTAATGACAGACTTATGTGTTTCCAGGTATCGGATTTTATATCCTTTAACACCAAAAGGATATCTAATAAATATTCCCTTTTTAGATCTTAGTTCAAGTTTTCCATCATTAACATGAACATAGATAGGACAACCAAATATTCTTAAGTTTAAATAATTAGCAAGATTTCTTAACTATACTTCTTTTGAAGTTTTATAATCAATTGATGTAGATGGAGAACGATTCACCAAATAGCAAGTTATAGAAATTGCTTCTACCTAAAAATCTCGTGATAAGACAAAATTAGATAACATACACCGAACATTCTCTAATAAAGTTCTATTCATGGGCTCAGCTACACCATTTTGTTGAGGAGTTCCTCTAATCTTGAGATATCTCTTAATGCCTTCATCTTTGCAAAATTTATGGAACTTATGACTATAGAACTCTAACCCCTATCAATACAGTGGCATTTAATCTTTTTGCTTATCTAATTTTCTACTAGAGCCTTCCATTACTTAAAGTAACAAAGACTTCATTTTTCTACTTCAAAAAATAAGCCCACATCCTGCTAGAATATTCATCAATGAAGGTAAGCATGTATAAAGCACCACCTTTTGAGGGAACAATTATTGGACCCCAAAGGTCCAAATGGATATTCTACAGGATACCTTTAGTTTTGTGAACTCCTGTATTGAAACTAACTCTTTTGTGTTTACCAAAAACAAATGTTCACAAAACTTTAATTTGGATGTACTTTGGCCACAAAGAAGACCCCTCTTGCTTAACATTGTCAAGCCTTTCTCATTCATGTGTCCTAGTCTCATGTGCCAAAATATGGTTACATCAAAGTCTAACATGGAGGAACTGCAACCAAACCAGTAACTATAGATCCTTGTAGTACATATAATCTATCAATTCATTTAGCCATCATAATAACTAGACCTCTTTTTAGATCCTTCAGAACTCCATCTTCACTAGCAAATCTACAACCATTTTCTTCAAGAGTTGATAAGGAGATGAGGTTCTTTTTCATGTCTAGAACATAATGCACCTTGGTCAACATTCTTATAATGCCATCATGCATTTTGATTTTGATAGTACTAATACTAGCAACTTTACGAGGATAATTGTTGCCCTTCAATACAACTCTTCTATTTGCTGGTTCATAAGAGGAAAACAAATCTCTATAGAAGCATATGTGGAATGAACAAGCAGAATCTAAAATCCATCCTTGTCTGGTACCATCCATTATCGTAGCATAGACATTACATTCGAGCTCATTTTCTACAACACTAGCTTCGTACCATCCATTGTTTACTTTTATTTTGCAACTTAAAGCAATTGTCTTTGATGCGTCTCTTCCTTTTACAGTAATTAAAAGTTAAATTATTATATCTAATTAAATTTTGATTTCGATTTAGATCAACTATTGCTAGGAACTTTTGAAGTAGGTCTTCCTCTAATGACTAGACCCTATGTTGGACCATCAGAATGGCTCATAGAGAGCTCCTTATTAAAAAGCTCTTTGGAATACAAAGCTGCTTTCACTTCCTCCAACTTTAGAATCTTGTTGCCATAAATCAAAATCTCTTTAAAGTTTTTGTATGATAGAGGTAACAAAGAACGAAGTAGAAGAGCTTAATCTTCATCTTCATAATTGATCTCCATATTGGTCACATCCATAAGAATGGAGGAGAATTCATTAATATGTGACTTAATTGATGTACCTTCTACCATATTGAGGGTATACCAATGGTGCTTAACAATCAACTTAGTGGTGAGATTCTTTGTGATATATAAAGATTCCAGCTTGTCCCATAAGTCCTTAATTGTCTTTTGATCAAGGAATTTATGTAAAACTTTATTTGACAAGCACAATCGAATATTGGGTAAGGCTTTCTCATCAATCTCTTTCATCTTCTCCTTATATATCGAACTAGGAATTTCGTCTTTCCCTAATAACACCTTATGTAGAACTTTATTTGATCAAGGAATTCATGTAAAACTAATGTTGTGCTCATATTTCTCAATAATGAATTTTTTTGTTACCATTTTCAAAGTCTAAACAAGAATATTAATGAGCTCTGGTACCAATTTCTTTGGGATAACCAAGATCAAAATCTTGTTTAGGTGCACTAATAATGGATAATAATAAGACATAAGAATTTACATAGTTTGACAATTAGCTTATGTCCACAAGCGAAGGAGAGAAGTAAATCCACTAATAATCAAAAGGAAGTGGTACAAATATAAAAGAGAATAATACTTAAAACCCTTAACTCAATTACACTTAATATCCTTATGTAAGGATTTTATCTCTATTCTTTTTAACTCTCACATACTTTAACTCACTCTTAAAGTGCAAAATGAGTTACCATACTTGCCTATTTATAGACTTTAAACATGTGTGAATTACCATAAATTACAAAGTCAATAATTTTGGCTTAATAATGTGTGAATTCTTCATTTTCTTCCACAAAGTGTGATTATTAATTGTGACAAAAAAATTTACCCAACTATTTTATCAAAATAGCCTACCATAAATCATGATAAATCAAGATTTACATTTATGGTGTCAAATAAGCTTACCATAAATTTTGGTATTCACATTGACAGTTGAAAGTTCAAGTGATATAATACTATGTATATCTTTTTCTTTTTTCTTTTTTGGGTAAATAAGTAGATTAGATTAACTAAAAAAGGATCATGTACATTGTCTCCATAAGGGTTACAAAAATAATCTCAACAAAGGCAAGCCAAAGCAAACAACAGTGAGAAACAAGAGTAAACTCAATAAAAAGGAGCTATTAAAGCTGAGTAAAAGATGATGCGATTGGGCAGTGACTGCGGTTGGGGGATGGAACCTTCGTGGCGAACTTGATCCTAGTTCTCCATATGCAATGCACAGATGCTGCAAGCGAAGACCTCCAGGTGCTAATTTTATATAGCTTAGAACCAGCAGTGGCAATGAGTGTACTAGTAACTCCATGCCAAGACAGAAAAGAGGAAGGATACTCCAAATCATGACATACAATTTTCCATGCATTAACAGAAAAGCCACATTCAAAAAACAAATGAGAATGGTTCTTTTGACTTTGGGCACACAAGAAACACGTGGTAGAAGAGGTTAAGCCCCCATTGGAACATCCTATCAAGAGTCTGAAGTTTGTTTAACCAAGCTAGCCAGAGAAAGAAAGCATGCCTTGGAATCGTACTCGTGTTCCATATTACTTTGTACCAAGGAACAGGCGGTGGAAGGCGAACTAAATGTTTATATCCAATCTCCATGGAATATCCCCCATCATGAGAACCCATGCATTTGAAAATGTCAGGACAGGAAGGATTTGGTGTGAGGCTGTCAGGGATATGAACATGTCTCCAAATAGCCTCATCAGGAATCTTCCATTCCACACCATCAATAAAATCACAAACTTTAGTGTCATTATTTGATGAGGACTAAACAAGTGGTCTAGGGGACCCGAGGTAGCCAGAAATCATTTCAAACAGAGATGGACTTATAATTTCTTACTTTAAATCTAAACACATCTCTCACCGCAGCTTTAGGAGTTTCCTCCAACTCCAAGAGCACTTTGAAGGCACACACACATTCCAGAAACTTTGACCTCTAAGGTGAGTAGATTGAATCCGATCCACCCAAAGACCACTGGAATCTCCCTTACACAAGTGCCAAATATGTTTGATTTGAGCATCTTTATTCCATGGGGCAAGTTTAGGAATGCCAAGATCACCATTCCACACTGGAGAGTACACCATTTCCCATTTGACTTTTGCTTTAGTTGAGATGTTAGTGCTTCCACTCCTAAGAAAAATTCGTAACTTTTATTCAATTTGCATTATCATTGATTTTGGAAGCAAAAAGATAGAACTCCAGAAAACCTGCATAGAGAAAAGCGCCAATTTGACAAGTTGGAGCCTCCTTGCAAATGAAAGATATTTAGTAGAGCATGAGGAGATTCTAGCAAGAATTTTACCTTGAAGAGTCTCACAATCCCACTTTCTTAGCTTAGAAGAAATAAGGAGTACACCCAAATTCGCAATCGATTTTCGTGGAGATACTTTACACAATGCTATTATTTATATATACATATTGTGCTTGTTCTTAGGGGAGAAAAAAAAGAAGAAGAAGAAGAAGTTATTTTCGATTCATGCAGCTACATATTCTAAGCTATTTGTGGAATACCGATATAAGGAACCCATGAATTCTCATAATATGAATTGATGATTCCATAACTTTTGCAAATATATTCTAAATTGTTATTAAGATCCCAAAACTGTCACCTAAGAACTATGAATAATAATATTTTTGTGATTTTAACAATTTTTTGGAATGTACACACATATTTTGGAAATGTGCTTTCACCTTCATTATTTATTCGTTATTATAGAAGTGTGTTTTTTATGCTCTAACATCTGCCTGATTATTTATTCATTCTTTTTAGGCAACACTATCTTAGTTATAACTTTGTTTTGGCCGAGGGATGTGGATTGCGCAAAAATGTGCTTAGTACTGCATGAGTTCTCAAAAATCCTTATCTGTTTTTAATTTATCAATCATCTAAATATTATCAATGTATTTTTTTGTTCTCTGTATTGATGTCACTGGTAGTTCCCTTCCGTTATTGATTGGATATTATGCACCTTTAGCCATTGTATGAAAAATAAATAATTCAGTAAATTGAGAGTTGACATGGACTTACCTAGAGAGCGGATAGGGACATACCCTCTATGATAAAATGATTCATAGACCCTTCCCAATCGCAGGTTTCATTAATAGCAAATGTCTACTGCCTTTTAAGAAAAGAAAGTAACAATATGGAAAAAAAAAAAATTCATATTAGTACCCAACGCGTTATAATAAATAGTAAATAAGTATCAATAATATTATTAATATATAAATAGTAAATAAGTATCAATAATATTTAAATATATATTAATGATATTGAATGGATATTTTTATATGTTATAGCTATATTAGTCCTTACATGCTACTAATTTATCTACCTAGCGTGTGTTAATATTGTCCAAGCTTTTCTCAAGAATCTGAAAGAAAAAAAAAACAAAAAAAAGAAAGGAGCAAGGCAAGAAAGGCCAACTTAGTATCCTATTTAACCATAACCAATACATATCAAATTAACATGCTTCAAGGCCAATTTTCTTCGGCCCATAACTCTTTGATCTGTAACGACTAAAGATCATGGTCATGAGAGTAGCAAAAAAGCCGAATCCATCGACTCTCATTCCATCCTCGATAGGTTACAGCACACGATACGAGTCGTAGGACACTGACAACGCCGCCTATCGGCATTGATTTAAATATAAAAGCATGGATTTTCGGTTTTGGACAAAAATCGTGAACTTTGATTGGCTACAACACTTGACTCGAGTACTAACTTTTGGGTTCGAGAAGAAAACCATATATTAATCGTTAGGATTTCAACCAAAAACCGGGGAGCTTATCACCTTCAATTACTAAACTTAGTAGGCTATAGATACATGAAACACGTATATAATTTGGTTTTTAAGATTCATACCTTTTGTAATTCATAAAACTATTGAGAAATCCTCAGTTGAAGTTGAAGGCATCACGTGATTGCGAAAACTCTATGTGAGATCCGAATTTGATTCCTTTATCATTTCCTCTTTTAACATACAGCAATATATTTATTATATCATTCATTCACTCATTAATTTGTTTATTAGTTATTGAAATCGGCAATGTTCAGTTCCTAGTCTATTTTTCCAATAATCCCTCCTTAAATATCTCTCATGGTATATGGCCTGGTGCACCATATACTTACTTGATGCAATCACAAGCACGGTGGATTTAAACAATCGGCTTCAAATATAGAAACCTTATTGTATTTTATCAAAAAAAAAAAAAAGACAAAGGTAACAAGTTGAATGATTTACTTAAAAATAGGACTCAATTAAACTTTCACGTGAATATTAATATTAATTACTTATAGTATGTATACGTAGATCTAGGAAAAGTCTGAGTTCGACTTGGGTACCTAGATCGAACCTAATCCAAACCTATTGGAGCCAAGTTCAGCTCATAGATAGACCTACCAATTCAGGCGGGTCCATATGGGTTATGAGTGATGATTTGCTTAAACTAACGGGTCATCGATTCGAGTTGATAAACCGGAAGTTCAACTCAACAATTTGACCTAAGTCATGTTAAAAAAAAAAAAAGTAGGCTATAATGAGAAAAGCAATGGAAGTGTATAGCTTTTGTTCAACATTTGTGGATATACAATGCATATAATGCATTTAAAAAATGAACACACACACATACATTGGAGCTTTTCAAAGTTTAGACACTTTAAAATCATACAATTTTTTAGAAACTCATATGTGATTTTCTCAATGTCTCAAACGACATATAGGTGGATGAAAATTTTGAATTCTTCCTACGCATTGCGACAAATGAATTTGAAATTGCATTGTCAATTCTGAAAAGAAAAAAAAGACTATTATGAGTTATGAAAAGCTACAAACATTAAATTGTTTTGAAAATATCAGAATGGATGTATTCAAAAGTTGATTTCAAAATTTCACTATAAACGCATGAATTATAAATTGGTAGTACCACTTACTCAACTCTCACCATCTGAAACATTATAAACATATGGACAACACGCATTTGAAATACTCTGTATTATTTTTTAGCACAATAATATTTTGCACATACTACTTAAAGTTTTCTCTGCTAAAGTTTACTTTCATTCGCTACACTTTATACACAAATGCACCTATTTCATGCAATACAGTTTATTTCCGTTTTTTTTTTTAAATACTTTGTGCTAAACTCTATTGTACTGAAAATATTTTACTTACATTATGGATCATTTTTTTTTTCCATGATTCGTCCTCAAGTTCATCTTCGAAAAGGATGAGAATTGAACCTAAGAAAATCGAGATTCATAATTACATGCAAGAAAATACCATACCAATGTAAAAATTTTACAATAACAACGAAGTGGGCGATAAGTCTAGAGTCCAATAATTGCCTTTTGCCCATATGCGTGAGTGCCAACCCAAAGAGGGATCCGTCATTATAGGATAGATATTTTCCATGACGGCATAAATGTGTAAGATATAGAGGAGCCCGTCTCAAAGGTAAAGTGCGAGATATGCAAGCATGTGGACCGGATTGACAAAAAGGAATTTAAACAACACATGAAATAGTACCATCTATTGGAGTATAAAGTAGCAAACTCATGGTTTGCCTAGATACAACTAGTAGAGATGTGAAAGAAAAAATGAAACCGAAAAATAATTGTTCGGGATTGCATGTGTTTGGTTGTCTTTTAAATCTTCGTTGTTGCTTTTAGGTTTTTTGTTTAAGTTTCTATGTTGTCTAGTGATGAGCTACCGCCTCTTACTCGTGCATGACTCCGAGGCCTTCAATCTCTTACTCGAAAAATTCTCTCTCGTTGACTTGTCGATAACGAGAAACACTATACAGAAGGAAGATAGCCGAACCCCTTAACAGTGCCGAAATGTTACACCCAACTCTATTCCCTCTTTAATGCCAATGCTAACTATTCCTTAGCCAAAGACTGTTGAGTGATTTAACTTTTCTGCTGCTAAGAGTCCTTGTTGAGTAACATGAGCTACCCTCACCATGGTTGAGTACTCTTCTCTTGACATCCTTCTTGTTCTCACAACATCACTTCTAAATTTGGCTTCTTTATTGCCATAACATTTTGATTCCCCTCACTTGCTATAGTAAAAAAAATCTATGTACAAAGTCAATGTTGCATTGCCACCTATTTATCATACTTGATACTGTACTATTTTTCCCTTTTTGATGTTTGTCCTTTTTGCCCCTTTTTTATATGTACTAAGAATTTCCCTTTCGTATGCCTTTTTGTAGTTTATTTATTTATATTATTGCGTTAGGAATTTACTATAAATAGTTCATTTTTTTTTAAGTCGGAATCATCTTACCTTACAGATATACATTAAATATACTGTTCTTACGAAACTATCCTCTTCGAGTTCATTTTTTATACACTTTTATCTAATTTTACTAAGTAGCTTAGGATTAGTGGTAGATAAACCTTGACATCAACCTATACATCATATCAAGTGAAGTATCAAATTGTGTTGTATTTGTTAATGTGTCATATCCTCGTAAACTTACTCTAGTTAGTTCGTAGGCTTACTCACTCTTCTTTTTTCGATATTTCGAAAAACTCATTGATTCAAATTTGTTACGACAAGTACTAATGATAACTGAACTCCTAAGTATATCATCTAGTGTGTACTTTTCACTTCTATTGTTGTGTTATATAAAATATTTAATGTCGCGACATCAATTGTGACTTACTGTCAAGTGTTGTGCGAATAACTTGTACTTTAACGTATAATATGTATTTTATTTCGGAAATTTATTTTGTATGTGTTAGTATGTAAAATTATTGTTTATATTTTCTTCAAATTTTAAATCCCCATGTGTTAGTACGTAAATTGTTGTTTAGGAAAAGAGAAAAATTAAATATGCCGAGAAAAGAGAAAAATATTAAAAAAAAATTTGAACAATTTACAAGTCACCGAACCAGCATACCTCGTTGAACTAGCTCTAAAATAGCCTTAGCTAGGCTAATCTAGGTTCAAGGGCCCCTAGACCTGCGACCCCGCCAAGTTTAACCAGTCCTAGGTCTATGTATATGACGTGAGCGATCCACCATTTCTACAATTTTTTTTAGATAATTAGCCTGGTGGTTTTGGGAAACCACGAAATAATTGAATATGGCTGAATCAAACTAGTGTGAACCGAAAAGACTAAAAAGAAAATAAAAAAGAGACCAATTTTCCCACTTGTTGTGCAATTTGATCAGTTTTTTCCTAATCCTATAGATTATGACGGGTTCCAACAATTTTACGCATCCCCGTCTGAGTCCTAATCAATGCAAATGTACGTTTCAATCCCCAAGCTTTTTAAAATGTACGGAAAAAGGTCCAAATGCTTCATTTGCCTTCTCCATAAAAAATCGGCAATAATTTATTATTTGGTTCTATCGCAACGTCATAGATATTGCAGATTTGAAAACAAAGTTATCCGATATAAATCCTCTTTTTCAACTACTTGCATAGTAGGCCAGAAGCATATACAAAATTTTTTTATGTTCTACCCTTCATATGAGGACTACGTGGCTTTTAGTTAGTTTTAATTTTTTTTTTTCTAACTAACTATATTACAACTTTGGAGAAAATGGATTCGAATCTTAATTTACTCTGATAGAAGATTAATAGTAAAACTATTAGGTTATAACTATTTTGATAGCTTTTAGTTTTTCTATTTTAGGATAAAAGCATCATAATTTGTTTGTATGTATTCTATAATTCAATCAAATCTTTCATATATTGAAAGAGTTATTATTTATTTGTTTTTATCAATCAAGATGAATGTTATTCAATAAGAAAAAATTACATGAGTGAAATTAATTGATACAAAAGGGCTCATAGACAAGAGTTATGAATGTGAAAACCTAATCTCTTTAAAAGTCAATTTATCTTACCTAAGAGATAATAAGACTTTTTCTAGCAAATGAAAGCACCAATGAATCTCTTATTCTAAAGGCTACCGACAAATCACTATCTTGATCACTATGATCAAAATACTTATGATCTATAGACGCGAACTTGATGGATTGGTGATGGTACAAATGGTAGAAAAATAGCCTATTTGCGATTTTTATTTAACCAAAAACTAGGGATATATGCTTATTGAAACCGATTATAGTGTATTTGTGGCTCTATGATAGTAAAAGAGAGAAACAAGTTTGTAAAGAGGTTTCGCATGTGCTTGAAAGGGTTTATTCATACATATAATCGAGTTACATATATTTTAAATGAATCGTATAAATTATTTTCACTTGTGTTGCACCAAGTGCATCACTCCGTTGGTATTGTCCATCATGTATGGTAGGGTGTGTAGTTACTAAGTGGTTTGTTATGGGCCATGCTTGTGTGGTATCTTGTAAATGTTAATTTGCAAAATTTGGAACTTAAGTCTATATAATATGTAAAAACTACCTTAGAACTTATACCTTATAAAATTTATAAAGATAAGATAGCTTGCAAAATCTTGTGAATATTTTAATTATATTATTACGATATATATATATATATATATATATACATATTGGTAAGTTATCTAATAACCTATCAACTTTTCCATATAGTTGTAAGTAGTACATTCAACAACTCGAAATCATAGAAAGAAAATATTGTATCCTAATTAATCACGAAAAAGTATTAAAATAAATGGAGGTAATCAAAGGCAATAAAAGAAATGGAACTTGGGAGAATAGGACCAGTAATAATACTTTGGAAAAGAAAGAGAGATGACAAAGGAATAAAAAATGTAATAAGCTTTACCCCTTTCACATTTTATAATGAGTAAGTGAGCTTAAGCCTTGAATATGTGCTAGGTTTATAAATGTTAAATTATCTCATAGCCAATATTATTAAGAACTTCTACATGGAAGGGTATAAAGTAATTTCAAGTGAGTATCTTGCGTACTATAAGTATCGCTTTAAGGTAGGTAAAGGAAAGAATATATTGTACCTTATATCATACTTCGTGGGAGTAGGTTCAAAAGACTTGAAATTAGAATGTATTCATAACCTTCAATATCCATTCAAAACTTGCTAATCATATTAGTACGTTACACTTTTCATATGTTTTTAAGCCTTGTACTTAAGCGATTAGGTTTTGAGCAATCAATTTAGAGCATTTGTGAAACTAACCCGATTAAGCTAGAAATTTATAAGTAAGCTAAGAACATTAGTCAACGAAATCCCATGGGTTGAATCTTTAGAATATAATAAAATAATAAAAATATAGCTAAAATAATGAATTTTGCTATACTATTTTATAATTATCGTAATCGTATGGAAAAGGTTTCAGTAGTTAACGAATTTCTAAAAATAAATTATATGAGTAGTAAAATTATTAATTGACATAAAAGAAAAAGTAGAAAATATATATGCTTATCGTGTGTAATTATTACATGTAAATATACACTCATAATTATTTAAAGTATCCGAATAAATTTGAATTAAGCTAAAAATAAACAAAGAATAATGGTAAAACAAATTTAAAAAAAATAGTGGGTAGGTGAAGAATGCTTAGAGTAGGCGTGGAATGCATTTGTATAGCTACTAAAGTAAGGGGATTAACATGTTACACTCATATGCTTAGTATAAAAGTGAATTTGGAAAGTGGAGAGAGAGAAAAAAAAAAAAAAAAGTCATTTGTCTCCTCTAAAATGCTATGTAAAATTCAAGAATTCTCTCTATAAGATTCTACATGCAATCAAGGACCTAAGAAAAATATGAAGAGATTGTGAAAGTGAAGAGTAAATTAAGGGAGAAATTAGAGCTTTGAGGCATAAGCAGCAATTGGAACTAAACCCACCTCACCACCACAAGAAGTGGCTTACACTTGGCTTTACCAACAATAGGGTGGTAGCCAAGAGTAGCCAAAACTCTATGTTCCGATGAGTGCACTAAACTAGCCTAATTTTTTAAAATTACTAAAATTATTAAATTAGCTTAGAAAAATTTGGAAGATTTATTCCTAAATATTTTTACATGTAAAATTTTTTAAAAAAAATTGTTTTGTTTAAATTAAGTGAATATATATTACATCCTCAAGAAATCATAAACCTACATAGATTTCAATATTAATTTAAAATACCTTAATGATGTAATTTCAAGCTCAAAATTTTTCTACAAGCTACTTAATATTTATATTAAACTGTTATGTAAAGTTTTCCAATAAAATTATTTTCTATATTTTTCATGATTTTGGAGCCTCTTAACTATAGCTAAAATTGTAGTTTTAGTAAAATTAATTGATAGATTTCTCTTAAAGATTTCACTTGAAGTCTAAGTTAAACTAATTAGCTGTGTATTTGTGGTATGCTGGTGTTGTTGGATTAAGTTTTGTGGAAGGAAGTTACAAATTTCATGAATATGCCAAGCGAGTAATTTAGTAATATGTGAACTTGAGATTGGTGTGTGATGATGAGTTGAATGGGAATTCTGGAAAGTAATAAAGTTGTTAAGTGTTGAATGAATTTTTAATTTGGTTCCTTTAATTGGAATCTAAGAGAAAAATGAACAAATCAATTGACTATAGGGAGTTTGGATGAAAGCAAAGGATAACTTAGAGGGATTGTAGGCAGATATATTACTAGATCTATATTTAGAGGCTAGGTTAGAAAGAAAAAAAAATTCTATGAGAATTGTAAGTAGAGGGAACTCAAAAGTTAAGCTAGAGGGTAAATTCTTAAAAACATTGAAGTTAACTAAATTCAAAGGATAGCTCAAAGGATATCCTAATTAACTGCTTAAAGTGGTGCAAACTCAAAGGCTAATTTAGAGGGTAAAATTAGCATAAGATATGACACCAGTATAGCTTAGAGTGTAACTCAAGGGGTTTTGGCTTAGGAATTTTACCATGAATTGGCTCAAAACTTAACTTAGAGGATATTGTAGATTAAAATAACTTATAATTAGTAAACCAACTATGAAATCCCAACATAAGAGTAAAAATAACTTACAAAACTAGTGTTAAAATAACTTCATATAAAATAAATCAATTACTATCAATTCAAGACTCACACATGGATTAACACTAATCAATTGTATATGTATGAGGATAATTGAAGATTATAAGTGCGGCGAAATCAAGAGTTGTGACTCAATGAAGTTTAGGTAAGTTAGGATCGATGCGTTGCAACATGTTAGGGTATTATGTCAGAGTACTTAATGACTTGAGAGTGTATTTATTGAGGTTATAGTTAGCTATTGGTGCGCATATTACGTATGTAATTGACATATTGAATCGTGGATTAGGAGTTAAATTCGTTGGAGTGATGTTCAGCATGAATTTGTACTGATTGCTTTATCTTGAAAATTTGTTGATTGCCTTTAAATAGAATGAATTGAAAATTGGCCTATAACCTAACTTAACATGCATGACAACCCACTAGGAGAATAATTAGGTATGTTAGAATAAATATCGATTCATTCGATGAGAATAGCTGTAATAGTTCTTTCCTCGCCCTTAATCAACCTAAGTGATAGGTGAGGAGAGGAAAGGAGAGGAGAGGAGGTCATCATAAGGTTAAAGACAGTGGTTTGAAAGTAGTCTCTAAAGGAGAATGTTCTCCATTATACAAGTTTTGATTTAATATGATTTGAGTCATGTTGAAACTCCTAAATCCTAGTTAAAGTAGATATGATTTCTCTAACTTCACAATGGACTAGTTAACATTGTGCGATACTCATTTGGTTGATTGTATTATATTTCATTAATGATTGAAAACCCTAATTATGTTTGATGTACTATTTTGTCTCTATTTCACTTACTAAGCTAGTTGTACTCGTTTCCTTCTAGACTCTTTTGCAAGTATTGAATATAAATTAAAGACGCAACATTATGTCAACCCTTAGATTAGTACTCAATGAGTAGGGATGTGAGGAAATATGAAGACTATAGGATTATGATATCTCTTTTTCTTTTTTCTTTTTCTTTTTTTTTTTTGTCTTTTAGTTCTTTTGTGAAAACTAATTGAGTCAAGTTAGGTAGTACACCAATTTTCAACTTTGTTTGTATGTTAACATCTAAAATTTATAGCTTTTGTGAACCTTTTATGAGAAACTGAGATTATGGGAGTAAATATAATTATGTAGAAATTATTTTGATATTAAGAAATGTATTACAGTTTTCCTAAATAATCGTTTTAAAAAACTATACTGTGGGTTTTATTTATAACAAGTGCAAAATTGGATACTTTAAGCTGGTTGAATCAGATATGCCTTGTGTAAGCTATATCTATGATAGCAATTATAAGGTTGACTTCTATTATGTGTTGGTTTATAAGGTGGGACTATTATGACTCCTTCTATCTAAAGCGTGATATGTTTTATGGTCATAAATATAAACAATTTCTTCAACGTTACAAATAAATAAAGAAGGCTTAAATCACTCATTTAAAATATGAAAATCTTAATAGAATTTGAACATTAAATTAGAGGAGTTATTGGACTCACTTAAAACTAAAAGAATTTATTAAATTTTAATACAAATATAGAAAAGTTTCAATATATTATTCCCCTTTATTTTTTTTGGTTTTCTCTTTTTAGTTTTTGCTCTTTTTCCCCTTAAATTGAAGTTGTGTTTAAATTACTAGATTTTATTTCAAATCTTCTCATGTTAAATACATGGATAGCAAATGATCTTTTTAAGCAATATAAAGATAATGTAATGAGGTCCTTTAATTAAAAGAAAAAAAAAATTCTAATTCTAATATCACATTCTAGGAGACTACCTTCATAGAGATGGTTAGTTTTCCTTATCTTAAACTATCCTATCCTCTTTCGGCTTTATTGGGATATCGAACTACAATAACTTACAAGCCACCAATCGCAATGTTCTAAAGTCATCTATGCTATAGTTGATGGTAGAATGAACAAGTAATCTTATTATATAGAGTACTAACTCGTACTCTACTTAATTAGGTTAGGTTCTTAATAGGTATTGAAGATCGTAAGGTAGGTTCCCAATATAGATTTTTTAGAATCTACTCCATAAGATAGAGTATAGATATAAGGTCTATAAGAGGTATAAGTTTCAAGGTACCATTTATCCATCTTATGAAAAATTATAAAATATATTTAGTAAATGAATAATAAATAATAATATTATAATTTTAGGTCAATAAATATTTTAGTTTACAAAAAGGAAGAGCTTAAGATCATAAGTTTATGACTCTAAATGTGCCTTTCTCACTATACATTTTCCATTCTTTTCCCTTTTCTTTTTTAGCTTTATGTCTTTCATTCTTTCCCCTTATACTTTCTCATTTGCTAAAAAGTAAGGTTATATAATGTAAGCCCTAAAGCTAAACTAAATGACCGTAAGATTAAACTTAGTATATAAAGTTTAGGACGATTAGTTAAAGAATCCGATCAAACTTAAATTATAAACTATAGATATAAATATTAGTAAAAATGATCCCATAAACTTGAATTTAAAAAAATAAGTAATAAAATAGGAAACTATAAAAGTTTTAGATTTTAAGTATAATAATTGTTAATTATCAAAAAGGCGAAAAATATAATCTAATAACTAATAAATTATTAGAGATAGATTATATGTATACTGAAAATCATAGAATGACCTAAATAATAATTAGGAATATTCACATGTACTCCACATACCACATGTATTTACGTGTAAATAAAAATATGCGAATTACTTAAATTGGCTAAAAACTTATTAAATAATTAAATAAAATTATTAATTAATTAAGAAAAAATTAGAAAAAAATCAGAGGAATAGGGAATGATGTAGATTTGGTCGTGGCAAGTTAGGAATTGAAGAAGAAAAATTAACCAATCAAAATCAAGCAACACAAAAGGCAAAAATTAAGGATTTGGGCAATGTCTTGTCTAATTAAATGCATAATAATTACTACAAACCTCTATAAATAGGGAAAAAATTATAGAGCTTATTTGGACAGTTAGAAGTCAAAAAAAATTAGGAGCATCGAAATTAGAAGAGAAAAATTCGGGTTAGGAAAAAAAATAAGAAAACTGTACAGTAAGGGCTAATGAACCAAATGCACACACCTCTACCATCACTTGGGACCAATCCACCACCACCACTCGGGACCAATCCACCACCACCACTCGGGACCAAGCCACCACCACCACCACCCTAGTCCAAACCCACCCTTTAGACCAACCGACATACTTAGACTAGTATTGGAAGCCCAAAAGTCATCGAATTGGGTGAGTCTTTTATCTGCTCTGATTTTGTATAATTTCTTAAAATTATTTATTTTGCTCAGAAAATTATGAAATTTATTATTCTAAGGTTTTATTATATGTAAATTTAGGGAAAAATAGTGATTAATTTTAATCACGTTTGAAAATATAGGGTTCTTAACAAATTAAGTAAAACCGAGCATGATTAAAACTAAAAATAAATAGGCTTAGGAATGTAGTTTGGAGCTCAAATTTTTTCTATAGAATGCTTAAGTGATATAGAATAGTGCTATGAAGCCATTTTTAAAAATTTAATTTTCAAAATATTTAAGTAAATTTTTAGCCCTAAAATGATGGAAAAATTGGGTAATTTTAGGTTAATTAGGTGATTAAGTGATTAATTACTAATTTAGATAGTAATTAGATGTTTAGGGGTGTTAATCTTTGATGTGGAAACCTAATCCTAGCCTTTGGAGTGTTGAGTGTAATTAATGAAGGAATTATGTGATAATTGTAGGAAATTAAGAATATGTAGAATTGGAAATTTAATAAATATGAAAAATTAGGGTTATTTAGATAATATAATAATAATAATTAGAATATAATAAATCTGAAATAAAATTTAATTTTAGGTAATTGTATAAAAAAATGTAAGATTTTCTCATATCGGGAATAAATCCGATACCCCAATTAGAATTAGCATGTACTGAATAGTTTAGAACACTAAATTAAGACCCAATATGATATTAGAATACTCAAACTTAATGTGATTAATTTTACATTAGGATTCGAGCATATTTAAGATTCTAAAATCAAACTAGAATCTAATTTAAAAACCGAACCCCGAAATAAGGTAAAATAAATCATTAGTAAATAATAGGTATACATAGAGAAAAGAGTTAAATTATAACTTAGAATATGAATCATTAAAGTATAAGTACTAAAAAGACCTATTTGTATAATGGGATACCTAAAGACGAATCGACTTGCAATTAAGTGATCGAGTGATTGAGAATTTCCAAGTAAGTTAGGTTATTACTTACTGTATTAGAGTATTATTTTATGGTACTCGAAGACTTAAAATTGTGTATGATTGTAATTGTAAGTAGTTTATGCATGTGTTTGAGTATCTGAATTTAGGCTGAAATTTGTAATATGATTAATTTTGTGTTATGACTAGATTGGTGTGAAATTGTTTGAATACACTAAATAGAATTTAATCTTATTCGACCATAATGACCTAAATTGTCATGCATTGCAACCCGTTAGGGGATCATTAGGATTCTCCAACCAAACACCGACACCTTTGATAAAGATAGCACTGGATAGCAATTGGTCTTTTTCTCATCCTTAATCGAACTAAGTGATAGGAGAGGAAGTCATAGTGAGAATGAGAGCATTGGTTTGAAGGATAGTCTTAAGAGGAGCAGTGTTTCCATTGCACAAACTTGGGTTTGGTTATAAGTTGTTGCATAACATGAAAAATCCTCAACCTAGATTAGAGCAAGTGAAATTTCTCTAATTTCGCAATAGACCGGATTACGTTGTGTGATGACACTTGCTTGTTGCATTGCATGAAAATAATTGCTTGATAATCTTGTTTGTGTTTATATACATTCATGAGTCTCCAATTCAACTTACTAAGCTGTAGTTGCTCATACCCGTATAGATCCTTTTGCAGGTCTTGATTTTCGAATACTTCAAGTATTATGTCGCCTTACAATTATCCAAAAGTTAGTTCTTTTGAAGCTTGGGGTATGAGGATCAATTCGCTTAGCAGTGGATGTGTAGCTAAAGTGTCTTTTATAGTTTAAAAATGAAAGACTGACAGTCGTTATGTAAATTAGTGAACTATTATGTTTAAGTAGAGTTTCCTGGGAAGTTTTATAGACTTTACATATAATTATGTATGTTGATTAAAAATTTGTGGTAATTACTGTAATTTTAGCTAAACACTTAATTGGACTGTTTACTTTAAAGCGAAGAGTCGTCGATGATTTGTGTAGATTATGTCTTTAGTAGGTACTGTGAGGCTAATTACTATCATAGAATGGTTTACACAGCGAGACTGTTACGACTCTGTGACTTCAGGGTGTAACACATAAACTTGAGATGAAGAAAGTAGGAAAAATTATCTTTTTGAAATTCCATAAATTTTGCTACAATTATATAGGTTTTGCATATAAAGAACTTATAATATTGCATATATCTTTTTTAATATTATATAAATTTAAAATTTGTAAGTTCCATAAGATATCTAATACCCTCTACATTATAAGTTTATAGGATACATGTTGTACAATGGTTGTAGGGTATCATAAGATAGGTTTCAATTGCAAAATTTACAAATCTATACTTTATAATATTGGGTATAGATAGACCTCACATACAACTTACCTAATACCTACTCACTCCTAACTAAGGAGCCTATAAATAACCTAACACCAAGAAGGACCACCTAAGTATTAATATGCATCTTTTGAGCTTTTGGGTTATGAGCTATTTGTTACGTGTGCTACCATTAAGGTTAATTGGCTTTATCGATAAGAATTTTATATTTTTTTATATATTTATCCTTTTTCTATATGTAACTAATATAAAAATACATGGAAATATATATATAGCCTGCTAAACTTTAATTAATTGGCAAATAAACCCTAATGATTGTAAATAATCCACCAAAACTTTGATTTAATATGAAAACAACCCATTGAACTTTATTAAAGTGTACTTTAAGCCTTCTTAAACTTTTATTTTGATTTTATTTTTTTATTTTGAACTAAAAAAGTTATAGATATAAAGGTTCGATTAGAGTAATCACGTACATGCTACTTGAGTGATGCGATATACATGGTTTTGAAGAAATGAAGCAAAACTATCACTTGAAGGGATAATTAGGTAAGAATAAGATAGGGAAGAGAAACAGGTAATTTCAGTATCTCAAATACATAAGTGATAAAGAAGACAACCTTAAGGGACCTCAAGCGTTTATCTTGTAGCTAAAGCAAACAAGATTAATTCTTTACCTAAATTGCTTATTTAATCTTAGAGAGCAGAAATTCAGATCGCTATTGTTTCTCTATTCTCTCTAAAAGTTTCAAATGAAGAGAAAATGTTGAGCATTTATAGGCTCTTGGGCAAGATAGCATTTGTTTGATCATCTAGATGATCAATGGATAAGATGAAGCTTGTTTAATTCATAATTATCTAAAATGAGCTAGCTAATGGGCTGAAAACCAATGGCCTTTCCTATAAATGTATAAGCCTAATTGAGAAAGATCAGATGTAGATGGACCAGTCCAACAATCCCTATTATAAGCCTACTAAGCTAATTTTCCTTGAATCATCCTAATATATAGATCGGACTTCTTAGGTCTCGTCATCTAGTCTAATGAGTCGAGCCTAAATAAATAATGAGTTTAATACGATAACTAATATAGCAATTTTTACCCCTCTACAAAAGTCAAACGTACTTTATACTAAGAATTTATTGAAGTTTAAAGAGGAAATTTATAACATTTAAAAATTCATTAAATAAATCTATATTTAGATTAAACTTTACAAGAATTATTCACAATTTCCCTAAAAATATATATAGAAGGATTTGTTTCTTTATATATGGAAAGATTTCTTTTCTTTATAAGTAGCGATCACATTTTTCCCCAAAAAAGAAGTATTAAACACACTTATGCCTATGTGTCCTGTTATCATCAAATAAGAGTGTTTTTGTCATTTTGTGAGACTACAAATCTGCCTTCATAAGAATCTAGCTATTATATTACTGTATAATAACTGGAAATTTTAAAACAAAAAGTATATTGCAAGAGTCACGTCATACTATACAGAGGTAGCATAGGGCGGTACGGTACTATATATATATATATATATATTATCTTTTAATGGTATGATTTCCATAAAGTTGGTATTATACATATTGATAACTTCAAATAATTGCAAGTCCCATATCTTGGTATGATTTGTGTAACTACCTTCAAATAACTTCGAATCTCATCTGTTGGCTACATCAACAGTGAATCAATACGAATATTTCAAGAGGCATAGATATGCTTCTCTTAAGTCTTTTGTTTTCTTTTAAACCTTTTTCCTCAATCCATATCATAATTCGTATCTTTTTTTTTTTTAAATCCAAAAAGAAAAAAACTATTTCAAGAAACCTCACTAAAATCATCCAAGTTTTGCAAATATTAAAAATAAATAAATCTTTCATCCTAATCTTCTTGAGCACATAACATCAACCATATTATACTATCAACTTCTCTTATTTGATATTATCATACCAAGGGTTACGGTACACTTCATAGTTTGTTCATAAGACTTGCTATCTACCATGGCTTCACTTATTATTTTTCCTTCACAAGTTTAATTAACTAGCAATTAGACAAGATTATCAAGATCGTTTAAGTCTTGCTATTCAATAAGAAGTTCTCCGAGAGTAGTACAAGGAGATTACAACCATGTTGACAATACTTGGGTTTTTTTTTTTCTTTCCATATAATTCTCTCATATCTAGAACAATAGCAAGTAAGTCTCCCTTCCCTTCATACCTCTTTCCATGATCTTGTATTTCTTAAAATTATTTGTTGCCATAACCTTAACTCTTTAGCCAATATTCTTATTTAGCAATAGCCATAATCTTCTCAAAAGGAGAATACTAATGTCTTGTATAATAGAATGAGCTCAATATAGAATTATTAGGCCATAACTCCTTATCCTTTTTTCTTTCTTTCTTTTTTTTTTCCCTTCAAAATAGTCAAAAGACCATGATATAACGATTGGAAGTTTTCCAATAATTCCTTTGGTGTTAACAATACCTCAATGAAGATGTTCATTATCCACATTCCATAGCATGACATAGGCATATACCTTTTCTTTTCTTTTTTCCCTTCTTTCTTTTCCCATCTTGCCTCAATTGTTTATGTAATGGATTACTTCTAGCATAGTTTGTTACATACTGTTTAAACAAATAAGAAGCACTACGAAATTCTGGCAAATTTTATCTTATTACTTTCCTTTGAGTCTTTTTTATTTTTTTCATTCTAAGATAATAATACAAGTTAATCGCATATACTTCTAAGGTATCATATCATATCTCTTTTAAACTTCCTTCTAAGATTCCTACTCCAAATACTAAGAGTAACATCGTGACATTAGGCTAAGTCCCCTCATCATATGCTTTCAAATTTTCCTATTGCATTTTTTTTTTTTAAACTGCCCCCATTAATATTCTATTTGTTCATTAAAATGGAACTTAAGCCTCCTCTAACTGCGCAACATATGTGTGAACCTTCATTTATCATTAAAGCTTTTTGAAATTTGTTGAGCATTGGTTTCTTGGCTTAAAGAATATATCAATTTTGCGCTCTAGCAAGAAAGGAGATGAAGACCAATCCAAGCAGTAAAGCTGAAGGACTTATTGGTGCATCAAGATAAATGTCTGTCACCTATCCTGTGTCCTCAAGATAAATGGTTAGAAAACTATTTCTAAAGATACATTTTGGGACAACGTTCAGTATCAAGAAGCCAGTGCAACACCTTGCACCGATAGTGGTCTCTAGTTTATTAAGCGCGAGCCTCGTACTAATTCTAGCGATACCATTAGGAAAGATTCAATGTTGTGCTTTAGAAACAAGAAGACCGAGCTATCTCTCTCTAATACCCAATTCACATTCCTGAAGGAGCCACCCTCTAGATGGGATGATTAGGTAGTATACATTGTAGAGAAGCTAAAGTACGTAACTTTTCTAAAGAAGGCGAAAGTCCTTCGTGTTACTGCCACTTCTACTTAGTTGTAGTTTTTGCAAATGGGTGGAATGGAAGTATGGCAGGTGATCATTTCATGTTGGAGTATTCGGATCTGTATGTTTATCACTTCGTGAGAGGAAATAACTCTAACATTAGAAGACGTAGCTGTACTATTGAATATGTGCAACTTTGGATGAGCTGACCTTACTGCCATAACAACTTCTTATAAAGAGCACAACTTTTAGAAATCCTTAATGGGTTCTTTGCAAGCTACCCACACCAAAAAGAAGAAGAAGCCACATTTTGCTTTGTAGCTTGCATACTTCTTCGAGGAGCGAAAGAAGATAGGCCTCAAGTTCTAGGTCTAGGTCGTGGGAAAGAGTCGATACCTTCATATCCTCTTCCTCTTTTATTTTTTTATTTCAAGTGTTGTAGTTATGTCTTCTACTCATATGTTCTCTATCCCATCTTTCCAGGTATGAACTTTCTACTTTCATCGTATTTTGGCTTTCTCTATTTGTATTCCCTAGAGGACTTAAGGAAGGTGTTAGTCCATGACTCTTTCTCTTGGCCATATGCATTGCCCAAGGTAAGTAATTCGCTTTAGGTCCCTTCTTCTTAAGTTCACTTGACCGACACTTAGACTTATATCACCATGCTTCCATATGTTTAAAACATTGATATGTGATCATTTCACATGTAGACCTAATGTTCCTTCAACTTTTCTTTTGCGAGTGGTTTTGAAGACATTTTTCTCCTCTAGCTGCACAAGACCAACCAGGCCTTACTCTTCCTAAAGTGTGGGCCAGGGTTAACAGATAAATTGATCAATCACTCTGCAACTCATTGACATTGAGGGTGAATTCACATTTTGCCCCTATTTCGAGCAAATTGCAAGATATGAAGATGGTAATGGACTTTATCCTTCTAGCTCACAAGGTGAGGTCAACTTGGTGGAAAATTGAGAAAATATCCTTGATTCTCAAGCCAGGTTTCTCTTATGGTGTATTCTAGGAAGCTTACCTTCCCTTCTTGACAATAAAGACTTAGCTAGCTACTTTTTAAAGTGAAGAGTCATGGTGCACTCTTCCTATCGGGATGTGCATCAACTTAGTTTTGATTAATGAGTGTCTCACTTGATTATTGTAACTCAGTTTTGAATCTTGCTATCAATCACTCTATCCAAACGACTTTAGGAAGATTCACCTTAGAAAGTGACAACTATTCTTTCCTTTTGTTGGTTGCTCTAAGGTGGTTTAACCTGGATGGCTAACACATTGGACAAATTGCTTAGATACGTTTCGGGCTAATATCTTTGTGTTAGTAGGTGATACACTTCATGCACCAAATGTATATCGTTACAGATTCTTTTTAAACTCCTAAAGCCTAAGTCTTAAGGTAGTAAAGATACATGAGGAGCTATTACTAAACAATCAAAATGTCTTAGTGGGACAATAGGGATGAAACCTTCTTTAAAGTTTAAGAATAGCCACCCCTTGCCTCTAATAGTGGATTCGAGACAAACCAAGTGAACATTTATTTTGGAGGTAACTTTATTAAATGCATCATGTATAATTTTTTTTTTCTTTTGTATTCAAACCTCTGACTTGATTTCTTTGCTCTTGTAGGTTGAGATAGGCTTTCCTGTTCCAGTCTACAAGAAGGACAATGTCGCTGACTTAAGTTATGGGGTTCGTCCAGACAATCCTGCCACACTAGTGGTAGCTTCAAATAGGGATGATGATGATAAGGACTTGATAGATTACGGTAAATCCCCAATCCAATATGGAGATGTTGATGATGGTAGTAAAACTGAAGAGTTCAATGATTCTCTCAAGGCACAAGACATTACTTCGTCAGTCGACGAAGTAGGTGATGGCAATACTTATGCAAACACATTGCTACGTTCAGGGACTTATGGATCATCTGCTCATGTCTCTCCACCCCCGGTTGTTAACTTATCTCATAGAGACATGGTAGCAACTCAAGAAGCCATCTCGAAGAAGACAGTATCTTTTCATGGATTTAATATTCCTTCTCATCTATTGGAACCATTGGAGAGACTTTATGCTATGGACCAATATTTTTGGAGTGAATCTCTTATGTTAGGGATCGAGTTGGCTAATACCATGATGAAAATGTTAGGGGAAGCTGCATCACTGCTTGAGAAGTCCTGGAGGTCTTTGTCAGATGATAAGCTGTGTTGAAGGCGCTTGTCATTTAAAATTCAAGGTTGGTAGCTTAGAGCCCATTGTTGCTAAAGTTAAGAGATAGCTAAGTTATCGTGTTGTTATGAGAAACCAAGGCTAGCTAGTTGCCATGCCTCAAAAAGGTGAAGTCATAACAGTCTCACCGTGTGAACCATCTTAAAATAGAAACTATCCTCATAGCTGCTATCTTAGACCTAGTTTACACTAGGTGTACTCGACCTATCCCTTTGAAGTATCCAATTTAATACCTATTTGATATAAACCTGTGGAGTAATCCTTTGAAATAATTTGTAATAATAAACTTGTAATTTGACCTTATAAAAGAGTAGTAGTAAATCTTACAGATACCTGTATCATTTCATATATAAACCAAAATATTGAAAACTACCAAGCCCTTTGAGGAGTCTTGTGTAGTTTTCCTTAAAAGATAAAAAGTTAATACTAATAGCAATAACCAGCCATTTCTTGTTATATCTCGCTCCCCATCCCAGTTTATTAGGGTTCTGGTATTGGATAAGCACTTATAAGTCATTTGGAATCTGCAAAACAAACTATAGGAGAATGAGAGACAACTTGGTCAGTAAGTAGGGTAGAGACAGAAGTATTCACTCAGCATATCACAAGTAGGGTTTTTAATCAAGTTGGTTAGATACAATGTATGTACAAGCAAATACTATCGTACGATGTTATCCGTTCCATCGTGAAATCAAAGAAATTACCCCCGCTCTAATCCAGGTTGAGGAGATTAGTGTCATACACTCACGGATCGAAATCAAATCGAGGTTTGTGCAATGGAGAACACCCTCCTCCCATGACCACCTTCGAATCACGACCCCCAACCTTACCACGACCTCCTCTCCTGTCACTTAGTTTAGTTAAGGGTAGGGAAAGGACCATTTCAGCTATCCTCATCAAAGGGAGTTCGTGTTTGGCTCGAGAATTCTAATTGTTACCCGTAGTGGGTTACAATGTATATTAGATTAAATGTTAAGTCAAGTTTGAGTTAGTTCATCTTTTTAGAGTGATCAAACAATTCAAGCATAATAATAATCATAGAACAACCATATCATGGAGCTTAGCTCTCATTGCAACAAATCGAACTCCAACCATAAACGCTGCATATATACAAACAGCTAACTATAATCATAAGCAAATATATACCAAAGTCCCCTGATATTCTGAAATAATATCCTAAAATGCGGCAAGGCATTGATCCCACTTACCTGTTTAGATGCTCACTACAGAAGACTCGAGTTATTGATAATCTGATCACCAGGGAATCCTATATACATAAAATCTAAATTTAGTTTTCGTAATAGTTATGAAAACATTAGGATTTGATCTAAAACGATTATATATATATCAAGTCAAGTTATTAATTATAGATAATATATGTAATTTATGCTATTACGTTTATATATCGTTTCGAAACATATTTTTAATTGGTTAACTTATGTTTCGATTACAATGGAGTTATAGTAGTATGTAAACTAGTAATGTTGTAGAGATATAAGTTATATTACTTAGGTTTATTCGATTTTTGTAAAAATAGTGTTGTTAGGCTCATATAGACTTTACGGTATGTATTAAGAGTTATATTTATAGAGATGACTTTTAACTGAAAGTTTGAGTTTTTAATACGGTTATATTATCTGTGTAAATATTATTATATTATACATATTTTATATTATTAAATTGTATTTTATCTAATTTGTCAATATAACTCGTAATATAGGTATTATCTAACCTTAGTATCCTTATAACAAATCTCGATCAGTAAAATATCATTAATTAAATTAAAAATAAAATTTTTATCTAATTTGATCATTATACTTGTACATAGTTTTTATTCAACTATTTATTATGTTTTAACTTATTATTATTAAAAATTCATCCCAATTTGTAATTTAAGTCAGTTTACTACATAAATTCGTAATAAATAGTTCGGGTTAACAAATAATTTCCCGAAAATTTCTATAAACTCTTAAAAATATGTGAAATTCAGTCATCACTTAGTTTTGTGTTATTGATTCATCGCATATATATTCGAAATTACGATTTTATCCCTAAATTATACTTAATTACCCAAATATGATTCTTTTTGAACAAAATTATTTTCAACCTATCCTAACACCATTATACTTTATTAGAAATCAATATAAGTCAATTTCACTATTTAATTTCATAAATCCTATTAAACATTTTCGCTTAATTTTGAGTTATTTTTAGGCCAAAAAATACAATAAATATTAAAAATATTCAAATAAAAAATCAGGATACATAGAAATTATCTATATATCATAAGTATTTTACACAAAAATTTTGAGCTAGAAATTACATCATTTAGTGTATTTATTTTGAATTTCAAATTTTGGATGAATAGTACATTTGTTAAGTACATTAAATATTCCTAATTTTGCAAAAATAAATTTACGAAATAAAAGTACATATAAAATAACCTAGGAATTAATTTTTTCACATTTTTCCTAATTAATTTAATAATTTTTCAAAAATAGAGAAAAATAGAGTAGAAGCTTAGAACATGAGTTCATCAGAGCTCCAACCACTATGGGCTAGAGAGGGGTTGTCGGCTGAACTAGGTGGTTGCTCTGCTAGGTGGCGGTGGGGCTTCACAGCAAACTCTCTTTTGGTTCGGTTTCTAGTTTAGCTCGGTAATTCCCCTGTTTTTCTTATTTTATTTTCTAATTTTTAGAAATTTTTTCAAAAACTCCCTAAGTGTCTAAAGTGTATAATCTGGTCCTAGGAGTCCTATTTATAGTGGTTTAGGTCAGTTGAGTTTTTCCTTAGCCATTAAGTAATTTTTTTTACTTATTTATCTATTTTGTTAAGGAATTTGCATGTGTGGTGTGTCAATTTTTTAGTTATTTACTTTTGATGTAGCTGGTTATTCTTTTTAAGCTGCTCCACATTTCATCTAATCATATTTCAGGTCATTTTTTATTTTTTTTTATAATTTTTAGATAATGTTTTAGGGTATTTTGGTATTTTATATTAGTATTTAATGATTTTTATTAATATACGAGTATATATCCTATATATATCATACATATAATGAGTAATTATATATGTATAATCATGCTTCTAGCATATTTTTTGTTTTTAAGATACTTTTCCTATTTAATTTTGTGATTTTATTGTTCATTATGCACAATTATGTTATTTTAGGTTAATTTATGGGTATATTTATTATATATACCGGATATACTCATAAAAATATGTATATACTCATATGGTATATTATGCTATATTGTTTTCTTTTATTACTTAATTAACTTATCTCTAAGTTGTCACGCCCCGAAGCGGTAGAGTCGTAACAGCCCCCGCCGTGCAAATCATCCTAAGATAGAAGTTGGCCTTACAACCGCTATCTTAGACCTGATCTACACAAGGCGTCCACGACTAACCCGCTTTGAAGGAAACGGTTTGTAATTTAAATAAATTATTTATCTAAGAAAGTGAGGAAATATATATATATATATATATTATAATACAGTTATTGCAATTAAGGTTTACAATATTTCTCTATAGTATATTTCCTAGTTGTTACATTATTTAAAATGAAAAGTTCTAAAGTAAAAACTTAAACCTTAAAAATATAGTTTTATTCTTCAATATTTTTCTTCACTCCCCAGGATCCAGCAGTTGCTAGCTTCAGAGTAGTTGTTGCCACTTCTTAGCCAGCACCTGCACGATGTCTATAAGGATGTGAGCAACCACAGCTCAGTAAGTTAGGACGGAGGACTTAAAACTATACCATACACACAACAAGGTTTTCAATCACTTATTAGGTGCAATGCATGTGCAAGCAAATGCCATCGCACGACGTTGTCCGGCCCATCGTGAGATTAGAGAAATTGCGCCCGCTCTAATCCGGGTTGAGGAGTTGCCGTTAATGCAATAGCTCACAACCAAACCCAGGCTTGTGTAATGGAGACCTTGCTTCTCCCGCGACTACCTTTGAACCACTGCCTTCACCCTCGCCGCGACCTCCTCTCCTGTCACTTAGTTCGACTGAGGATGAAGAAGGGGCCATTTTGCAATCCTGCGCTATCCCTTCCGAAGGGGTCGATATTTGGCCGGAAAGTCCTAAGTTCCCCTAACGGGTTGCCATGCATGTCCGATTATGATTACTGGTCGGATATTTAATTAAGTCTAGTTTAGGGTGATCAATCCTTTCATACAATTCATACAATACATGCCAGAGCAACAAACAGAATCATAGCATCACCCATAATCAAGCACATGCACACATTCAACTATCTAATAAGCACAACCAAGCATAATCTTAAGCCTCCAAAATACAGCATTGTATTAATCCCAACTTACCTCGACTCCTTGCTCATGACTCGAGGTTCGATTTGCTCAGGCCATCGCCGATCATCTCTATAACACAAACATGGTTTCAGCTTTTCATATAACTATTATAGGTTCGTTTTATTCTATAACGCTTATTGTTAGGTTTTATTTAAGGTTTAATATGCCTAATTATCTAGGTATTAAGTCTTTTATAATTATTCTAGGTTTGGGGTTAGGCTCAGGTTCGGTTTTCGCATCGATTTCCAAATTAGGTTTTAGTTCGATTTCTAAGTAATGTTTTAGATTCCAACCTTAGAAATCCGTTTCAACCCATAATGTGAAATTAATCATATTACTTCCCAATCTCCTAAATACCATCATTACCCTTAGTCAGTATTTATTTTATCCGGTACACTTAAATCCATATTAGTGTACCGAATTCACTCCTAATGTGAGAAATTTTTACATTTTTCATATAATTATATAAATTCAAGTTTCTTATCAGATTTATTATATATCCCTATTATTTATATAATATCAATTTTTATCCTAATATTTTCTATTTATTAGATTTTCAAAAATTACACATTATGCATTATTGCATATTATGCACATAATGCATTTCTAATATTTCTATTACCCTAATTACCATCTCTAAACAGCAATTATTATTTCAAAATGTCTAAATCCATCCTAAATCAGATTTTACTCCAAATTTCCCTAATTTACAAAATTAACTATTTTTCCTATTACTCATTTACTACATAATTAACCTAATAATTACATCTAACACCCTAAATCCTACAAGTATCATACACCATCATATTTCAACATCCTAAAACATCTACTTATTCACTAAGTCAGTAATTAATATCCTAATCGCCTAATTAACTCCAAATTACCCATTTTATGCCTCATTTTAGGGCCTAAAAATTATCTAAAAATTTCGAAAATTAATTTTTGAAAACGGGATTCATAGCACTGTTCTATATCATCTAAGTAATCTACACAAAAATTTTGGGCTTGAAACTACACTCCTAAGGTCATTTATTTCTAAACCGAAATGTGCTCGGTTTTGCACGATTTCTTAAGGACCATATATTACAGGACATAATTTCATCAAAATAATATTTTTCCTACAAACTACATACAAAAATATCTCAGAATAACAAAATTCATAATTTTATAATTATATTTGCTATTTTTACAAAATTACACAAGATTCGGGCTGGAAATCGGACTTACCGTTTTGGGTGGCTCCGGCCACCGTGGGCCACCGTGGCCTTGTCGGCCGGCCTGGGCGCTGCCACCACTGTGTGGTGGTGGTGGCCGTCCACTTCCAGCTGCTCGTCTGGTAAGGGTTCCCTTTAAATGCCCTAACTGCACAGTTTTTCTTATTTTTTTTCTAAACCGAATTTTTCTCTCAATTTTCGACTCTCCCCAATTTTCTCACTTTCCAAACTGCCCAAATGAGCTCTGTGATTTTTTCTGCTATTTATAGACATTTTCTGTAATTATTATGCATTAATTTGACAAGACTTTATCTAGATTCCTTGATTTTTGGCTTTTAAGTTGTTCAATTTTTATTGGCTAATTTTTCTTTTGCAGCTTTGGACCTGCGACGACCTTATCTTGATTCAGCTAATCATCTTTTGATTTTTTCTGATTTTTCCATAATTATTTTATAATTTTCTTTAATTATTTGCTTAGTTTTTGGCCAATTTAGGTAATTATGCGTATTTTTATCTACACGTAAATACATGTGGGGTACACGTGAACATTCCTAATTATTATTTTGGTCATTCTAAAATTTTTACTATACATATAATCTATCTCTAGTAATTTATTAGTTATTATATTACACTTTTCGCTTTTTCGGTAATTAGCAATTATTATGCTTAAAATTTGAAAATTTTATAGTCTCCTATTTTATTACTTATTTTCTTAAATTGAAGTTTACGAGGTCATTTTTACTAATATTTCTCTCAATAGTTTATAATTTGGGTTTGATCGGATCTTTTAACCGATCGCCCTAAACCTTGGGTTCTAAACTTAATCCTACGGTCAATTGGCTTAGCTTTGGGGCTTACATAAGTCCTTGTCATATTCCGAGTTCGGTTTTAAGGGTTTCGATCATTTTTACACTATATTAAGTAATCATACTTCTAGAGGCAAAAATAGGGTTTTGGGGAATTATTTTCAAAATCCAACTTTACTACATTACTTCAACTAACTTTTTCTATCTTAGTCGTAAAGTTTAGATTTAATGAATAACTTTTCCCGAAAGTCATAAATTTATGTACGATTACTCTAAATTTAACTTTAAGGTCTTATATAAAATAAATTTTCACTATTTTGATTATATTCTTGATATTCTTATTGTATTATGGATTTTCAAATGTATGAGAATTCATTGATTAGGGTTATCAAGTTTCTCGTAAGTTTCTATCCTAATCAGTTTATTTTTCCAAATGCCTTAAATCAACTATTGACCATAATCATACAAGGAGAGGGCTTTGCCTTAATATTTAGATGTTCATATCTTAATTGCTGATTTATGAGATATTACACTAGTTACGAGGATTAAAACCTTATAAGGTATTATTGAGGAAATAGACTATGAAGTAAAAGATTTATTAGGCGATGTGGATCTTAAGCCTATAGTAAGTCTAGATTGCTACCTTTAGTGGAGTTTCGCTATATTCATTTGTTTTGATAACGTTCATTCTTCCCCTTCTTTTTTTCAGTATTTAAGTTATTTTCACCACTTTGTAATAAAACTTGCTGATTAACTAAAATTTGATTGCTTTACTCTTGTCCTTCTATTCTCTATTGATTTTAATTACTTGCTTGTATCAAAAAATAAGGCTTCTTAGGTTAGTAGTAGCCTATGCTACTGAAACCTACAAGGGTCATTATGTACTTTAGGAGGTAGTGCCTCATTTAGCAACAATAATGTAAAAGAAATGCCATAATAAGAGGATTTGCTTCTTATGGCTTGTGAAGCCTAAAGCATAACGTTATGCATTAAAGGGAGGCTTTCACTTCTAGCAATAATAAGTTAAGCACGTAAGATAAAATAGTCTATCACACTTAAGCAATGATAGTAACATGTGATAAGCGTATTAGTATTAGTGGTCAAGAGGGTATTTTCCCAATACTTAACCTTGTATCGTTTTCTCTTTACTAATTTATGTATTAGCCTTATGTGCTAAGAAGATGTATCTCTAACTTTGTAGTAATAAGGAGACAAGAATATAATACATAATTAAAATTGTGCGCTAAGGAGATAAATCTCTAATTCTGCAACAATAACAAGGCAAAAGAAAGGAAAGGAACATAAAGAAATAGAGTAATGCAAGTTGAATGTTTCATTCATGTGAATTGTAAATACATTGTTAAATTTACAAATGAAACTTATTAATGTATTGAAAGTTAACGGGAGGGGTTATTGCATCGGTTTTTGGATTAAGAAGCTTGTAGTAGTCACTATCATGGACCTCATGAATTATAGAAGGGTCTTCCCACTTAGGTGTAAACTTCCGCACTAGATCACCTTGCTCCACGTGCTTTGCTATGGGAAATACAACATCGCCTTGCTAAAAAGAATTTTTTTTTTACCAAATGATCATAAGCAACACTAAGTCATCTCTGTTAATAAGCAAGGTTGTGCTTGGTAGTGTCTCGCCTTTCTTCTAAGGCTTTAAGATCCAATACACATAAGTTGTCTTGTTCTAACTTAATATTGAGGGCCACGCGTATAAAAAGAACCAAGATTTCAATAGGCATCACTACCTCAGACCCATATACCAAAGAAAAAGGTGTCACCTAAGTAAGACCTTACTTTAAAGTTCTATAAGCCCATAGTGCCAATGGTAATTTGTCATTCCACTCTTTGTGATTTTCATGAACTATCCAACTAAGTACTTTCAGGAGAGTCTTGTTTGTTGCCTTTGCTTGGTTATTTCCCTTTCAATAGTATGGTGTGCATTTCACATGATCGATATTGTAAGAAGTTAGTAGTTGTCGTACATGCGAGTTGATGAAGGGGGTGCCATTATTTAAAAGGACATACTTTAAGATTCTAAAATGGTAAATGATATGTTCCTTCATGAAATTTGCTATAGCAGGTCTTGTTGCATTCTTTAGGGGGATTGCCTCAACCCACTTAGTGAAACATTCAGTCCTAATGAGGATTCATATGCACCCTTTAGATAGTGGGTTTATTGGGCCAATTAAATCAAATGCCTAAGTATGGAATGGCCATAGAGCAGTCAGGCTATGCAATGTAAATACGGGAGTATAGATTGCATCACCATGTTCTTGGCATGCAACATACTTCCTAGAAAAATTGAATGTTTCATTTTCCATGGTAGGCCAATAGTACCCCATATCAAGCAAGTGGTGGTACAACTTCCTTCCTCCTTGATGTTCTCCACCATCTTCGGAGTGCACTTTAGACAATATAGTTTTTGTTTTAGGAGGTGCTATACATCGAAAAGGCTTTCCCATAAATGATACCCTATACAACTCGCCCTCATATATAAGATACTTTTTTGCTTTATGCTTTACTAATCGGACATTTGTACTGCTCGTAGGCAAAACATTATTTTTCAAGTAATCGATGTAAGGCCTCCAATTGCTTACACTTGCTATAAAGTTGCTCTCCTTGGTCGGCGAGTTTAGCACACTTTGGGTAACTCATTTATAGTTAGGGTGTATCTTTAGACATTGTTGCTAGTAATACCCTGCGCACTGAATGCAACAATACAAGGGTAGCCCTTCCTCTCTATACCAGATTTTGTGGTATTTATCTAACTTTAAAAACGAGCTTATTTTGTGCAAATACATCGATATAAGATGCCTTCTGATCCCTTAAAATACAAGACGCCATTAATATGAGTGAAGTTCTTCAAGGTTGTCATAAAAAGCTACATTTAGATGCACTAACTATACCTTGATGGGAGTGCGTTAGTCGTCTTGCGCTTCTTCATCTTTGTTTACTAATTGTAGAGTTGTGCATATGATGGATTTCTTAATAATTTAGATGTTTAACTTAATTTGTGTAGTTTGAACCAAAAATTTGGAAGCCAATGTTGCCAGGGCATTTACATAATAGTTGATAGACCGTTTGGCATACTTATACCTCATTTATTTGAACTTGCCAACCAAATACTGCACTGCAGGTCTATAAGGCGCTAATGCTAGTTCTTTGAGAGCAATTCACCATCCACTTACTTAATGATCAAGTTCAAGTCACTATAAATGCATAAGTAAGAGAGCTTCATATTCAGCCTCATTATTAGTATATGGAAAGTCTAGCTTTAAAGCCAAAGGTATCTCTTAGCCTTCTAAAGATGTTAAGATTGCCTTAACTCCTTGTCCAATATTACTAGAGAAGCCATCAAATTGCACTTGCCACTCTCCATCTGGCTTTGCTCTCATAGAGTCTTCATGGAACTCTATAGGAATTGTATCTATGATGGGAGCCTCATGTGTCACAGGAAACTGAGCCAAAAAGTCTACTAAAGCCTGAGACTTAATAACTTTAGGTGGCATAACCATGATATCAAATTTTGATAGGAGGAGCAACCATTTTGATAGCAAGAGCGACCATTTTGTAATCATTCCTGAAAGAGTTGGTCATGACAACAAATACTTTAGTAGATTTGAATTAGTGACAAGATTAACTTTATGAACCTGAAAATAGTGGCGTAACTTTTGCATGGTGAATACCAATGCGAGATACTACTTCTCCCAAGTTCAATATTTCACCTCACTTCTTTGTAGTAACTAGCTCAAGTAGTAAATTGATCGTTCACTGCCATCTAATTCTTAAGCTAGCAAAGCTCTAATAGACTTATCAGTGGCTATCAAGTAAAAGATAATTGGCAATCCTTTAACTGGCATTGTCAGTGTTGTTGGGGAGGTAAGTATCTCGTTGATCTTCTATACGGACTCCTCGTGAGGTTATCCTTATTCAAATGAGGTTCCCTTTTTCATAAGTTATTGTAATGGATAAGAAATTTTTGCTAGTGTTGAGATGAATCACCTAATATAGGAGACTTTTTCCATGAAAGTTTTTAATTCCCTTAGACTAGTAGGTAAAGGTATGGAACATATAGCTTAAACCTTTATTGGATCCACATCAATTCCTTCCTTTCCTATGAAAAATAAATCTAAGGAATTTACCAGAAGCCACCTTAAAGACATACTTTAAGGGATTCATATGCAATTTATATAGGTAACATCATTCAAAGACCCTTCGTAAATGAGCTAAGTGATTAGGGGTTGGTCTTGACTTGATAACTATGTCATTAATATAGTCTTTCATGAAATCATGCATTATGTCATGAAATATGATGGTCATTGCCCTCTAGTAGGTAGCTCCTATATTCTTCAATCCTAACGACATGACTGTGAAGTAGAATTTTTCTATTGGTGTTTTGAAAGCAGTGCATTTAACATCTCCGGCAACTATCTTTATTTGGTTATAGCTACTAAAGCCATCCACGAATGAGAATAATTCATGTTCGACTATGACATCTACCAATGTGTCAATATTTGGTAATAGGAAATCATCATTTGGGCAAGCCTTGTTAAGATTGCGGAAGTCCACGCAAAGGTGTATCTGTCCATTCTTCTTTTTCACTAGCACAATATTAGCTAATTAGGTAGGATGTTCAATTGGCTTAATAAAGCTAACTCGAAGCAACTTTTCAATCTCTTTTTTTATTTGTACTTCAATTTTAGGACGAAAGATTCGCTCTCCTTGCTTTACTGGCTTAACCTCATGTGCAATGTTCAATTTATACACCATTAAGCTAGGGTTTAATCAAAGCATTTCATCATATGTCCAAGCAAATACATCCTTGTATTCCTTCAACAACTCTACTAAGTAGGCCTTAATTTCCTGCAATAGATTCTTGCTAATGAAGACAAGTCGTGAAGACTCCCTTAGTCCCACTAGGTCTAACTCTTCAATCTTTTTGGCTTAGGGTTTCATTTGGTCTTGTATATGAGGAGGGGCAAGCTAGGTTTCTTGTATTGGTATGGGATTTGAGGAAGATAAAAAAGCCTCCTCAAATCTCGAAGACTGTTATAAGCAATATTCCCTTCACTCATCATCCTTGACAAAACTTTCTATCACTTCAGCTTTTCTTTGCTTCTTCTTGCCCCTACGGGAGGCTTGCATTCTCCTCTTCTTCTTTTGTTTATCTTAGGTCTCCTTCCATGTGGGCAATGGCGTGCCGAAGGTTTTGGCAATGGCAGTGGCAGTCTATCCATCTTCAATATACTCATCAAAGAACCCAGCATTAGCTAGATAAGAGTTATTATGTTTAAACAGGTTCTTCACAGCTGAAATGAAGACATCTTTACCCTTTTAATGGCCTTTAATGCACTGGTATCATATTAAGGGTATAAGGTTGTGATCATACAGCTACTTCCTCCCAACCAAAAGATGGTAGGATACAAGTACGTCAATCACATGTAATTGTGTGGATCCTTGTATGGGTACAACTTTAAAGTCTACATTAACATACTCTATTATGTCTGTGGTTGTTTAAGTAAAGTTGTTTACTATAACAGGTTGCTTCACCAACCGTTAGTTGTCCTTCCTTGTGGCCTTGAATGTAGACATTGGTATAATGTTTATGGAAGAGCCATTGTCTATGAATGTCTTCATAATGGGATGCCCGTTAAGCATACTATTCACAAAAAGAGGACGGTTATGATTAGGATTCTTTACACACATGTCTATATTTGTAAAGAGTATTGCATTCTCATATGTATTGTGTCACGCCCCAAACAGGAAGAGTCATAACAGTTTCGCTGTGTAAACTAATCTAAGATAGAAGCCGACCTCACAACTGCTATTGTAGATACAGTTCACACAAGGCGCATAACTCAACCAGCTTGAAACGTCTGTTCTAATACCTATTAATAATCAAACTTGTGGTAAAGCTTTTATAAAATACCTGTTCTGTCGCGACCCGAGGGGGCTAGTCGTGGCAGTCGCCGTATACCGTACAAAGGATTGTAGATTGAGTTCCCTTACAATCGACGACCCTTTTATACGATACACAAGGCTACAACTACTACTAACTACCAAGAGTGCGCAAGCTTAAGCAATAGCATTTCATGACAAATAATAATATAGAAAACATAACACATAATTTAAGTGTATAAAAGTTTACAGATATAGCTTTTGAAACATGTCTAAAGTCAGACTAATATAAAAATTATATTTTCAACTCTACATTTAGCCAAA
>JAMXBB010000002.1:18571835-18585409 GCA_024138015.1 Lumnitzera littorea | reverse complement strand
ACTTTTTATTAAAGTAAATAAAATAAAACAAAACATCACGTGGAGGCTTAAAGAAAGAAAAGCAATTGACAAAGTGCAGAACGTGAAACTTAAAGGAGGAAAAGTAAGTGGAAAAGAGATAAATTGAAATTAAAAGAGAGGGAAAATGAAATTTATTAACAAATATGTGTAATTTTTTGGATCATATAAATTATAACGAATTTCCTCGTAGTTTGGTTTTGAAAATTCTATGAAATTTTATCAATTTAACTGGTACCCGTTACAATTATAATTTTTACAAGTTATTATGAAAATTTTATTACAATGTCGTACAAATAGTCGATTTAGTCGAAAATTACATTCAACTACAATTTTATTGCTATTGTGTAATATTTAACTATTTTATAGGTTTACGTTTATGATTTTAGGGTCTCGAGCAATTTTGAGCTCGGTTTCGATTAATGATGCATAAACGAGTTTTAGAGTTTTAGTGAGCGATTTAAGGTTTTGATAAATTCCGAAGGTTTTGTTATCAGTGTTATATTTGATTTATTAAACTTCATTTTCTTTTATTATCATTCACCTTATCGATTTATTGTACAGTTTAGAATAATCGAACTCGAGCTAAGATTCAACTATTGTTTTTCCTAGGGTTTACATGTTCTATACAACCTATTGTCTAGTACCACAACAGTATTTATACAAACGTTTTATGTCTAAAGGTAAAGTTTACAATTAGAGTTTATTAAAAACTACAGGTTTTACAGTCTATATACAATAAATTAGGAAACTAGTAGGCTCCAAGGGAATTCCCAATTAGTTTCCTCAAAAACTCAAAAACAAAGTCAAAAGCCTAGGTTTAGTTGATTCCTCAATCCTCACTTTTCCAAATAGCAGCACACTAACCTGGGAACGGTAGTATTTGAATATCCTAACCTTACTCAACACTTGCAAAAGAGTCTATAAGGATGTGAGCACAACTAGCTTAGTAAGTGTGATGGAGTCAGAAAAGTACTGCATAAACACAAATGAGGTTAATAATTACGATAAAATGTAATACAATCAGACAAATGAAGCATCGTACAATATTATCCGGTCCACTATAAGATTAAAGAAATTACATCTGCTCTAACCCGAATTGAGGAGTTTCATCACGACTCAAGTTAGACTAAACCTGGGCTTGTGTAATGGAGAATACCCTCCTCCTATGACCGCCTTCAAACCACGACCTCCAACCTTACCACGACCTCCTAGCCTGTCACTTAGTTCAACTAAGGATGGGGAAATGACTATTTCAGCTATCCTCATTGAAGGAAGTTGGTAGTTAACCTGACACTCTTAATCATTTCCCCTAATGGGTGTTATGCATGTCTAGTTTCATTTTAGTTGAATAAATATTAGTTTTAATTAGGGGTGACCAATAAGTTCATACAATATAGAATCAATGCAAACATGTAGAACATCATACCAAGGAGTTAAATTCTTATCACAACCGAATATCATCTACACACATAGCATGCGCACAATTAACTAAATATAAACATAACCAAAAGGACTCTTGGGTCTCCGAATACTTTAAACAGTATCTAAACAAGCAGTGAAGCTATAATTCTAACTTACTTGTTTAGATGTTCACTACTACTGAGTCGAATTGTCAATTGTCTTTGCACTGGAAGATCCTATTTACACAAAAAACCCAAATTCAGTTTTCGTAATAATTACAAAAATATTAGGGTTTATTCTAAAATGGTTATATATATATATGTATATATATACTATTATTTCCATAATATATAGTCGTATTATCACTATATATCGAATTAAGTTATTAATTGTTGATACTGTACATCATATATACTATTACATATTATATATTGTTTCAATCATATCAAAACGTACTTTTAATTTATTAATTCAAGTTTTAATTCTGATAAGGTTATTGAAATACGTAGATTCTTGAATATGAAAAAGTTATAGGTTAAATTACTTAAGGTTGTCCAATTTTAACTAAGTTAGTGTTGTTAGGTTCGTATAAACCTATCGATATATTTTACGAGTCCTATTTCTAGAAATGACTTTTAACGGGTAATTTGAGTTTTTAATACAGTTATATGTAATTATATAAATATGATCGTATTATACGTAATTTACGTTATTAAATTTTATTTTACCTAATTTATCCATATATCGTTATAATATAAGTATTATCCAACTCTAATATATCTAAAGTGCATCCCGATCAGAAAATATTAATAAATATAATAAAAATGTTCATTTAATCCAATCTAATCAGCAATGCTATATATAGTTTTTATCTAACTATTTAATTTATTTTAGCTTATTAATATTAGAAATATACCTTGACTTGTAAATTAAGCTATTTTACTTAGTAAACTCGTAATAAATAGTTTGGGTTACCAAATAATTCTCCGAAAATTCTATAGACTCTTAAAAATATGGGGAATTGATGATTTTATCCCTAAATTATCCAATTATGATTCTTTCCACACCAAATTAATTTCAATCTGACTCAATATTGTTATTATTCATTATAGATCAGTATATGTCCATTTCATTAATTAATTTTATAATTTCCTATTTAATTCATAATTTCAGTCTTTTTCAAGCTATTTTTAGGCTAAAAATGCAATAAATATTAAAAATATTCAAATCAAAATTCAAGCTACATTGCAATTATCTATATATCATAAACATCCTACACAAAAATTTTCAATTAGAAACAACATCATTTAGTACATTTATTTTACAAATCTAAATTTAGATGAACAGTAGATTTCTTAAGAAAGTATATTAAATATTACTAATTTTTCAAAAATAAAATTATCACGTGAAAGCATGTTCAAAATAACCTAAATACAATTTTTTTCATAATTTTCTAAGTGTATTTACTAATTTTTAAAAATTATTGAAAAGCATTGCAGAATTTTGACCTAGCTATTCTTAGTGCCTCCAACGATCGTAGGGTAGTGGAGGTGTGTCAGAACACCTAGACACTGAGGGTACTCCTTGGTGGTGAAGTAGCTTAACAATAGATCAAAGGACACCTTATAAACTAGCTTAGCTCGGTAATTGCTCTATTTTTCTTATATTTTTCCTATTTTTTCACAATTTTTTCTAAATTTTTCTCTTAGGTTTTTCTGATTTGTAAAGCTAGGAAATGAAGTGGAGAGGCTTATTCATTCAATTGGAAGTTAGTTGCTGCCTTTTATAATTTTTCTTATTTTTTTCTTTACTTTTACCTCATTAATGTAAGGAGGAGGTAGCCAATTAAGAAGGAATTACTTTTTGACTCAACTTTAATTTGCTTCCAGACTTGCCATGGTGATTTCCAGGAGTTTTAGTCGTAATTTGATTCATTTTAGATCACTTTGGTACATATTTTAGTTAAATAATATATATATATATATATATCATGTTCACATTAGTTATTTAATCAGTATATAAGCATATACCCTGTGTAAATATCACATGTAATATATAAATTGACTCATATAATTAAGTTTCTAACATATCTTTTGTTTTTAGGATATATTCTCTTAATTAATTTCATGAATTCAACGCATTATATATATAATTACATAATTTAAGATTAATTTACGGGTATAACTATTATTTATATCAGATATACTCATAAAAATACGTGTATTTTTATATAGTAAATTATACTATATTATCTTATTTTATATCTCAATTAACTTATCTCTAAGTTCTTGTTACAATCTAAGTTTGATTTTAGGAGTTCTGAGCATTTCATTGCTATATTAAATATTCCTACTTTTAAGGGTAAAATTGGGATTTTGGGTCATTATTTTTAAAATCTAACTTCATTGTATCACCTTGACTAACAATTTTCTATCTTAGTTATAAAGTTTGGGTTTAATTGGATAAATTTTCCTAAAAGTCCTAAATCTAGGCTCGATTGTCCTAAGCTTAATTTTGGGAGCTTACACATTAGCTATCCTTCGTACTAGTTACGTTGTACTACACTCCCCATATTGTCTCTCAAAAATCTAGGTAAGTAAAGTCACTACTACATTCTAGTAACGTTGTATAGCAGTAGTAGCTACCATTTTAGTAACGTTAGGTTGGAAAATAGCCATAAACTAGTTTAAAACCTTCGCGGCTTGTCGCATTGTCTACATTGCCTGTATGAGATTTAGAGAAGCTTCAGGCACTGGATGGCCTTATCTAGTATTCTCAAGTAGTAGGAGTAGATTCTGTTCGGTAAGCTCTACATTAGTGTCGAGCTCTTAAAATATGGTATCAAATGTACTAGTTGTTCTTTTCTTAAGAGGTACCATATCTCTGTAATCACTCTTTCCTAGTAGAGTTGCCAAAATATAGATATAGGGATTTGATTAAAGTAGTTACGTACATGCTACATGAGTGATTCGTTATATGTGATTTTAAAGAAGTGAAGCGATACTATCACCTAAATAGATGATTAAGTGAGAATAAAGCAAAGAGAAAGAATAAGTAATCTCAATGTCTTAAATACATAAGTGATAAACAAGATAAACTCAGGGGACCTCAAGCGTTAACCTTGTTTTGAGTAAATGAGATCAATTTTTTACTTAAATTGCTTATTTGATCTTAAGGGCTAGAGATTTCGCAAAGCGCTATTGTTTTTGTATTCTCTCTAAGAGTTCCAAATGAGGAGAAAATACCAGGTATTTATAGGCTTTTGATTAAGATAACCTTCCCTTGAATATATAAACTTGCCTAAGAAAGATTAGATGTGAACATATTAGTCCAACAATTTTTATTCCGAGCCCACCAGATTAATTCTCTTTAAATCATCCTAATATATGAATCGGACTCTTTAGGCCTTATGATCTAGTTTAATGAGTTAAGCCTAAATAAATAATGGGTTTAACCCAATAATTAATATAGCAATTTTTAACTCTTTACAAAAGTCAAATATACTTTATACTAAGAATTTATTAAAATTTAAAGAAGTAATTTACAGCATTTAAAAGTTTATTAAATAAATCTATATTTAGATCAAAATTTACAAGAATGATTCACAATTTACCTAAAAACATATATAGAAGGATTTGTTTCTTTATATATAGAAGAATTTCGTTACTTTGTAAGTGGTTATCACATTTTTCCCCAAAAAAGAGGTATTTAACACATGCGTATGCCTGTGTGTCCCGCTATCGTCAAATAAGAGTGTTTTTGTCATTTTATGAGACTACAAGTCTGCCTTAATAGGAATCCAACTATTACATTACTGTACAACAACCGGAAATTTTAAAACAAAAAGTATATTTCAGATTTATTGAAAACGATGTTCTATTTTTTATAGAGAAAATATCTTAGGATAAATCACAAAGACAGCCCGATAAATAGTATGAAATAGACAAATACAATCTAAAGCTTTCAAGAAATTACGGCTACTCTTCTTTCTATCAATTATGTGTCAATTCTTTCGCTCCTGAACTCAAATAATCATGACATAATTCATATGCTATCAAATAAAACAGTTATAAACCCAATTAGATTAAAATCGGTTTATAAGGATGTGAAGGCATTTGATATTTCTAATATTAGTTTTAGAATTTTATATATTTTCTCATGAATTTGGATCCTAATTTAATTGACCTAAGATGCCACATTAGTGTGTACATATCAATCTATTATAAAAAAAAAAAAAAAAAAAAATTGAAAATAACTAGCAAATTGTACAACTAGAAGGGATATGCTGATATGCATACGCATATATAATATACATACAAAAAACTTAAGAGCTAGCTGAGTTTCAGTTTCCTTCACAGTTCAATAGAATAAATTGTTGTTGTTGTTGCTTTTTTTTTTTTTTTTTATTATTATTATATAGTCTTAGAGAGAGAAGAACTAAAGAAGTAGGTGTATGCTTAAGTCCCTGGAATTGTGTATCTAAAACCATGCATATATTTTTCACACGTAGGGCATGCTGCATGTGCTCGGTTTGGATTTGGGAAAAATTATTGTTGCAACTTTTCTTCTCTTTTCCTTTCTATTTAAGCTTCATATCTTATAAAATCTGAGACTTCAATGCATGTTACTGAATATCAACCCCAAAAGTATACTGTAAGATCTAATTGGATCGTTTTAAAAAGTTGAAAGATTTAAAGCAAATCCTTGAAGTTTAGAAAATTGGAATGGATAAATAATAAAAATTGAAAAAGTAATTTTATTCTTTTTTGGTCAAAATTATAACATCCAATGTTACCGTTTCCCTGGACGCCAACCATGCCGATAAAATGATTCATGATAAAGCAGTAAACTTAGTAATAATATATGTTGAATCTAAAACCTCCAATATTCCTTGAATCATAAATCCATGTTTGTGTAGACAAATCTCCTAAACCCATGAAAATTGTGCAATATGATATTGTTTATAAAAAGATTACTCCTTTTTATTCTGCTAGCTATGGATCTAATATTTTTCCCTTTTCCAGAAATCTGTTTTGCCCTTCAGAATAATTTGCTTTCCATAAGCTTAAAGTAATTTAAATTAAACCGTAGATTCTAGTAAGATGGATTTTTATACATACATATATATACACAATTTTTAATACTTTCGATTTTCAAATCTTTTACGTTTAAGCAGTATGAATACTAATTACCCAACCAAATTGATCCTCCCTTCCTCGTAGTTGTAACAATATTAGCCCAAAAAATAAATCAACTATTTTAATCATTTAACAGTCTTAAATTAATTGCTCTACCATTATTTAGCAAAAAAAATCCTTTAGAAACTCTCTCTCTTTATTATTTATTCATTTTTTATTTTTTTACCAACTATATGTTTATAAGGATAGTGGAAAAACGAGTCATACATGTTTCCTGAACGACATCCATAACAACTAACTCATTTGCTCCTAAAAATTTACACAATCATATCGCACTCCTCAACAACAAAATTGAAAACCCAAGCTCACGAATTTTTAACTCAATTACACAACGGCAACAGCAGTAGAACAGATGCTAGACAAATTATCCCCTAAATCAAACGTTAACATGGAAGCCCTTGGCTTTGGCCGCGGATGGTCGGACGCTGCTCCATCGGGCAATGGTACTGGTGTCGACCTATCGCATGTTCCTAACCACTTGGCTTGCATATACTTTTGCTTCCTCCATGGTCCCATGTGAATATTCTTCTCTTTCATGCATTTTTTAGCTGCTGAGCACAATATCTTAATTAGTGCTCTAAACCTCTCTACTTTGCCTACCATCACCATTGGTAACCGACTAATTAGCTTGTTGTATTCCTTACTAGCTCTTGCCATCTCGAATTCAGCTCGAAAATTCAATTCAATTATCACCCTAACTTCCCCTTTTCTAGGATTTGATCCATCCACCACTTCTAAGTAAGTATGTTCTCCTGAAAGGACCAAAAATATGTCAATTAGCTTGCTGAAAATCCTCTTCTGGGAAAACGTTAACTTAATCAACACTATTAAGGATTTAAGACTAGTCATTACTTAATCAAAACTTCAGCTGCTAATTGAATCTTGTCCCCCACTATATAAAATAAAATAGAAAGGATTATAAAATGGGTCCGGTTAACAATTTCTCAATATTAGTCAGAACACCAAATAAGAAGCTTAAAATAGCAACTTTTAATTTTTTCAGAACTAATTCCAATCAGAAAAAGATAGTAAATAAATTTTGTGGATTTTTCTGTCTTGACAAAAGATAAACTTAACAGCTGTGCAAATTTGTCACGTTATGTCATCACAAAAGATTGGTCTGGCTTACTTGAAAAAAGAGATGCAAAATTATGGAGATTGAGAAGATCTTCCAGTACCTGATGGGATTTCCAGTGTTCGCTTCCATTTGGATTTACAAATGGCCGAATTGAACCCCTCTCGCCGGAGCCGATCGCATAACTCTCTTCTCAAGCAATCCCGACAATCTCCGGTGGCCGGTCTAATACACACACATTGGAAATTTTCTGATTTTATTTCCTTCAGACATTGCTTAGTAACTTGTCTGATTTTTGACTCAATTGAACTTGTCCTAGACAATGTCGCCTGCAATTGCATAAAAAAGCTCAAAATGGTCAGACTTGTCCAACTCCATCGTTCCCATTGGAAATCGTTCAAATAATTATAAGAGTTAATATAATGGGTATTGATACAACGGATGGTCGGATCAACGAAACTCTAAAATAACTCAAAAGCATAGAATTTCACAAATAACCAAAAATTAAATTACCTGCAAAGTTTCTTCCTGAGCTTCCCAATATCTCTTGTTCTCCTCCGTATCCACACACGATTCATCTTCATTCTCTAATTCTTCCAACAAATCACCGTTGCTCGAATTAGACGAATTTTCGGGTGCGTTCTCATAAAACCCGAAAAAAACATCATCCTGTATCAGTGGCTCAGCTTGGCTGCAGGATTCGGTTTCACCATTGTGGTTCTGGGTTGTTGTTGGTGTTATAGCCATGTAAATGGATTTGAACTTTGATTTTGGTTGTGTGTGCATTATTGGACCTTGCAATCCCATGACCATGTTACTGCACGTGCCCTTGGATGTCCGGTTCCTTAAAACGCTACTGTATTTATAGCTAGATATTTGGGAAGGATGAGGACCCACAAGACCGAGGTGGACGAACGAGCCGCCGCGAACGAGTTTCTGTTTACTGCTGACATGCCATGAAGCTATTGGGTCATGGACAAGCCTTTGCTGGATGTTGGATGAGACACCTATGTTCCACGTCCGTCTGACCAATGATGTCGAGTTCTTGTGGATATACTCGAATATACTGGAAACATATTTTATGTATATATATATATATCGGTTTCGGGACCAGAATACTTTATTCTATAACTTGGAATAACATATCCAATTGTGATATTTTTAGAAGGGGACGTCAAAGGAAATTTCCTTCCAATACAAACTTTATAAAAAGTATGGGTTTAAATAAAGTTTTTTTTTTTCCTTATTTAATATTTTAACAAGTATTGAGATCATTGATTTATCTTTTCCTCTTTCTATATTGTAGATGGCTAAAATGGGTCTATGGCTTTAGCTCAATATTGAATTAGATTTAGCTATTTTAGTGACAAACTTTGGAAAATTGAATCCATAAATTTTGGATAACTTTGAAAGATTAGATATGATAAGTTTTAAGTGGAATTTAATGGGACGACTTATTTGCTCTTAACCTTTCTTAAAGAAACTCTAATTATAATACTATTCTTCATTTAAAAATAATATACAAATTGAGAGGGATACTATTTTATTGTTAGATTACTACATAAAAGATCCAATAAGTTTAGAGTGAAGAATATGTTATCTCTTCTTAATAACATTATATTCAATGTCTTTTAATTCCTTCACTTATCATATATACATTCAAGTTTATTAGAATTGTTTATTCTCCCTCCTTATCTATCAGTCTCATTTGTCTTCTATATATTGTTTTATACCACTTTTTTAAGGCCATATATAATACAAAAAAATATGTCACATACACATACACATGACTGCAGCCATCAAATCCGCTTTCCCCACACATATATCCAATACACATATTTTTTCTTCTTGATTGTGCAACCAACATAATTGGATGTATAAATATAAGCATCATTATTTGCACCGAAATTCCCTAACTTTTATTTTTGAATTATTACATACTAAAACTTCTTTTAAAATACAAAATGGGACCTTAGCATGAATAAACGAACCTACGACAGGAAGGATGGTGCCCTAAAACCCATAAGAATTTCGTGTATGGTTATTTAATGAATATATGGGAAATTGCTAAATTTACCCAATAAGACGTACATTTTTTCAGAAACACTGTTGACGTGTTTTAAGAGTAAGATGGCCGATGGGTGTATAAAAAAAAATTTAGAGTTTCTTTTATTGTATATTCAAAAGTGCGTATAAGAGAACGTGAAATCCCGATTGATCGCAATCGAGGAGGAGACCTTATTTGGTTTCATGGTTTTTTCTTTACCCTTATTTTTTATATATAGCCCCTTAAACAACCTACTTTTGTTTGTTGATCACAACCAACCTTCTTTTTGGTGGTACATCTAACCAATCTTGGTCTTAGAGTGATTAGATTCATTTTTTTTTTTAAACACTTTCTACACTTTTTCTTCTTTGAATTTGTATTGTTTTTACATTTTTAGTTAATATACATATAATTGATTATATTATTTGTTTACATTAATTATTTGAATGAACCGCATGCTACTCCATGGCAAAATATGGATGGGAAACTCTATTAAAATGTTCCGTTTTGTAAATTTTGTTAAATATTGATGATTCAAATAAGAAAAAAAATTAAGGATTCAAATAATAAAGTAGCTAGCTATTAAAAACTAAATTTGCTCCCCCCACCCCCAAACACATATGTATATATAACATGTGCAATGATTATATGAAGTGCATTCTTTTTATAAAAATTCTAAAATGAACTTGGAAAGAATGAACGTTATTTTTACAACATCATGAGTATACGTTTCTAACATGTCCTAGAGCGCCAATGTATTATTTATTAATACTTTTTGGGAACGAAGCTAACTTGGCATGCCACTTCAATAAGTTTTTAAAGATAATAAACTTTCACTATAAGTCAAATATTTTTATAGAATTAACAGAAAGAACTTAAAAAAGAAAAAAAAAAAGGTAAAAATCTCACTACCTTAATACTGTCTACCCCTAATTTTTTCCGCTCCTAATTTGAAAAGAGATTTAATTATATTTATAAACTACTAATACATTCACAGTATTATTAAAGTTTTTCTAGTTATGTTGACTTTCAAATCACCTAAAGCAAAGAGTTGAGCTTCACTATTTAATTTTGGGTTTAAAAAAAAAGAAAAAGAAAAAAATACCAGGATAGTTTTATTTATTGCATAGTTAGCCCGTTATATAATAAATTTAAGTGTTAAACCAAACATACACTAAGCAAACTAAAACATCAGGTAGGCAAGTAGGATTGTCTTTTGGAATATATTAAAACCTAAAAGAAAAGGAAGGGGAAAAAAAAAAAAGGGGGTAAAAGTCATACTTTTATGTCGTATTCAGAGTTTTCGAACTATTTAAAACATTAAGAAAAGTAAATGTACTATAAAATGTGAGAAGCTAAATTTATAGGTTATCGTATTATTTAGTAGTAGTTTTTAAGTGCTAAATAATTAGAAAGTGCTGAACTTTATCCTAATCTTTGGATGGAACCTACTAATGATGAAACTATATTTTATGCACGCACTTGCCAAGTTGGTATCGTATATGACATGTATATGCCAGCTTTACAGTGGGGACGCGGCAGTGACGTTGATTGATGTCTTATCCGAATTATGTGGACTCAGTAATTAACTAAAAACAAATTAGTTGCCATCATTAACTCAATATCTTTATTTCTAATTAGTAATGATATTGGTAGACTAAACGGATAATCATCTCAGCATATTCCAAATTATTGTTGGGTTCTTTATTTAGCGGACCAAAATCTCCCTTAAATTCAAAATCTACCATGCCGAAATAAGTAAAGTAAAGCTGAGAAAATTTTTTTTTTTTTTTTAGTTTTTATAGGACTTATTATTTCCTTAATTGTAAGAAATACAATGTTAGGAAATTTCATTATCATTTGTGTTTTTGGCCAAAAAAGAAAAAAAAAAAAAGATGCCAATTTATTTGGTCAGTTTATGGTAATTTATATAGTACAAATTAAGATAAATAAAATATGAGTACATTACTATGATGTTTTTGGAATTTGATACATCATCTCTACTACTTTTTAACCTTTTTCAATTGATAAAAAGGAAAAAAAAAAAGAAGAAGAAGAAGAAGAAGAAGAAAATGATTAACCAAAACATTTTGCGAAGTAAATTTCCAGTAAGAAAAACAGGAAAAAGTTAGATGTAATCCAAAGCCGAAATAGGGGAAATCTACAAGGGACATGAAGATCATTTCCAGGGACTTACATTTTAGGCTAAGAATGTGAGGAATCCTACCAACGCGTAATACAATGGGCAGAGAAAAGGTGGTTTTCATCATTTATGCTGAGAACCAGGGAAAAAAGGTCATTATGGGTGCAATATATAAAGCTCACAGTAGACACGGACAAACAAATTCTACTTTTCATCCATCCTATTTTATAATAATCATAAATGATTATGAATATCTTCTTATATAATTTTTATGGAAATAAATTCTCTTAATTTTCTTTTTTTTTTTTAATTTACTCTCTTAAGATATTATAATATGTAATCAATAGTCGAAAATATATCATAATAACATTGCAAAGTATTCTAAAAATTAAGATAATTATAATTATTAATTTATAAATTGAATGAAATTGAAGAAAAATAACTAGAAAAAATCCAAAACCACTTTTTATTTAATTTTACTAACTCTACCGTAATTCATGTAAAATATCCTTCAAATATTTTTTTGAGAAACAGATTGTACGTGGTATTTTGTTGGCCAACAGGTCCTCGGTTGTTTGGGTGTAGAAATATGCCAATTGGGTGCCGAGCCACAGATGAAAATCTAAATTCTAAATTCTACTTGGAGCTGACTCCCACAACAACCACAACAACCATCTCCAGCTATGCGATTCAATCTGAACAGTCGAAACTGAAAACGTGTAGGTTCCAACAAAATAACCAACAATCATGGTACCGATTGACTTCATCAGTATTATCCATCCATCACATTATTAACGTGAAAACCGTGTACCCACTTCGTAGTTTCTGCAATTTCCATGGACTTTCCAGAAACAAGGGTTTGGATGGGAATTCCCAATTCTGCTTCCTTATTGTTTTTTTTTTTTTGAAAAATTAGGAAAAAATACCATGCATTTTTATAAATTTATAGCTAGTGCTTTTTTTTCTTTATTCTTATAAACATATAATCTATGTATTATTTCTATGTGTTAATATTAATAAGGAGATATGTGTCCGCTTATAATTAATCTAATAATGATTAATTTTTAAAAAATAATTTTATTAAATAATTTCATTAAATCATATATTAAATAATATGAAATCTAAAAAAAAAATAGAAAAAATAAAGAAGAATGCAAATCGAGCCTGAACTAAACCTTCATATTTATTCTAAGTACCTCAGTACCAAGAGCAGTTATCTAGTGATTACTTAGGGGTAGCTTAGCTTACCACAGATAGGGGTGAATCATGACCTACCACTCTGTGCAGGTTGTGCAAGATAAGAATGAGCATAGTTTGGATTAATTCAGTTATTTTTTTTTTCAAATAAATCTAAATCATAAAAATGCAATTCAATTTTTATAGTTTTGAATCAAACCGTACGGTTCAAATTATAAAATTTTTCAGACAATAAAATTTTATTTTAATTCGGTTTGGTTTACAAATTGAACTATATTTTTAAATATAAGAAAATATATTTACATAACATGTAATCTTATATGAAAATACTAAATTTCTTTAATAATAAGAAGTATTAGTATTATAATTGAAGGTTAATAAAGTCAATATTCATGCAATTAAGAAGCCAAACATTTATTAGTAATTAATTTTATTTATAAAAAATAGCATATATTATAAACTTTAGACAAAGTATATATATATATATATATA
>JAMXBB010000002.1:18559056-18569288 GCA_024138015.1 Lumnitzera littorea | reverse complement strand
GGGGGGGGGGTTACATTTTCCTCTAATTTTAAGCCTTGGCTAACACTTGGGATTTGACATGATTAAGTGTCAAAATATTAGGGTTTATTGCCCTTGACTTATCCAACTCATGTTTCTAGTCTTGCCATGCCTTAAACAAGTGTTTCCTACATTTCTTATAACTTTTCCACGTTTTATTTATTTATTTAGTGAGTTTAGCAAATTTTGAGTATTTTCAATAATTATAAGTATTTACATTTACATATTAATTATACTCGATATGTATACATGTCTTCTATGTATTATTATATATATGATATTATTTATATTACGCCTATAATTTATTTCTAAGCGTTTGTTAATTTTGAGAACTTAATTCGTGCATTATCGATAAATATAATAATATTGTATATTTTCATTATTTTAATTATATTTTATTATATTTTTAAATTTCAAACCTATTAGAACCCCTCAACTAATATTACAGAACCCTTCAACTAATATTACTAAACCTTTCGTAAATTTCTAGCTTAATCGAGTTATTTTTTCAAACATCCTAAATTGACTACAAACTTAGTCATATTAGTATGGGTCTCACAAATTTTTTTTTTTTTTTTTAGTGAACTTAAGATTTCATTAACTATTCAAAGGAAAATAGTTACAAGACAAACGTACAAAACTAGAGCTTTCAAATGACAGCCCCCTTAATAAGGATCACAAACTAATTACGCACTCCTAGGCTCGAAGATTCACTCATATGGTGCACCAAGCTGTCCAAGGTATGTTAAACTTAGAAAAGCAATGTATTCTCCAATTCAACCTACCGAGTTACTTTACTCTCCACTTTATCCAAGAGACTGCCGAAGTAATTGACCTGTTGCCGAACCGACCCCTCTTCAATACATCTATCTAAGGCCAAGCACATAACGCGCATGTTGCTGACCCAAATCATTACTGAGGTGACATTGACCCGGGTCAATCATTCGAGGCTGACCTAATGATGGACTACCCCTTGGATCAACTCTTCTTCAATTTGGATCATTTGAGCTATCGAGCCCAACCTAATTTGCCTAAAACCTACTTTGCTTAGAAAACCGCATCATTTGGATCACATAATGGACAAATGACATGCACCTTATTTGTTTGACATTCGTATTGTCCTTTTGTAACCGAATATTCTTTTTGTTCGGTTACAACTTTGCCCTTGTAAATTGTTCCATTTTCCTTTTTCCAATAATATTCTTTTTGTAATTTATATTAACCTAAGAGTTACCTTAATTGAGTCCTATAAATACTTATAAATAATGATAGCAGCAATGGTCTACGCAATGAATATTTAGACATTTTCTCCTTGTGTGAGTTAAGTATATCTTGCTTACTCTCAACTACTCTTATCTAGTTCATTGACAATGGACTAGTAGTGAGTGACCTCTTATCACACTTATACGTCAAATTAAGTGCGACCTTCGACTCTTATTTATCTTTCGAACCGTCTCGAGGTTCAAACCCATCTCCCTTTGGTTCGCGCAATATTAGACGTTGTGTATTCATCCACGGTTGTGACCATATCACCCCTAATATGTAGACTATCAACATCCTTCAAAATAAAATCTACTAAGAACTACTAAGAACAATGGAACATAGGATGAAAAGGAAACACAACTCACTACATCTAATCCTCGTTTGGCTAGCATATCAATAACATTGTTCTACTCACGATCGACCCTACTAACCATGATACGATCAAAAGTAGAGATTAGATTAATACATCCAGCCAAAGCTGGATGATAGGTTGAAAGCTTAACATCTCTTCAACGAATCTAATCTACTGCTCGGGAGGAGTCAAACTCAATTACTAATTTCATAACGTGTTACTCTTGTGCTTAGTTCAAAGCCTCATAAAAATCCCATAGTTCAACCTCCACAACACTAATAGCTCCCACTTTACTTTTAGAAATGAACACCCCATTACAGTTAAGTTTAATCCATCCACTTTTTGGTTTAGTCTACAATTTCTTCTCAATTGGTCCTAAAGTCTTCTTATTAGCTTTCCTATTAGTAGCCCACCACTCATTTACCGCCAGATGAATCTTTTGCATTTACTATAAATTATGCTGGTATATACTAAAAATTAGTCTATTTCTTTCGTCCAAATACCTCATAATATAAATAGCACCACTATCCGTTTAGGTGCTATACTTTCCTTCCAACATATCTTCCTCCATCTCATCATCTTACTAATCTAATCAATCATCTTACCAACATCATCTATCTCATTCACATTATCAATTCCCAAGTAGTGCCAACATTCTAAACTCCTTGAACATTAGAAAAAAAGTTGAAGAATCATTTCATCATGGCTGCAAAAAGGACATTCTACATTATATATCATCCCTTGCTGTATCATCTTATCTCTTGTAGGGAGTCCATTATTCAACATTCTCTAAGCAAGAAAATGATTTCAAGGCAAACGAGGTTTTCCATACCTAATCCCACTCTTTTACGACCTCTAAAAGTTGTATTTACTTACATAGCTTAATGTAAGTCGACCTTTTGGATAGCTCCCCATTAACCTCATCTAGCTATGTAAGAATATCCTTGTCTTCATCATTATTAATCAATGTTATTCATCTAAACTTCTTAAGGATATTTTTATCAATTGGGTAACCAATGATGTCTTCTTTCCTTAGGTCAACACCATCCTCGACTTGATTTAAAGTCAATAGGTGGTCATACTTCTTCATGGGGCCATAAAGCCACATATCTACATGACTATCATCTACTAAATTATCAATCCAGAACTTAATAGACTTTCCATTCCTTACTCTCATCTTACCATTTCCCCCTAATCTAATCTAACACCGATCGAATGGACTTGTCTAATTTAGACCCTTTCTTCAACCCTCTCTACCCTGTGTGCAACTTGTATTTAGCTCTTATCATACCTACCCATAAAGCGTTCCTCTTCTTTAGTTCCTAAGCTAGCTTGCACATATTAGCTTGATTTCTTAGCTTTATATTGATCATGCCCAATTTACCTAACTTTTTTGGTCTTTTAACCTATCTCCAATTAATCGAATGGGATTTCCTCCTTTCCTCAAATGAACCCCATAAGAAATTTCTATTCAACTTCTCCAATTCCTTTGCAATACTTTTTGGAAAAACTAAAGCTTGTGAATAGTAATTGGAGAAGCTTTCAAGAATTGATGTTGTTAAAATTTTGCTTCCAGCCATACTAAGCACGTTAGCCTTATACCTTGCCAATTTTCCTCTTGCCTTTTCAATAAGGAAGTCATAATCTTGTTTATAGAGATTTCCCTCTTCTTTCACCAAAATACCGAGGTACTTTCCAAGCCTTGTTGTTGGATTAATCCCAAACACCTCACAAATATTCTTCTTGGCAGCCACATTGGTGTTTCCTCTCATCAGGTGAGGTAAGATGATCCCCTTTCACCTTACTTATTTATTATTGTTATGAAAATATTTAGCTGATACATTCATTCTCTTATTAAAAGCAACGAATGGATTCCTCTATCTATTAGAGGAATTGATTTGCGCCTCTCTCATCTTTTTTTTTTTTTTTTTTTTTACAAATGATAGAGTCCTCATGGGAGAAGCTTCAGAGAAAAATGCTTCAAGTATGAAGAAGGAAACTGATCTCTTCGGCGCATTGTTGGACAAAAAAGTAAACTTCAAAAAGTCGTGTATTTTGTTTGTCACAAAATTTTTGTTAAATAAAAGAATAATCGATTATAGTAGCTACTATGGTACTTGTGGTGCCACAAGATAGTAGCCAACCATGAATGTAGCGCTGGGGTGGCACTTGGCCTGAGGGGCAAGCCATTATTGGGTTCGTCTAGGATCCCACCTATTCGTTTTATTTTCGAGAAAAATACATAAAACAAAGACCTAACTATTTTTTTTTTATCTTTATTTTCATTTCAGGACCTATCCTTCAAATATTCTATTTTAATACCTATATTTTCAAAAAATGATCAAAACACGATTTCTGCCACTTCTGTTACTAGTGTCATTAAAGTTAGGTTTTCAAATGGAGGAAAAAAAGTCAAAATATAGGTCCTAAAATTAAAAAAAAAAAAAAAGAAAGAAGATCAGAAACAATGTTAGAAAATAAGTTTTCCAAATTTTTTTCATTTCACGACTTGAATCTTTCTTTTTATTTTAAATTTTCATTTGAGAATCTATAATTATATTATTTCTTACTTGGGGATTTGGCCTTCAATGGCACTTGTAATGGAAAATAAGCGATGTCCTACTTCGATGTATTATTAAAAACCAAGGTCCGGTACTAAAATTAAAAAAGAAAGAAAAAGAAAACGCACTAAGAACATGGATCTTAAAATTAAAAAACAGATAAAGCTTAGCTCCTTTAATGTATTTTTCTCTTTTATTGTCAACCGATGTTGCGTCATCTGAATCAGTTACAAGAACTACCTCAGGAGGTCACAATACGTTGGGCAGCAATATTAGAGAGGAAAATTCAAGTCTCTTTCTGTTTTTTTTTTATTATTATTCTCCAGAGATCGTCCAAAAGGTCTTATCCAGAAACAACTAGTGTATACCATGAAATGCCATGTTTGACAACATGAAAACCAGCGAAAAACTATGGAAATGGGTGGAATTATTATGTCAAGGAAGATAAAAAGTGAAAATAAAGGGAAATAAATTGAAACATGTATATTCTTAAGTTGGATTAGTTTCTCTCTATTTTTGAAAAGAAATGCCTTAATATGAGTGGAAATTGAATCCAAATTTATAAATATACCTTCAAAAGTAAGGTTAGAAAGATAAAGTATGGGATATTTTAATATACTAAACATTTCATTTTTTTTTTATTTCAATTCCTTTCTTTGTGTTATCTCAGTCAAGAAATGTAATAAAACCATTTTTACTCCATTTATTTCCTACGAATTCCTACAAATTATAAAAACTATGTATATATATATTGCAGTCATCTCCGCTCTTTTACGATTGAATAAACATAATTAATTATGACATACTCATGTTAGGAGCAAGGAATGGACATACGAAGGAGCATGAAGTCTCCGAGTAATTATGGTTTGAATTGGACTTTGGAAGACATTGACGTTGATAGGCATCTGTATCTAACATCGCACAATTTTGTCGAGGCATATTCGCATTTTGCATTATTAATAGGGTATTCCTCGAATCCTGGACGCATCTGGAACAGGAATTGAAATTAATCCATTCCATATGGCACTCATGTGGTCGGGCTATAAGAATTTTAGTTGGATTACAAGAACATTAACATGAAGTGAGCATTTGCTTGTTTGAAATTTATTCTTGCACTAAAGAATTTTAAACTTCAACGTAGTTCCCAACTTCCCAATTGTATATTTTAGGATGATGATGCATGTCTTTGAACAAATACACAACATGTTTTGGTTTGGAAAAAGTTTTCCATTCAAATTTAAAATTAGTAGTTGGTTTAAGAGGATAAACTCAAACAATAGAATTAAACCATTATTTGTATACATTCTTTAAAATGAATAACTAATGATATAGTATAATAAAATACAAAAGTTCTATTCCATACATTTAAAATATAAGATCTCTATATGATAAGATATACAATCATAATCCACGACCTATTTCATCCTTATATATATTATATTATATATATATATATATATAATGCAAATGCTAATCAAATAGCATATTATAATATAAATTCCTTTCTCCAACTTAGAGCACAAGTATACCTGGCAATTTGTTTTAATGTTTTGACAAATAATTAGAAAAACCACGCCTAAATGGATATATGTCGCTGAATTGATGAACACATGCAAAAAGGAACAATGAGATTTTTGTGCTTTCGACTAAAGGCACCCAACTAATAACATTTTTAGAATAATTATTAATATAATTTTAGAGGAACTCCTTTTAATTAGGACAATTTTCTCAATCAACAACCTGAGCTTGAACTTTGATTGTCAACGCTAAATCAATATTAAGTATTCTAATAAGATAAATCGGATTTGATATAGTTATATATATATATATCTATTATTAAGTTTTATAGATAAAAAAGAACGTAGCGGAAAAAAAAAACTATAAAATCTATCTTAAAATCCATATGTGACATGCAATAAAAATATGTGTTAATAAAAGATTATAAAACTACCTTTTCTCTTATGAAAAGTATCGTCTCCTCTTGGAAAAAGAGTTCAATCGAAATCTAAATCCGATTTGTCGTTTCAAAATGTGTTCATCATAAGAACTCAAAACGTAACCTTTTTAGCAGTATCCATACACACAATAATAAGAACAAATTCTAATCCTTTATATTGTTGGATAACTAGGATTAGAATTGGAAAAATTAGGAAGCAAAATGTTATATCTATTTGTCTTACCTTTTCTTTAGATGCTTCTCTAAAACTAGAAAATTATCATTAAGCTCTTTCTCTTGCTTTTATTTCTTTTAAACATTAACTAAAATTAATGAGAAAAACCTTTCATTCCATGAACTTTTCAATTGCCATAACCATTCAATTATATTGTAAGCCCTACAATTAGTTATTCGGAGTTCGGTATGTAGAATTTAGGGTGATCGAGCAAACTGTTCGATTCAGTCTAAATTTTACGACGAAACTAAGAATATTAGTAAAAATAATTCCATAAGTTTGAATTTACGTAAATAAGAGAATATAAAATTTCTAAATTTTAAGTATGTTACTTTTTATTTATCGAAAATATGTAAAATGCATTTCGATAATTAACAAATCGTTAGAAATAAATTATATGCATACTAAAAATCATAAAATAACTTAAATAATATTTAGGAGTATTTATTTATATAATATATATATTTACATATAAATAGAAATACGCATAATTACTTAAAATACTCGAAATAAGCTAAAATAAGGTTAATTAATTAAAGAAAATTCATAATTAAGTAAGAAAAAATCAAGAAAATTATAGAAAAATTAAGTAAAAGTCTAGAAGTGGGTCGTGGAAACTGGGGAAAGAAAAAAAAAATTAGCCAATTAAATTAGAACAACAAAAAAGGAAATTCGGAAGAGGATAAGATCCATGTCTAGTCAAATTAATGTATTATAATTCCTTTAGAGCTCTATAAATAGCAAGAAAAATTCAAATACTCATTTAGTTTGTTAGGAGTTGGAAAAAATTAGAGAGGTTTGAAATAAGAAGAAGAATTAGGGTTTACAAAAAAAATTACCCAAATCTATGCAATTAGGGCCATTGAAGAGAACTAACACCCAACAACAACATAGGAATGGACGATCACCAGCACCATACAGTGGTAACAATGCCTGGAATGGCCAATAAGGTCACGATGGCTAGAGCCACCTACATAGATGAGTTCAATTTCTAATTCAATTTTGTGTAATTATGTAAAAATATTAAATATTATTATAAAATTATGAAATTTGTTATTCTAGAATATTTTAGTATGTAGATTTAGAGAAAATTATATTTTAATGAATTTATGTTTAGAAATATACTATCCTTAAAAAATAATGGAAAACCGAACATATTTTGAATTAGAAACAAATAGGTTTAGGAGTATAGTTTTAGACTCAAAATTTTTTTGTAAACTACCTAGGTGATATAGAATAGTGCCCCAAAGCCCTTTTTAAAAAATGAATTTTTGAAATTTTTAGATAATTTTTAAGTCTTAAAATGATGCATAAAATGTGTTGTTTTTGGTTAATCAAGTAATTAAATAGTCAGTTACTGATTTAGTATATAATTATCTATTTTAGCATCTAGAGTATTAGATGTAATTATTAAGGTATTATGTAGTATATACGTAATGGGTAAAAATGGTGTATTTTAAGATAATTTTGTAAATTAGGATAATTAAGAGTAAAATCTGATTGAGGATGAATTTATATATTTTGAGATGTTAATTGATGTTGGGAGATGATAATTGGAGTGATAGAAATATTAGATGTGTATTATATACATAATAGATAATAATACATAATATGCAAAAATTGGAAATATAATAAATACAAGATATTAGAATAAAAATTGATATTATACTAATAATATGAATATGTAATAAATCTAATAGAAAACTTAAATTTAGGTAATTATTTAAAAAATGTAAAAATTTTTCACATTAGGAGTAAATTTGGTATACTAATATAAATATAAGTGTATCGAGTAGAATAAAATACTGATTAGGAGAAATTATAATATTTAAGATACTTGGAAGTAATGTGATTAATTTTACATTATGGGTTGAAATGAGTTCTAGGGTTCATATATAAAACTGTACTTAGAAACTGAACTAGGACTTAATTTAGAAATTGATGAGTAAACTAAACTAAAACCTAGCCCTATACCGAAAATAATTGTAAAAGATTTGAGAATTTAAATAATTGGACATATTAAACCCTAAACCAAAGATAACAAAAGTGTTATAGGATAAAACAAACTTATAACAATTATATGAAAATAGAGATAACGTTATCATTATAGGGATAATTGGTGGGACTGAACAAGTCCCACCTTGAGTGAACAACTAAGGAGTCGAGGTAAGTTGGGTTTAATACTTTACCGTATTTCAGAGTATTAATTTGTAATATTTGGAGGCCTGAATTGTACTTAATTATGCTTGTTAGATAGTTGGTTATATGCATATGCTTGTTTTGAGCTACTAATTATGATGTTGATTTGTTGTCTAACTTCTATTTATATGAATTGTATAGAACTATCAATCACCTTAAACTAGACCTAATCAAATTTATGACTTGTAATCGTAAACCGAATATGCATAGCAACCCATTAAGGAAATATTAGGATTCTCTAGCTAAATACCGACCATTTCGAAAGGGATAGCTCTGGATGGCATAATTAGTCCCTTCTTTATCCTTAGTCAAACTAAGTGATAGGAGAGGAGGTCGCGGTAAGGGTGAAGTCAATGGTTCAAAGGTAATCATAGGAGGAGTGGTGTCTCCATTATACAAGTCTAGGTTTGGTTATGAGTTATTGCATTAATGGAAACTTCTTAACTCAAATTATAGCGGGTGCAATTTCTCTAATCTCATGATGAGTCAGACAACATTGTGTGATGGCATTTGTTTGAACATGCATTGTACCTAATGATTTAATTGATAACCCTGTTTGTCTTTGATGTATAGTTTAAATCTCTACCCCAACTTACTAAGCTGTGCTTGCTCATATCTCTATAGCTTAGCCTTTGTTGTAGGTTTTAGCTAAGAAGTAGCTTACAATTACCTCGGAGCTAGCAACTACGAGATCTTGAAGGAGTAAGGATGTAAACTAAAGACCAAGTACACTCTCTATTTAGACTTATTTTAAAGCTTTTAACATTAATTTATAAATTACTCGAGTAGATTGCAATTAGGTTACTAAATCTAGTGAATATATATACTTTCATACTTTCTTAAGTAAATAACTTATTTAATTTATAAATTGTTTACTTTAAAGCGGGTTAATCGTAAACATCTTGTATAAATCAAGTCTGAGATACCGACTGATAACTTTGATTTTAAACATATTTCATATGGTGATTTTATAGCATTTCCCGTACATTTTTGGTTTTCTTTAAAGAAATTGATACTTAATTGAGTAAAATGTTGATTTCAGGGTTTAAACGCGTTCTAGGCTCGAAAACGAAGAAAACGAATCAAGTTTCACTCAATTCCGAGTTCAAACGAAGAAGTTATGAAATTTTGAAGTTGTGCAGAAATTTTGCCTTAGTGCAGAAAGTTACACGGCCTGGGGACACGGCCATGTCCCAGCCCGTGTCTGGTGACGAAAATAAAATCCGTGAAATACACATATAAAAGGGGATCTTAGGGTACAAAAGGGGGAGAGACATTACAGAAACGAAGAGAGACAAGAGACAAGAAGAGACTTAAGGAGAAACAACATCAAGAAGCGATAACGACATCGATTTCAAGATTAGAGATTGTTCATCAAATCAAGAGGGGTTTTCATGTTTTATTTTATGTCTTTGATGGAACTCGTTTTTAGATTCATTATGATAGCTTAGAATTCAAGTATTTAGGATTATGGAACCTAGGGTTTCATGTAACCCTTGGATTGAATTATAATTTCAAGAAAGTTTCTATCTTTTCTTGATTCAATTATGTCGTTAATTATTGATTGATAATTCTAGAGTATCAATATATGATATTATGCATGTTAATTGAGAAATTGCATGTGTAATTAGATCTTAGCATAATTGAAGAGAATTACATGTATACTTA
>JAMXBB010000002.1:18473762-18556060 GCA_024138015.1 Lumnitzera littorea | reverse complement strand
GATACATGGTTCTTTCGGAAAGTTGATTGTTTGTGTGGGAATTCATTAAACATTAATGCAATTCTAAGTTATATTACTAAGTGAAGAGATTCCGGTAAATAATTTAGGATTAGGGTTAATATGCTTGAGAAAGATACTAGCTTTAATTGTGAATCCCTCCGATCAAGAATTATAGAAACTAAATTGAATATATTTTAAAAGGTTACATGTTAAACACTAGGGGAAATAATTCCTAAATACATCATTGCATACTTGAAGACGTTAATAGTTTATTGCTTTCTAAATTGCTTAGTTAAGTCTCATAATTAGTTTAGTTTATTAATTTCAGTCTTTTTAATTCATTCAATTCATCATAATTTTCCGGTTAGATAATAAAGCTAAAGTTAATATTAGTACTCAAAATCTCTGAGGGATCGACTCGGACTCATATCCGACTATATTAAAATTGATAGGTGCGCTTGCCTCGTATCAAGTTTTTGGCGCCGTTGCCGGGGATTTTTGATATTAAGAACGCTAGTTGCTTTATTACTTTAACCATTTTTTCTTTATTTTCTTTTGATTTCATTGTTTATTTTTATTATCTAGAGCTGCAATTGATTTTATATTTCTTGCCTTTGTAGTGCATGACCCGCAGTAATTCGGAAGATTTGGTAGAACTCGATCCTGAAATTGAGAGAACTGCCCTTCAAAATTTGAGATCGCGACCTAGACAAGTTGTGGCGACCATAGACAACGAGTCAATCGTTGAGATCAAGGAAGAAGGTAAAGAAGCCAACACTCAATTCATCGAGCAAGAAGATCCACCATACATGGCTAACAACGGGAATGAAGCAAATCGGACCATGTCCGATTATTCAAGACCTACACTTATTGGAGCTGACTCCAGTATTTCAAGGCCAACCGTCGCGGCTAATAACTTCCAAATTGCACCTAACATCATACAAATGGTGCAACAATATGTTCAGTTTGACGGTCTCCAAGACGAAGATCCTAATGCCCACATCTCTAGTTTTCTAGAGATTTGTGATACGTTCAAAATCAACGGAGCCACGGATGATGCCATTCAACTGCGACTATTCCCTTTTTCCTTGAGGGGAAGAGCAAAACAGTGGTTGAACTCCCTACCAAGAAATTCAATCACAACTTGGAATGAATTGGTAGAGAAATTTTTGGAGAAACATTTCCCACCTGCGAAGACCGCTAAACTTCGGAATGATATTTCGTGTTTTGCTCAATTGGAAGCGGAGACGCTTTATGACACATGGGAGCGGTTCAAGGACTTGCTCAGGAGGTGCCCACATCATGGCCTCCCACTATGGATGCAGATTCAGACCTTCTACAATGGTCTCAATCTATCCACTAGACAGATGATTGATGCATCCGCAAGAGGTACTTTGAACACTAAGACACCTGAGCAAGCCCAAAATTTAATTGAAGGAATAGCGATGAACAACTATCAGTGGGAATGCACTAGAGCTAAGCAAAAGGCCATGGGAGTTTATGATGTGGACATGACCACTGCTTTGGCAGCCAAGGTGGACTTATTGAGTAAAAAGATTGATGCACTCTCAGTTGGCCCTCAACAAGTGCAATCGGATGTGAGTGATTTTGGTATGCAGGGGTATGGAACACAAGAACAACTAGAACAGGTGGATTATCTAGGAAATCCACCTAAGCAACAAAATAACCCCTACAGCAACACTTACAATCCAGGATGGAGGAATCACCCCAATTTCTCATGGGGAAACCAAAACCAAAACCAAGGCCAGCAGAAGACCAACTTTGGTCCACCCGAATTTCAACGACCATTCCCACCTCCTCTCCCTCAAGAAAAGAAGCCCAGTGTGGAAGAACTTCTCACAAAATACATTCAAGGCAATGAGGCTCGCCTATCCAACATTGAGTCCTCGTTGAGAAATCAAGAGGCTTCAAATCGCAATCTTGAGAACCAAATTGGTCAACTTGCGAAGCTAATCTCTGAAAGACCGTAGGGATCATTACCGGGAAATACAGAACCCAATCCAAAGGAACATGTTAAGGCAGTAACACTTCGGAATGGGAAGGAGTTGCAGGCTGAAAGGAAGGTTAGCGAAGAGACTAGCAAGAGCAAGGAGGGGACGAAAGCAACAGAAGATGTAGAGTCATCAAAGGTGAAAGAATATCAACCACCAATCCCATATCCCCAAAGACTCGAGAAAGATCGCAATGACCAACAATTCAGTAAGTTCCTTGACCTCTTTAAACAACTGCATATTAACTTACCTCTTGTTGATGCCTTGTCACAGATGCCAAAGTACGCTAAGTTCTTAAAAGATTTGTTATCCAACAAGAGGAAGCTTGAGGAGCTTTCTACAGTCATCTTGGATGAAAAGTGTTCAGCGATTGTGCAAAACAAGTTGCCCAAAAAGCTAAAAGACCCAGGAAGTTTTACCATTCCTTGTCATATTGGTGACCTATTAATTGACAAAGCATTAGCTGATTTGGGTGCTAGCATCAATTTAATGCCTTACAAATTTTTCAAGAAACTAGGATTAGGGGAACCTAAGCCCACACGCATGAGTTTGCAATTAGCTGATAGATCTGTGAAGTATCCTAGAGGCATATTTGAGGATGTATTAGTCCGGGTGGGTAAATTCATTTTTCCAGTTGATTTTGTGATACTGGATATGGATGACGATTTTGAGTTACCCCTTATCCTAGGAAGACCATTCTTAGCTACCGCCAGGGCTATCATTGATGTTAGTGATGGCAAGCTCATTCTTCGAGTAGGAGATGAAGAGATCACGTTTAAAATTTCAGAGGCTATGAAAAAATCTGTCGATCAGGATGATACTTGCTACCTTCTTGATGTTACTGACACCTTTGTTTCGAGTTATATGCAGGAAGTTCTTCTTAAAGATCCGTTGGAGAGTTGCTTGCAATTAGGCATGGAGACGGCTTCGGAAAATCCTATCAAATTTGAGGTGACAGCCCAACTGGAGGCAAATAAACCCATCTCTATTGAGATAGGGTTTGAAGAGATTGAAAAGAGGAAGGAAGCACAGTTAAAACCTTCGATTGAGGAACCACCAGTAGTGGAGCTAAAACAATTACCTGACTATTTGGAATATGCCTTCTTAGAGAAGGACTCCAAATTACCGGTAATTATAGCATCCGATTTGGAAAAAGAACAGAAAGAAAGGTTGCTGAAAGTACTCAAGGAGCATAAGAGGGCCATTGCTTGGAAAATATCCGATATTCAAGGTATCAATCCCTCCTTTTGTACTCATAAGATTTTAATGGAAGAAAATTATAAGCCGGTTGTGCAGCCCCAGAGACGTTTGAATCCAAATATGAAAGAGGTAGTCAAAAAGGAAGTTATCAAGCTCCTCGATGCAGGTATGATATATCCTATCTCTGACAGTTCATGAGTAAGTCCAGTACAAGTTGTTCCAAAAAAAAGTGGGATGACAGTAGTCCCTAATGAAAAAAATGAATTGATTCCGATGAGAACGGTAACGGGTTGGCGTGTATGTATCGATTATCGAAAGTTAAACGATGCTACACGAAAAGACCATTTCCCCTTACCTTTTATTGATCAAATGATAGAACGATTAGCTGGACATATGTTTTATTGTTTTCTGGATGGCTTATCTGGTTATTTTCAGATACCTATTGCACCGGAAGATCAAGAAAAGACCACTTTCACTTGCCCTTATGGCACTTTTGCTTATCGCAGAATGCCTTTTGGTCTTTGCAATGCACCGGCTACATTCCAGCGATGCATGTTAGCTATTTTTGATGATTTGATTGAGGACATAATGGAGGTATTTATGGATGATTTTTCAGTTTTTGGCAACTCATTTGACCTTTGTTTGAATAATTTGGATAGGGTACTTACTCGATGTGAAGAGACCAACCTTGTCCTCAACTGGGAAAAGTGCCACTTCATGGTTCAAGAAGGTATCGTGTTAGGCCATAAAATCTCGTATCGAGGAATTGAGGTGGATACTGCCAAAGTGGATGCGATTGCAAGACTCCCATCTCCGACTTCGGTCAGGGCCATAAGAAGTTTCTTAGGACACGCAGGTTTTTATAGGCGATTCATCAAGGATTTCTCGAAAATTGCCCGCCCTTTGACTAAGTTATTAGAGAAGGATGTGCCTTATGTTTTCTCTCAGGAATGTTTGAAAGCTTTCAATATCCTTAAAGAGAAACTTACCAATGCTCCAATCATGGTAGTACCTGATTGGGCACTCCCCTTTGAGCTTATGTGTGATGCAAGTGATCACGCAGTCGGGGCAGTGCTGGGGCAAAGGCGAGACAAGCACTTTCAACCAATTCACTATGCTAGCAAAACTCTTACGAATGCTCAGGAGAACTACACTACTACAGAAAAAGAGTTGCTAGCCGTTGTTTTTGCCTTTGATAAATTTCGCTCTTATTTGCTTCTATCTAAGGTAATTGTTTATATTGATCATTCTGCCCTCAGGTACTTGTTAGCAAAGCCGGATGCAAAACCAAGATTGATTAGGTGGATCTTGTTGCTGCAAGAGTTTGATGTGGAGATCAAAGATAAAAAAGGTGCTGAGAATTTAGCAGTAGATCACCTGTCCCGATTGGAGAACCCAAACCTGGAATTGCTCGACGAGAACGAGATCAAGGATGAATTCCCTGAGGAGCGACTCTACGCCATCGCCCAGGTAAGTGATATGGAAATTCCTTGGTTTGCAGATATTGCTAATTTTTTAGCTGCTAGGATCATACCGAAGGGACTTCAACACCAGCAAAAGAAGAAATTCTTTTCTGATGTGAAACATTATTTTTGGGATGATCCTTACCTGTTTAAAGTATGTGCAGATCATGTCATTCGAAGGTGTGTACCACACCTCGAAGGTTGGCGAATTTTGAGCCACTGTCATTCGGGGCCCACGGGTGGGCATCATAGCGCCAATAGGACAGCTCATAAGGTCCTAGAGGCAGGATTTTATTGGCCTACCCTATTTAAAGATGCCCAGAGATATATCGAGAGTTGTGATCGTTGCCAACGAGTAGGAAATATATCTCGTAGGGATGAAATGCCACAAAACCCCATCATCGAGGTTGAGGTATTTGATGTGTGGGGAATCGATTTCATGGGTCCTTTTCCGAACTCAAATGGAAACAAATATATCTTAGTAGCCATTGACTATGTCTCTAAGTGGGTGGAAGCTAAAGCCCTACCTACTAATGATGCTAGGGTAGTAAAAAAATTTTTGAAAGGCCTATTTTCTCGATTTGGCACCCCTAGAACAATTATAAGTGATAGGGGAACACACTTTTGCAATGCTCAACTCGATCAAGTATTGAAACGCTATGGCGTTACACATAGGATAGCCACCCCGTACCACCCCCAAAGTAGTGGCCAAGTGGAAGTTGCCAATCGCGATCTTAAGCGAATTCTTAAAAAAACTGTAGAGTATCATAGGAAAGATTGGTCAGAAAAGTTGGATGATGCTCTATAGGCATATAGAACCGCCTACAAAACACCACTCGGCACCACACCCTACCGACTTGTATATGGCAAAGCTTGTCATTTACCGGTCGAGATAGAGCATAAGGCTTATTGGGCGATTAAGTGTACTAATGTTGATTTTGAGCGTGCAGGTTCTCACCGGAAACTTCAATTGAACGAGCTTGAGGAATTGCGAGCGAATGCATATGAGAACTCCAAGTTATACAAAGAAAGGGCCAAAAAGTATCATGATCAGCGTATTAAACAAGGTCGACAATTTAAAGAAGATGATCATGTCCTTTTGTACAATTCTCGCCTGCGTTTATTCCCAGGTAAGTTAAAATCCAGGTGGTTTGGACCATTTACAATTACACGAGTCTTCCCGTATGGGACTGTTGAAGTTACACACCCGGAGAAGGGCACATTTAAGGTAAATGGACAACGGTTGAAACTATACTTGAGTGGAAACTTGGAGAATGTTGGCCGGGAAGAGTTTTATCTCCATCCGACAGAACTAACGTAAGAAGACGTATCCCGTCGAGCTATCAACGTTAACTAAAGCGCTTCTTGGGAGGCAACCCACGTCTAATTCTGCTTAGGTTTTAGTTCTTTAATTTTTCTTCATTTTATTTTCCGTTTTATCTAACTTTGCTTTGCTTCCTATATTTTCTTTCAATTTTTCGTCATAGTCTTTTCCTTTCTCGTTTTAATTTTTCCTTTTCTTTATAGTTATATTATTTCTATGTTTCTTTTTCCTGAAGAAAAGAAAAAAAAAAAATTTGTCCATAGAAAGTTACACGGGCGAGGGACACGGTCGTGTCCCCAGCCCGTGTCTGCCCAGACTTTGATTTTTCACCCGTGCACAGAAAGTTACACGGGCGAGGGACACGGTCGTGTCCCCAGCCCGTGTCCGCCTAGAAATTTCGCCAGTGAACAGTAAGTTACACGGGCGTGGGACACGGTTGTGTCCCAGCCCGTGTCCGACCAGGTACACACGACACGCACAGAATGTTACACGAGCATGGGACACGGTCGTGTCCCAGCCCGTGTCGCCTCAAATAACACGGTTATCACACACGACCGGTTTATTTAAATTCCACACTCTCTCACACTCTCACAATCACACATATCCCTCTTACATTTGCTCTCATTCTCTCTCTTCTCTCCATAATTCCGACTTTCTACACTTTAATCCAAGTAAGTTTTTATCCTTAATTCTCCTTTCTCTTCCTTATATTGCAGTAATGGGATTATGTGTTCTGCCTCTTATGCCTATTGTTTTTGCCCTGCTGCTATGTTTTGATTTTTCATGCATGACTATGCATCATTGCTTTTAATTCTTGATCTCATATGTTATCATGCTTCCTCATCTAATTAGATTTCATTATTGCTTATCTTATATGGATCATGACTATGCATCATTTGTTAATTTACTGTCATTCTCCATTCATACTTGTTAGGGTTAGCAATGGGCAATCATAATTCTGGGTCATTTCGCATCTCTTATATGTATAGACGCTTGTATTTCCTTATTAATTAGGGTGTAGTAGAATTCGATGGAAGTATTTTCCACTCATTTCTTTTCCACCACCTCATTTTCCTGCTGCACTCTATCTGTTCGATGAAATGCCCCAATGAGCATTCCTTTCAAAATCTCACCCATTGTTATTACTATTTTTCTGTTTGCTTCAAGCTATGTGCAATATGATCTCTGTGTTTGATTTGGCTGGTTGTCTCTTTTCAGGTTTTCCAATGGCTAATCGATCTAAGCTTTCCGTTCGCCGGAAATCCAAATTTGCGGCATCCTCTTCGTCACAAGCTGGCACAATTGTTGAGCCACTGGCGACTCTTCCTCCTATAGAGCACCCAATGCTCCAATTTAAGGAGGACTATCAAGCCCAACGTTACCAATTGCTTCAGTCTAAGCCTTTTAGCGAGACCCTTCGTTTGGATTGGGATGTTCTCGCTCAACTAGAGCTCACCACCGAGATGAAGGCGCTCTTGGATGGTACCGTTTGGGAGCGCCTATTATCCTTTGAAGCTCTAGTTTATAAAGAGCTGACCCTGGAATTTCTGTGCACTTATAAGCTAGATAAAGACAGTGCTACTCGCATGGGTCCAAACCGCCAATTACACTTTACCTTGAGTGGCCATCCGTTCCACATGTCCATCACTCAATTGGGCCGCTATCTTGGTTTATATGCAGACAGATACACTCGGACGGAAGAATTCCAAAGTCTCTCGTGTCGGTTTCCTCGAGGCGTTACGGCAGGGTCATTTTGGAATGAGATCACGGTTGGCGATGCTTATGATCCCGCCAGGAGTAAGGCCTCTCAATTAGTTAGGCCTGAATACCGAGTTCTTCATTGGCTTTTCTCCCATACATTGACTGGTAGAGGCCTTAGCACCGGGGTGGTGTCTAACAAAGATTGCCTCTATCTTTACAGTGTTATCCATAAGCACCCCATCAATCTAGCCATTGAAATCGCCGAACTCTTCAACCATCAAGCCACCACTACTCGGAAGAAAGGGCATATTTGCTGTGGCCCTTATATTACATTACTGGCGCAGGCTATGAGAACTAAGGTTGTTGCTTGGCCCTCACTGACTTTCATTAGCCAAGTCACTCCTATGCACCTCAATTCCTTCCGCCTCATGAACCTCCTACCATCAAGAAGTCAAGGTCAACGCTCTCGCAGCAGCACATCTCGGGGCCAAACATCTTCAGCCAGCTTAGACGATAAATTTGATTTGTTGCTGTTTGAGGTTCGTTATATACGAGAGAGTATGGATAAACTTCATCTCCGACAGGACAGAATGGAAGAATTTCTCAAAATGAAAGCGTCGGCTACTACTGAAGAGGCGAGTGAGGAAAAGGATGAAGAAGATGAGAGTAGTGAGGAAGAGGCTGATGAGGAGGGTGAAGACGAGGAGGCTGGCGAAAGTGAGGAGGATGAGGAGGATGATGAGGATGATGAGGAGGATGATGAGAATGATGAGGAAGGTGATGACGATGATGATGCTACTATGGCTGAGGCATCATTTGATGAGGAGGCTGAGGAGACGGATTCTGATCACTCTTCTTAGTGTCACATTTTTTGTGTTTTCTTTTATTGATCAAGACTTGTGAACTTCGTTATTTATAATGATGCTGTTTCTTCGTTTTGCACTTCTTTTCGACTGCCAGGGAAGTATTAGTTTCTTTTCAATACATATATTTCCTTTTTCCCTCTGCTGATTTTTATTGTTTCATATCTTGATGTTGTGCTTTCTTAGTGGTACATTGGGGACAATGTACATTTTTAAGTGTGGGGAAGGGATATATATGATTTTGTTACTGTTTAGGAAACCAATTATTCATATTTGACCCAATTACTTTTTAAGTTAACTTGCAATAGGTGATTAACTGGTATTGAGCCAAATCAACTATGTCATGTTGATTATTATTGACCTTATGATACTTTATTAGAATTGATTAGTCAAATTTTTGAAAGGCAATGTTACGAGTTATTTAGCTTAGGAATTTAAGACTTGAGATTGGAGCAACATCACTAGTTGAGAGTTAGTCATGGTTATTTTTAAAATTTACTTTTGTGTATACCTTTTTCTTAGAAATTTTTAAGAGCCCTATAATTTTTAACAAACAAACAAATGAAATTCTTCTTTTGAGAAACCCCTGAAAAATCATAATGGTTGGAGGTCAAAAGTAATAACAAGTGTATGAATAGAAAAAATTGGTAAGGATTCGTCTTGGTCCCTCAGAAGAGCGAGATTGAGCCCCAATGCCAATTCTAATAAAAAAATTGATATGGATCGGCCTTGGTCCGTCAGAAGAGCAAGGTTCTTTCCCGCTATCAATATAAGAAATAAGTTGGTATGGATCGATCTTGGTCCCTCAGAAGAGCGAGATTCTTTCCCGCTACCAACACAATTGTGCTTAAATAAAGTAAATTCAAAAGACCTCTCAACAAAAGTATGAGCTAGGGGGATGATCAGAGGAAGAGTGGATGTAAAATGTATTTGTTTTAGATTATGGTGCTTAGTGAGATGGAAGAGAGAATTGTATACATTTTAGTCAAATGGATAAAATTTTTATGACTCTTTCTCGGTTGGCGAGATGTTAAATCTAATTTTTAGTTTAAGAATCCTTGGTTAAATGGCTTGGTTAAACTTTGATTTTCATAAATTAACTAGTGAATTCTTGTATTAAGTATTGTTGGAGCATTTGAATATGGTCAGATGAAATTGGTTGAGTTTATTATTGCAAGTTAGCTGAGAATGATTTTTCTTACCTTTCTTTGGGTTAAATGTATTTGTTCACAGGTTTCTTAAACAGTGATAAATTTTGTTTAGTGTTTCTTGTCCTGAAAGTTTTGTTTTGATTTATTTGCTTGAGGACAAGCAAATGCTTAAGTGTGGGGAAATTTGATAACTCTGATTTTAAACATATTTCATATGGTGATTTTATAGCATTTCCCGTACATTTTTGGTTTTCTTTAAAGAAATTGATACTTAATTGAGTAAAATGTTGATTTCAGGGTTTAAACGCGTTCTAGGCTCGAAAACGAAGAAAACGAATCAAGTTTCACTCAATTCCGAGTTCAAACGAAGAAGTTATGAAATTTTGAAGTTGTGCAGAAATTTTGCCTTAGTGCAGAAAGTTACACGGCCTGGGGACACGGCCATGTCCCAGCCCGTGTCTGGTGACGAAAATAAAATCCGTGAAATACACATATAAAAGGGGATCTTAGGGTTCAAAAGGGGGAGAGACATTACAGAAACGAAGAGAGACAAGAGACAAGAAGAGACTTAAGGAGAAACAACATCAAGAAGCGATAACGACATCGATTTCAAGATTAGAGATTGTTCATCAAATCAAGAGGGGTTTTCATGTTTTATTTTATGTCTTTGATGGAACTCGTTTTTAGATTCATTATGATAGCTTAGAATTCAAGTATTTAGGATTATGGAACCTAGGGTTTCATGTAACCCTTGGATTGAATTATAATTTCAAGAAAGTTTCTATCTTTTCTTGATTCAATTATGTCGTTAATTATTGATTGATAATTCTAGAGTATCAATATATGATATTATGCATGTTAATTGAGAAATTGCATGTGTAATTAGATCTTAGCATAATTGAAGAGAATTACATGTATACTTAGAGATAAGATACATGGTTCTTTCGGGAAGTTGATTGTTTGTGTGGGAATTCATTAAACATTAATGCAATTCTAAGTTATATTACTAAGTGAAGAGATTCCGGTAAATAATTTAGGATTAGGGTTAATATGCTTGAGAAAGATACTAGCTTTAATTGTGAATCCCTCCGATCAAGAATTATAGAAACTAAATTGAATATATTTTAAAAGGTTACATGTTAAACACTAGGGGAAATAATTCCTAAATACATCATTGCATACTTGAAGTCGTTAATAGTTTATTGCTTTCTAAATTGCTTAGTTAAGTCTCATAATTAGTTTAGTTTATTAATTTCAGTCTTTTTAATTCATTCAATTCATCATAATTTTCCGGTTAGATAATAAAGCTAAAGTTAATATTAGTACTCAAAATCTCTGAGGGATCGACTCGGACTCATATCCGACTATATTAAAATTGATAGGTGCGCTTGCCTCGTATCACCGACTATAATGTTGGTTTCTTTCTTAGAATGGTTTGCATGATAGAATTATTATGACTCTACCGCTTTGGGATGTGACATATATGACAATTAAATATAGAATTAATGGCAGACAACCTTTTAATTAACATGAACTTTCCAATTACAATTGAATATAAAATTAATAAATTCCATATCTTTTCGATTGCTATAAACTTTTTGATAGCAATTAAACATGGAATTAATAAATTCCATCTATTTTTACACGAAAAGATAATAATAAAATACATAACTTTTAAAAAGTACTTAATCATAAATATATACTATGCAATAAAATAAATTGCTTTTAATTTATTATTTCAGATTAATTTATTCTAGCTTCAAAATAAATATTGACCACTAAAATTTCTTGTCAAAACTTTGTTCTCATTAATCGTACTATAGTGTGTGACCCTCTAGGTTTCTATACATAGAGGTAATGTATATATAAACATAAACCAAGATAATCATCTAGTAACAGTTGTTGGTCATCCAGCGTAATAGAAAAAGTGTGAACAAGAAGCTACTATAAACTGATTACTGCGTAATTAAATCTCTTCATCAAATGATATCCCGATTAAACCATTACATGTCATGTCATCACGTTTAATTATTTTACTTGGTATCTAAGATAAAATAGACTTAATAATACTTTCCATAGCTATGGGCTTACAAGTCACTATTATCTTAACTAAATGGTCATGGTTATCGACTCCCTAATCTAAGAGAGTGATAAATTTTATCTTAACTCATCACTATTCTCTCAATATTTCATGTTGTACCTAATAACCATATTATTTACAATCTAAATAAAGATCGTGTTTAATGGTATTAAAACACAACATTCCATATATAGAATATATGAAGGTCTCAAGTCTAAGGATTATTTACGCTTGCTCATTTAGAAGAGGGACCAATGAAATTAAACATGCGGTGTCCTCTATTAGCGAGTCGTATCTAGTATACCCACTTAACTTTGGCCACTCACTAATATAACTCATATATCTTTCTCTTGGTCTAATGAGAATAACCTTAATTATACAATGTGTTGGTCTAAATATTTATATCCCATCTAGATATTTATTCGACCAATGATAATTTTTAGATAATACAATATAATGGAATCTCACTAATAATACAACTTTATTATAATTCCATATATACTATAATTATCTATGAGACTTTATTGTAAAATATATACTAATAGAAAAGTATATAAATACAATAAACACTTGCCTTTTATAAATAATATCCATAAATACATCAAAAATATCTTAACACATTGTGTACAAATTACAACACTCCCACTTGCACTATTGCCAAGTGTTATAGACTTTAAGTCTCAGACTCCTCACATGGGTCTCATGTTTCTTTTGAGATAAGGCCTTTATGAGTGGATCAACAACATTTTCATCTGTTGCTACTCAACAAACCAACGCATCACTCTTTTAAACTATCTCTCTAAGGATATAAAACTTTTGAAGTACATGTTTAGACCTCTGGTGAGACCTTAGTTCCTTAGCCTGACCTATAGCTGTATTGTTATCACAATATAGTGTAACAAGATCTGCAAGACTTGGAACCACTCCTAACTCAAAGATAAAGTTTTTGATCCATACGACTCCTTTAGCTGCTTTAGAACTTGCTATGTACTTGGACTCTACTGTAGAATTTGCCACTGTCTTTTATTTGGAGCTCCACCAACAAATAGCTCCATGGTTTAAGCAAGACACATAACCTTGTTGCGATTTTAGATCATCATGATCTGTTTGGAAAACAGCTAGTTCCTTGTCTCCTCCATAAATCAAGAACAAATCTTTTGTTCTTCTCAGATACTTAAGAATGGTCTTAACAGCAACCTAGTGACCCTCACTTAGGTCGGCCTAATATCTACTGGTCATGCTTACAGCATAAGTGATGTTTGGTCGCGTACATATTATGGCATACATTATGGACCCAATTGCTGAGGCATGTGGTACTTTGCCCATTTTATCCTTCTCCTCTTGTGGTTTTGGACACATTGCCTTGGAAAGATGTACACCATGTGATATAAGCAAAAATCCTCTCTTAGAATTTTGCATATTGAATCTATTTAATGATTTGTCAATGTAAGTGCTTTGACTTAGTCCAAGTAGCCTCCTATTCCTATTTCGACATATCTTAATTCCTAAGATATAGGTTGCTCCTCCCAAGTCTTTCATAGAGAAATACTTACCTAACCAAGCCTTAATAGACTCTAAGGTAGGTATATTATTTCCAATTAAAAGGATATCATCAACATATAAAACTAGGAACAAAATCGTGCTTCCACTCACCTTCTTGTAAACGCAAGATTCTTCTGGATTCTTAAGATAGCCATATTTCTTGACTACCTCATTAAATCTCAAATTCCAGCTTTAAGAAGCTTACTTCAATCCATAAATGGATCTCTTCAACTTACAGATTTTATTGACATTCTCAGGTGTTATAAAACCAGGAGGTTATACCATGTACACTTCCTCCTTTAACTTTCCATTTAGGAAAGTTGTTTTAACATCCATTTTTCAAATCTCATAATCTTTACAAGCTGCTATTACAAGTAAAATTCAAATGGACCTAAGCATTGCTACCAGTAAAAAAGTTTCATCATAATCAATTCTATAATATTGAGTAAAACCTTTTGCTACTAACCTAGCTTTATAGGTACTTATAGTCCCATCCACATCAGTCTTCTTTTTAAAGACCCATTTGCACCCTATAGGTTTTTCCCTAACTGGTGCATCTACCAAATCCCATACTTAGTTGGTGTACATGGAATCCATCTTAGATTTCATAGCTTCTAACCATTTCTCAGAGTTTGGTGAAGCAATTGCTTCTTCATACATCAATGGTTCGTCATTTTCGACCAATAGTACATTTTCTTGATATGTTACGAGTAAATTTAACCTTTTAGGTTCTTGACATACTCTTGTTGATCTACGAGGTTCTTACATTTCAGGAGCAATCTTTGGTTATGGCACCATAGGTAGTTGTGATGTTCGTTTCATACCCAATTGCTTATGTTCTAACTCATTTATGGAATCTTGAATTTCTTTAAGATCTACTTTACCCCTGCTACTTTCTTTAGAGATAAAATCTTTCTCTAAGAATGTAACATATCAAGCAAGAAACACTTTGTACTCACTTAGAAGATAAAAATAGTATCCCTTAGTTTCTTTAGGATATCCTATAAATGTACATTTAATAGACTTTGCTACAAGCTTATAAGAAAATCCACTCTTCATGTAAGCATCATAGCCCCTAACTTTAATATAAGATAAATTGATTTTCCTCCTAAACCATAACTCATATGGTGTTTTATCTACTACCTTAGTTGGAACATTCAATGTATATGTTGCTATTTCCAAGGCATAACCCAAAAAGTTTAAAGGAAGACTGGCATGACTCATTATTGACCTAGCCATGTCCATTAGGTACAGTTCCTCCTCTTTGAAACTCCATTCCATTTTAATGTTTCAAGAGGTGTGAATTGTGAAATTATTCCACACTTCTTTAGGTAGTCAATGAACTTTGACTAAGATATTCTCTACCTCTATCACTAAGAAGTGTTTTTATCTTCTTGCTAAGTTAATTTTTTACTTCACTTTTAAATTCTTTGAATTTCTCAAAAGTCTCTAACTTATGACTCATCAAGTAGATACATCCATACCTACTTAAATCATTAGTAAAAGTCACAAAGTAATAAAATCCACCTCTAGCTTGAGCTGATGATGGGCCACACACATCATTATGTATGAATTCTAATAACTCTTTTGCCCTTTCACCTTTCATGGTAAAAAGGTTTCTTAGTCATTTTACCTTGTAAACATGCTTTGCAAGTATCTATGGATTCAAAATCAAATGAATCCAAATATCCTTTAAAATGAAGTTTAGCTAAGCATTTCTCATTTACATAGCCAAGTCTATAATGCCATAAGTAAGTTAAATTTGAATCATGTATTTTTTGTTTCTTAGTCTCGATGTAATAAGTAGATTCACTAGTATTAAGAATATAAAGACTGTTAACTAATGTTCCATCACCATAAAACATTCTATTCATATAAAATGAACAACTTTTATTTTTAAACTGAAAAAAAAAATCCCTTGGTATCTAAACATGATACCAAAATTATGTTTTTAGTAAAACTAGGAACATAATAACAATTCTCTAATTCTAATACAAGTCTACTAAGGAAAAAAATGATATAGGTTCCTATAGCCAAAGCAACAACTCTCACCCCATTAACTACTCGTAGGTCCATTTCTCTCTTGGACAACTTCCTACTCTCACTTAAACCTTATAAGTCAACACAAATATGAGAACCACATCTTGTATTTATGACCCATGTAGAAGAAACAGGAAGATTGCATTCAATCATAAAGATACCTGAGGTATTATTCTCACTTAACATCTTCTTCTTGAATTGAATACAATTCCTCTTTCAATGGCCCTTCTTGACACAATGGAAACATATTGCTTCCTTTTCATCAGAATTAGGCTTTTGTTTGCCCCTTCTTGAGCTTAGATTGCTCACCGTTATTTAATTGCTCACCGTTATTTACTTGCTTACCTTTGGAATTGTTAGTTTCATTAACCTTTCTCTTTTTTGACTTACCAATAAAAAGAACCTCTTGAGACATCTTTGACTTAGAATTTAAGTCCTTTTCAGCTATCCTCAACATGGTAAGTAAATATGTTAGAAACCCCTCCATTTTGTTTATGTTACAGTTTATGATAAACTGGGAGAAGGAATTTGATAAAGAAGCCAATATCAGATCGATAGCTTAGTTTTCATTTAACTTGGAGACTAAGCTCTCGAGCCTTTTTATGTACCCTATCATCTTGAGTACATGAGATTGAACTTGGCTCCCCTCAACCATCTTACAGTTAAATAAGGCTCGAGATGTATTATACCGTTCGACCCTAGCACTTTCCTGGAATAGCTCCTACAAGTGAGCATATATCTCTCTTGTAGATATATTCTCATATTGTTTCTGTAATTCAGATGACATTGCAGATAGCATGAGACATTAGACAATAATAGAGTCCTCCAAGTATTTCTGATATTGCTCATAGTCTTCTATTGTGGCAACCTCGCCCAGTTCTTTAATTTCTTCTTCTTTTAGGACATATAATTCCCTTTCATGCCTAAAGACAATTTTCAATTTCCTCAGCCAATCAAGGAAATTTGGTCTAATGACAATATTGTTTTTATCAAGAATAGATTGCAGTGAAATGATATTGTTATATTTGCCATTTTAGATCTACAAAAAAATGCAGAGTTTAGTGTTTATGAATTTATTTTATAAAATGACTTTTAAATTATCTCTCACTATTTTACTCAAATCTAATAGCCCCCTTTACTAGATTCGAAAAAGCTCATTGGAAGATTTTTTAGTAGATCCAAAATCTCAAATAAAATTAATATGCACACAGCTGAGTTGTACCTACATATTACATTATTTTAAATAGACCTTAATAAACTCACTAATCGTAAAACTATACGACTTTTGGATATCCTATTAGGCTACTCTTTTAAAGTATAATTTTAAAAGCCAATACCTGCACATTAAATTGTTAACCTTAGTTAAGCTAACAAATCAACAATTTAATTTAAGTCAACCCAGTAATAAGTTATAAAAATTATAGTTATTTAATGTAAGCCCACAACTGAGGTGTATCGACTCATATGAAAACCTGATTATCTTATAATTTATAACTGGAAGGCAATATTATTGAACCTTGACTTAATATAATTAAGGGATTTTATAATGTCTCATTAATTATCTATGCTATTGTCAATCATTAACAATACTTACATACATAAAACAAATAAAACAATAATACAATGATGATGGGCCAGCTAAAAATATGAGCTAAGGCTAGGTCCACACTAAAAAGTCATGGGACCAAAATCCATTAGCTCGGATGTAGCTTCTCTTTGGCTTTCTGTATTTCTTTGTGTCTCGAGTAATATGGACCTCCAATCTTCCATTTCTAACACTAAAACTAAATTTTTAAGAGAATATATAGAAAATAGAGTATGAATGGAATATAAATTTAGGTTCACAAACCTATATACACTCAATTTACATTTTATCTATGGGTACATAGGCCCAAATAAAATGAAATTACATCCATTTTTCGAACTCAACTCATCTAAAGGATACGTAGGTCCTATTTAATAAAACCATAAATATTCACACAAAAAGATCTATGCCTAGTCCCATGATCATGTGTAGGTAATAAAAGCTCCATAAATAACATAAATCATATTAACCAATTAATTTAAAATAATTATTATAATCCATACATACACACTTGGGATTACTATGACTAAATTCTCATAAAAAAAATTATTTATAGAATTTCTCGATCCATGGATAAAAAAATACTGTTGATATCAAACAACAATTTATACTTACAAAAGATATAGATATTTGTGATCTGAAAGCAAAAGATCCTATGTTTCACATCAAATCCATAATGTAAACATAAATAAATTAATCCCATAGAGATCATAACAATTATTCTATGAATCAAATCTAGGCCAACACCAACATATGTTTTATATGTTACACAAGTTGCTTTGATACTACAGTTAGGTTTTATAGATCAGAAAGAACATAGCAAAAAAAAAAAAAAAAAAAAAAAACTACAAAACATATCATAGGATCCTTGCGTGATATGCAATAAAAATATATATGTTAATAAAAGATTATAAAACTACCTTTTTCTTAATGATAAGTATCATCTCCTCTTGAGAATAGAGTTCAATTAAAATCTAAATTCGATTTGTTATTTCAAAATGTATTCACCATAAAGACTCTAAATGTAATCTCTCTAGCGGTATCCACACACACGATAACAGGAACAAATTCTAATTCTTTATATTGCTAGATAACTGGGATTAGAATTGGAAAAACTAGGAAGAAAAATGTTATGTCTATTTCTCTTACCTTTTCTTTAGGTATTTCTCTAAAAATAGAAAATTATTGTCAAGCTCTTTCTCCTACTCTTGTCTCTTTTAAACATTAACTAAAATTAATGAAAGAAACCTTTCATTCCATAGACTTTTCAATTGCCACAACATTTCAATTATATAACAATTAAACATAGAATTAATGGCAGACAACATTTTAATTGCTATGAACTTTTCAATTGTAATTGAATATAAAATTAATAAATTCCATATTTTTTCAATTACCATAAACTTTTCAATAGCAATTAAATATGAAATTAATAAATTCCATTTATTTTTACACGAAAAAGTAATAGTAAAATACATAACCTTTAAAAAGTACTTAATCGTAAATATATAACATGTGATAAAATAAATTGTTTCCAATTTATTATTTCAAATTAATTTATTTTAGCTCTAAAATAAATATTAACCCCTAAAATTTCTTGTCAAAACTTTGTTCCTATTAATTATACTATAGTATGCGACCCTCTAGATTTCTATATATGAAGGTAATGTATATATAAACATAAACTAAGGTAACCATCTAGCAATAGTTGTTGGTCATCCAATATAATAGAAAAAGCGTGAACGAGAAACTACTATAAACTGATTATTGCGTAATTAAATTCCTTCATCAAATGATATTCTGATTAAACCATTGTATGTCATGTTAGCAACATTTAATCACTTTACTTGGCTTCCAAGATAAAATAGACTTAATAATACTTACTGTGGCCTCGAGCTTACAAGTCACTATTATCTTAACCAAGTGGCTTTGCATATCGATTTCCTAATCCAAAAGAGTGATGAATTCTATCTTAATTCATCATTATGCTCTTTATATTTCATATTGTACCCAATGACTGTATAATTTACAATCCAAATAAATATTGCATTTAATGGCATTAAAGCACAGCATTATATATATAAAATATATGAAGGTCTCAAGTTTAGGGATTGTTTTTGCTCGTTCATTTAGAGGAGGGACTGGTGATATTAGACATGTAGTGTCCACTATTAGTGGGCCATGTTTAGTGTATCCACTTAACTTTGAGTACTCACTTGTATAACTCGAATATCTTTCTCTCAATTTAGTGAGAATGACCTTAACTATACAACGTGTTGGTCTAAATATCTATGTCCCTTCTAGATATTTATCTGATTAAGGACAACATTTAGATAGTGTAATGTGATGAAATCTCACTGATAATATATCTTTACTATAATTCCATATATACTCTAATTATCTTTAGGACTTTATTGTAAAATATATACCAACATAATGAAGACTTCTGGTAATTTCCGTTGTAAAGGCTTTGCACATTTGAAACTTAAATGGGTTGCTTCAAATCGTTGGATCTCCAGCTATTTGGATCTAGATGATATTGGAGGGATGTATTCACGCACTGTTATTTATAGTTTCAATTTCAAATATAATTTAGTATTTAAATTTTATTTGCAAAAATTTAGTGTTTGTACTTTTAGTTTAATTGTAATTTAGTGAAAATTTAGAGTATAAATTGCCAATCAAATTGAAAATACAGATGTTAACTTACAACCATATTAGAAGTACAAGCATTAAATTGTAAAAAGTAAATGTTTACTCTTTTGTTTTTGCCAAATAAACTTCATTAAACAACACAACCTTACAAATCTGGGGATCTAGATGCCTAGTCCACAAAAGGTAAATTTGTAAGATGGGATAGTGGTCCATTGACCATATAACAACAATTCATCTAATGTGTTGCTTGGGTAACAACCTAATGAGCACAAGCATTAACATCGCGATGAACTTATGGAACACTACGAGATGGAAACAAAGCTTTTAGACTAACAATATCATAAATAATAGTAGCAAACTTCCAAGAGAGCAAGGTTGGTGAAGAACAAGCCTTTACAACCAATTCATAGTCATTTTCTATTTTGATATTGGTCCATCCTTTGTCTTTAGCCACAATCAAACCTTGCTTAACAACTTGAGCTTCAACAATCTCTACATTAGTCGCATAAACGGATAATGTAAACATACGTATAATAGACAACCTGATGAGTCCCTACATATGATACCTAATCCCCTTTGCTAGATTCTACAAAGATAGATGTGTCACAATTGATCTTAACTGCATCATTAGGAAGGGGATACTACCATACAACTCTTGATGGGATAGCAGTTAGAGCATGGTGTTAGCTTAAGTTTACACCTTGCAACGTAGATTCTCTAACAAAATTTGTGGTAGTTATTTCTATCAAAATTTGCACAATGCTCGAGGATGAACTAATAGCCAATTCTTTAATATGTCCTGTACCTTTAGTTCTCATTCTTCTAAATGGCATGCTTTACTACAGTAATGTGAGTTGATTAAGGATTATAATGACTACCTATGAAGGATTCCACCTTTCATTATTGAACACACATTGATTGTGATGCATCTAGATAAACTAAGGAACAAGTTGAACATGTGAGAGGAACTCTTTTGAATCTATCCTTGATAAACCTCGCTGTCACAATATATCTTTAGTTCATCAATGAATTGTGGTTAAGTCATAATCTTTAGCTATGATTTTTATAACACCAAACTACATCGCTCTGAGCCAATCACATTGCACTGATAAATGCTTAGGAGTCTCTAATGAATTGCAAAAACAACTAAAAGGGCTATTGATGATTTTCTTACAAAAAAAATTATGGCTAGTAGCTAAAGCATAAACGCCATATATTGTGTTTATACTTTGGTTAGCAATTCAAGCTCCAAATCCTTCTTCAAAAGCCCTTGTTGATCACATAAGATGATCCCACATCTTGTATAGCAAATTTAGAAGTAGCCGACGATATACCATGATATCCACTCTTCACTATATATTGATCATTCTTTTCGTTAGGCTAAACCATCCTATTTGATGACTAGTAGGGATTGGTATACTCAATATAGCATCTCTCTCATGCTAAGATAGATATTCATGAACAATTGAAAGATCCTAAGTCCTAGTGACAATATTTATAGGATCACACACATACAAGTCCTATAGAGGTGAATCAACCTCTCAGTTTTCCAATTTACAACCTAGTATATTAATAACCTATGGATCATTCCATACATAGACAAATCTTCCATCTCCAATTCTCTAAACTAAGTCCTTTGCAATGGCATCCCATCCTTCTAAAATGCTTTGCCACCCTCAAGACGCCTTACTACTTCTAGAAGCATCAAGAAAATCCTAATGTGGATAATAGATGCTTTTAATCAATCTTACCCATAAAGCATCTAGGTTTTACAAAATCATCCAAGTTAGTTTACCTAGTAAAGCTAAATTAAAGGCTTTCATATCTCTAAAACCCAATCCACCTCTATCTTTAACTTTTGCTAGATCTTTCCATTTCTTCCAATGGGTTTTGTTTCCCATGTTAATCTCTCCCCACCAAAATTTTACAAATAAAGAATTAGCTTCAATACACTACTTATTTCGAAAACTAAAAATGAACATCGAATAAGTTAGTGTTGCAGAAGCTATAGATTTAAGCATTACTTCTTTTCCCCCAATAGACAACAAGTTTCTTTCTCAACCTTGAAGCTTCTAAATAATTCTATCATTTACAAATCCTAAAGCTTGAGATTTAGATCTACACCAAGAAATAAGAAGACCTAAATACTTATAAGGGGAAAGAGCGGGATGAATACTTAACTCTTTTGCACATGATTTCCTTATCCAATTCGGGGTAGATTTGCTAAAGATGATAGATCTCTTCTGGGAATTTACTTGTTGACCCGAGATTTGATAATATTGCTCGATGACTTACTTAAGCTTGCAAACATTCTCTATTTTTGCTTCTACAAAAAATAAAGAGTCGTTTGCAAAGAATAAATGGGTAAGTAAAGGGCTAGATTCTTTAATTTTTATACCACTCAAAATACCAAAAACACTAGCTCGCATAATCATTCGAGAAAGATAATCTGCAACCAATATAAACAGATATGGGGATAACAAGTCTCCTTGTCTCAATCCTTTAGTAGGTTAGAAGTAACCAACCCTTTTCTCATTTAGTAATAAGCTATAAGTTACAGAAGATAGACATGACATAATCCATTTAGTCCAAACAGTAGAGAAACCCATATGAATCATAACAACCTCAAGAAAAGACCACTCGACACAATCATAAGCCCTTGCCATATCAATCTTAATAGCATAGAAGTGTTTTTTCTTACATTTACTCAATTTTAGATAGTGAAAAATCTCATGAGCCATTATAACATTGTCTTGAATTAGATGACCAAGAACAAAAGCACTCTGGAATAGAGAAATAACATTATCTAAAAGTGGTTGCAAATGATTACATAACACTTTTGAAATAATTTTATATGAAAAATTGCAAAGACTGATTATCACGCTCCGAAGCGGCAGAGTCGTAACAGCCCCCGCCGTGTAAACCATCCTAAGATAGAAGTTGGCCTTACAACCGCTATCTTAGACCTGATCTACACAAGGCATCAACGACTAACCCGCTTTGAAGTAAACAGTTTGTAATTTAAATAAATCATTAATCTAAGAAAGTGAGGAAATATATATATGCTATAATTTAGCTATTGTAATTAAGGTTTACAATATTTCTCCGTAATATATTTCCTAGTTGTTACATTATTCAAAATGAAAAGTAATTCTAAAATAAAAACTTAAACCTTAAAATATGTGTTTATTCTTCACATGTTTTTCCTCACTCCCCAGGATCCAGCAGTTGCTAGCTTCATAGTAGTTGTTGCCGCTTCTTAGCCAGCACCTGCACGATGTCTATAGGGATGTGAGCAACCACAGCTCAATAAGTTAGGACGGAGGACTTAAAACTACACCATACACACAACAAGGTTTTCAATTACTTATTAGGTGCAATGCATGTGCAAGCAAATGCCATCGCACGACGTTGTCCAGCCCGTCGTGAGATTAGAGAAATTGCGCCCGCTCTAATCCGGGTTGAGGAGTTGCCGTTAATGCAACAGCTCACGACCAAACCCAGGCTTGTGTAATGGAGACCTTGCTCCTCCCACGACTACCTTCAAACCACTGCCTTCACCCTCGCCGCGACCTCCTCTCCTGTTACTTAGTTCGACTGAGGATGAAGAAGGGACCATTTTGCAATCCTGCGCTATCCCTTCCGAAGGGGTCGGTATTTGGACGGAGAGTCCTAAATCCCCTAACGGGTTGCCATGCATTTTCGATTATGATTACTGATCGTATATTTGATTAAGTCCAATTTAGGGTGATCAATCATTACATACAATTCATACAACATGTGTCAAAGCAACAAACAGAATTATCGCATCACCCATAATCAAGCACATGCACACATTCAACTATCTAACAAGCACAACCAAGCATAATCTTAAGCCTCCAAAAATACAGCAACGTATTAATCCCAACTTACCTCGACTCCTCGCTCACTCACTCGAGGTCCGATTTGTTCAAGTCATCACCGTTCATCCCTATAACACAAAAGTGGTTTCAGCTTTTCATATAACTATTATAAGTTTGTTTTATCCTATAACGCTTATTGTTATGTGTTGTTTAGGGTTTAATATACCTAATTATCTAGGTCTTAAGTCTTTTATAATTATTCTAAGTTTGGGTTTAGGTTTGGGTTCGGTTTCGGTTTCCGCATCAATTTCTAAATTAGATTTTAGTTCGATTTTTAAATCCTAAACATGCTCGAATCCTAATGTGAAATTAATTATATTAAGCTCGAGTATCCAAATATCCTATTGGGTCTTAATTTAGTATTCTAAGCTATTTGGTACATGCTAGTCCTAATTAGGGTATCGGATTTATCCCCGATGTGAGAAAATCTTACTTTTTATATAATTACCTAAAATTCAATCTTAATTCAGATTTAATATTATTCTGATTTTTACTCTAATATTATCTAAATAACCCTAATTTTTCCATATTTATTAATTTACAATTTCACATATTACTAATTTCTTATATTACTTACCTAATTTCCTTAATTAACTATACTTAGTACCTAAATGCTAGGATTAGGGTTCCACTGCAGAGATTAACTTCCTTAAACATATAATTAAGATCCAAATCAGTAATTAACATCCTAATGACCTAATTAATCCTAAATCACCCAATTTTACCATCATTTTAGGGCTAAAAATTAACTTAAAATTTTCGAAAATTAATTTAAAAAAAATGGCTTTATAGCACTGTTATACATCATATGAGAATCCTACAGAAAAATTTTGAGCCCCAAACTACATCCCTAAGCCTATTTAATTTCCGGTTTAATCATGCTCGGTTTTGAACAATTTGTTAGGGACCCTATATTTCTAGACATAATTAAACTAAATCAATATTTTTCCCTAAATATACATACAGTAAAACCTCAGAATAACAAGTTTCATAATTTTCTAGGCAAAATAACTAATTTTACAAAATTATACAAAAATCGGGGTGAATAAATGACTAACCGGTTCGAAGCTTTCTGGCCGTCCAAACCCGGTCCAAGGCTGTCGGCCGGTCCAGGCGCTGGTTCTAGTGTAAGGTGGTGGTGGTGGTTCGGTCCCAGGTGGTGGTGGGTGGTGGTTTTAGTTCACTTTGCTAATCTGCACAGTTTTTTTTTTTTTTTTTTTTTGGAATTTCTCTCGATTTTTCTTGTGTTTCAATTTTTCTCAGATCACAAACTATCCAAATGACTTCTAAGAATTTTTTCCTTATTTATATACAAATATAGTAATTAATGTGCATTAATTTGATGGGATTTTGCCCCATTTCCTTGATTTTTGGCTTTTTGTTTGTCAAATTCTTATTGGTTAATTTTTTTCTTTTCAGTCCATGACTTGATCTTGTTGCAGTTATCCTCTTTTGATTTTTTTCTGATTTTTTTATAATTATTTTGTATTTTTCTTTAATTATTTACTTAGTTTTCGGCTAATTTTAGTAATTACGCGTATTTTTATCTACACGTAAATATATGTAGGGTACACGTGAACATTCTTAAATATTATTTTGGTCATTCTAAGATTTTTAGTATACATATAATCTATCTCTACTAATTTATTAGTTATTATATTACACTTTTTGCCTTTTCGGTAATTAGTAGTTATTATGCTTAAAATTTGAAAATTTTATAGTTTCTTATTTTACTACTCATTTTCTTAAATTTAAGTTTACAAGGTTATTTTTACTGGTATTTTGCTAAATAGTTTATAATTTGGGTTTGATCGGATCCTTTAGCCGATCGCCCTAAACCTTTGAGTTCTAGATTCAATCTTACGGTTACTTGGCTAAACTTTGGGGGCTTACACTGATCAAGCGAAATTGAGTGATATCTTCAAGATAAGAAACCTTTAGAGCTAAAACAATATCAACAGGATTAAAATGAGGAGGAAAAGTACTTGTGTTCATGTAGGATTTAACTACCTCAAAAATATAGTGGCCCAATAGCTTCCAATGTGATTGGTAGAATAATCTATTAAAACTATAAGACCTAGTGATTTCAAGCTACCTAGTTAGAGCACCGCCTCCTTCACTTCATCCATATCCAACAATTTGATTAACCATTAATTGTGCTCTACTGTAATTAGATGAGGTATTTGTGTTAAAACATCTTCAGACTGGTGAGGAGTGGAAGAACTAAAGATATGAGAAAAATAGTCAATAAAAGCATTCAGCACCTCCTCTTCTCCTACTCTCCAATGCATTGATCTCAAATTTGATATACTTCGCCCCTTACTCCTTGATTAAGGGTGACCTTGTGGAAAAAATTAGTATTTCAATCACTATATTTGAGCTAGTTAATATGGGATCACTGACGCCAAAACAATTTTTCTTGTTGTTGGGCCGCAGTTAGTTGTTGTTGTAAAACCAACCCTTCATCTAAAATTACATCTAAGACTTCATAATTCTGTACACATACCAATTTATCATGCAATTCCTCAATTAACTTCACATTATTTTCAACAGCTCTTTTACTCCATCGAATCAAACTATTTGTAATAGCTATTGACTCCAATATAGTCGGAAATTCTCGAGAGAGAGAGACTTCTCTCCTATGGAGCCATTCCTTGACATTTGTCTATTGCTTTTTCCAAAATTTATACTATACCATGTCTCCTAAATTCTCGATTAGTGGTAGTTTACTATGTGTTTTACTTTCTTGTCAGTTTCTTTAATTAATTTCTCCTGTAGTTGTCAGTCATTTATTCTGTCTTTTGTTTTGGTCATGTTTCCTTCCTCTTATTATTCTATCTTTATAATTGTGTTCTGTCTCTCCTAAGTAGGTATTTATCTCTTTTTTGAAAAATCTGGTTTTTGTCTTGTTGGTATTCTAAAGTTGTTTTCGTGATTTTTTGTATTCCCAAAGTGTATTCATATTGTATATACGTAATTCCTCTAAGATGTCATTAATCTTACAGTTATTTCCCTCAGAGTGTCGACTAACCAAGATATGGTAGCATCAAATGACTTCCAATGTGATGGTGATCTCACTTTGGATTATAAGGATTTGGATACAGGCGGCAATATTGACTCCATTCATTTAGTTGGGAAGGTTATCAGTGCTAAGATGGTTCCCAAGGCTGTTGTACTTAATATCTTAGTTAGGGCTTGGGAACATATAAGTCCGATGAAGATCTCCCATATGAAAGATAATCTTTTCCATGCGGTGACTAAGGAAGGCATTGTTGCTGATCTGATTTTAAATTTACATTCCCGGACTATCATTGAGTACCCTATGATAATTAAGAGATGGGAGCCCTCTCAAAAATTGGAAGATTTAGTGTTTGATGAGATCAGTTTCTGGATTCAGATTCATGGCTTACCATTAAACATGCTTACATCGCAAAATACTGGTATCTTTGGGCAAAAGATTGGACGAGTTATAAAGATAGATGAGTTTTCTGAGGTTGATAGGGATTTCCTCCGAGTGAGAGTATCTTTTCCTGGCAAAAAGCCTTTGGTCTGTGGTGCTTGGTTGAAAAAAACCTGATGGGACAAATATGAGGACTGTTTTCAAATACAAAGGGCTTGGTAATTTTTGTATTGCTTGTGGAATTATCAGCCATTTAGACTCCTGCTGTAATCAGAAAACTTTGCCCGATTTTATTGCCAGAAATTTAGATAAATCACTTAAGGCAAGATTTGTAACATTGCTTGGCCCCAGGATAGCAGTTATTGATAAGAAGAAGAAGTTGTCGGCTGATATTTTCTCACAATTAACCGCTACTGTTTCTTACCCGAGGAATTCAGGGAGTACAACACAATCGATAGGAGTTACGTAATTTTCTAAGCCTGTGAATGTTGATAGTCATGTGGTTGTTATGGATAATTCCCGAAAAACTCCTACAAAAATCCAAGAGATTGCTATGTCATCGCTTGTTAAATACACATATTTGGCAAATACTTCTATAAAGGTAAGAAGAAGATTTTCTCTCTTGCTATCGTAAGCCCTACTTCTGGTGGGCTTTTCCCAAACCCGGTTCATTAAACACTTAACCCATCCTTTTCCTCACCAATGCATAGTCTAAATAAACTACAAACACTTACTCTCTCTGAATCAATACCTAATAACATTGAAACTACATCCAGTCCTACTTTGCTTATTATCAACCTTCACCCACATCAAATCTATCAAGACTAACCCTACCTAATGTTATCCCAGTACCACATTATTTTGTTGATGAACCCATTTCTACAATCGATCCTCCCCCAGGCTTCCCCTTGCATTTTCCAACCATGAGTCAATTGTTGACTACCTCACCTCTTGTTTCCTCCCTAAAGCAAGATGGTCCCCTTCCTTTAAGCCTAAATCACCAATTAAGAAAGCCTTCGTAGCCTCTCTTTGAAGCGACGCCAACTGTAGTGTGGGGATAATGTTAATTGGAAGGGTTTAGGTACCAAATATGATAGTACTAAAAGCTTTATTTTACTAGGTAGGGGGAGCAACCAGTAAAGGAGTAAACATGTTTCAGCAAAGAAGAAATTATCTATTTCTAGCTCACTTAAATTTGAAGTGATTGGTTTTGAGCATTAGCTTATTAAGGTTGCAATAGTTGAAGCTTCTAGTTCACTTGCTAAAGGTTTATGTATTTGTCTTACAACAACCATGGAGTCGCCATGACTTTTCTATCTTAGAACTATAAAGGCTTAAGGTAGCCTTGTACAGTCACTGAGCTTCATTGTCTCATTTAGAAGTTTCAACCCCTCACTGTCTTCCTGATGGAGATAGAAATAAACAATAATTGGAATGTCTACAAAGAAGATTTCACTTTGTTCACTCTTAGTATGTTGACCCTATTGGTTTATCTAGTTGGCTAGCAGTACGGTGGATAGAAGGAGTTGGAATGGATGCCATTAGTCTGAATAAGAATTTAATTATCTATTGGTTTGTTGAGTAATTGGGTGGTACCGAGATATGTATCTTATTCTGCTATGCAAATCCTAATTACGGTAGAAGATTAAGGCTTTGAGACAGGTTCTATATCTTAACATCACATGTTAACTCACCTTAGATGATTGTGGGTGATTTAAATGAAGTTAGCTTAGTGGATGAAAAGAGTGGTGAAAGACCTAAGCCACATTGGCATATTGCAAGTTTTAATCAAATGATTTTAGATTATGGGTTGATTGATGTAGGATGTCAGGGCCAAAAATTCACTTAGTCTAGTAGATGAGCTAACAGTATATGGATAAAAGAGAGACTGGACAAGGGTTTAATCAATACTGACTGGTTATAGTGTTTTCCCTCCATAAAAAAAAAAACCACTCTACTAGCTTATGGGTTAGATCACTCTCCCTTGTTGATTAAGTTGAATCTTGTTGAACATAAAGGGCTTAAGCTTTTTAGATTTGAACAAGGATGGTTGAATGTTGATGGATGTTTTGAGACAATTTCTTAGCTTGAAAGAGTGTTAAGCCAAGAAAGTAGATTACATATCATTTAGTTACCATATTTATATGGCATAGTACTAGACAAAATTTTTAATCTATTGTTGATTTATATTTCTACCATATTATTAGACAAAAGAACCTTGAATACTAGACAAAGCTAAAAACTTTTATACCATATATTTGAAGGTACAAAAATTATTTCATATAATATAAAATAAATATATTTTTGAAATTTCAAAAATAACTTTGCACAGGGTTTCTAAGTTACAATATTAAACTTTTTTTATAATTTATAATATTTTTTCTTTGTAATGACCCGACCAAAAACTCCTCATACTGAAGTATTGTCCACTTTATTGTAGTATGCCATATGATTTTGTCTCTTGTGCAGTTACTTTCTAAGAAGTCACTTATCCTTAGAGTATTCTCCACTAAGCATACTTAATTTTAGAGTTCTAACAAACTCTAAGTTACAACACCAAAAGACGTGTCGATAATTAAAACCCTATTACCTTCTATTTAAGGGGTATTACAATTTATCTCCTTAAAAAACTAAAGTTTTTACTAGTTTCATTATACAAGTTTAGAAACCACTACCAAGCAGGAGTGATTTTAGAGGTGCTTCTTTACAGATTCATGAGTTGCCTCATCCTGTAGCACTTTTCCCTACATGGCACTTAGCTCTGCTACTTCTAATAAGTGAATTGCTTTGTACCACATATAACAACCTAATCAAAACTACTTACACTAAGAATTTTTCACTTTAGTATAATACATTGTACAATCTTATTCCTAATGCAACTGCCTCATAGGAGGCCACCTATCTTGAGAGTATTTTTCTTAACTTTAAAGTTTCAATAAACTTCAAGCTATTATACTAAAAAGTATCTTGATGATGAAAATTCTATTACCTTCAATTTAAGGGAATTATATTTTTAATTATAAAATTCTATGTCTAGTATTGGATACACGAAACATAGTATAAAAGAATTTACACTATCCTATTTATTATATATTGTACTGTTATTATTATACCTTTGCATTCCGACGGCAACGAGGAATGTGGAGACAAAAGTTTTTAAACTCTTGATGCCATCAAAACCTGCAGTATACAGGCTAAGTATTCACTTGTTTAGTGTAGAAGCTGCAAATGTAGTTGAAACCATAAACTATGCTAGAAATGATTACACTATCTAACTCATGAATGTTAATGACTTATCAAGAAAATTGGGAGCATATGATAGATTTAAAAAAATAAAATAAAAACCCTCACGTCCACTTATTTTTGCTATACTTTTGATTTAAAAGATTGATGATATTCAAGCATAGTTTGTCAAATGAACTTATGTCTATGCTCACCTAATTTCTGTATATCTTACCCATCTTATGTATGAAACTTATAATCAACCTTGCTCTTCTTTTAGTATATTCAAGTTTTGGCCACTCCGTTTGTACCCACTATGTCTCAACGTAAAATGGAGAGAAATGAAACTGAAGAACCAAAACCAATTACGAACAAACCCCACAACTAGGAAAAAAGAATTCACTAGGTAAACCTCATTCTTACTCTTGCCTGCCTCTTGTCGATGCAACTATCTAGTTCATCATTTAAACATTAAACTGGCTATAAAATTTAATATAGATGGGGATTTCATCTTTTGAACGATAAATCAAATCGTTTCGCTGGATAGGATGATAACCGCATTTGAAAAATCATCTGATTATTATTATTTTTTTATGTGTACTCGGCATGTTAGTGGCAATACAAAAATCCCAACAGAAAAAGTACCAATCGTATTTACCTATTAGCCTAAACACATAATTTAAGATATGCTGTGGGGATTCTGTAGAATGACCCTTGATGCTCCGCAAAGGGAATGCACCAGCTTGTGCATTTTAGGAAGTATCTGCTTTTCGCTTTCGAGGCATACTAATACCTACCACAAAGAGAGAAAGATATATATTATATTAAATTAATGCAAACACATGACAAACATCGTCATCGATTTGTTTGTTCTAAGTTTTGAATACATAGAGAATCTTATCGCATCTAGGGATGCTTTAGGTTTCCTGTTGTCATTTTCTAGAAAATAACTTTTCAAAACCCACTTTTTTTCCCCGTTAAGACCAAGGAACTACATAAAGCAAAATTAAGCAATCTATCTGCATAAGAACTTGTTTTCAAGCTTATGGCTTGGATCAAGTCTATAGAGATATAATATTTCCTTATAATTCAAGTATAGATTTAGAATCGTCAGCCAGCTCCAAACACCACAATTCATCCTCTTCTGTCTTCATTAATGACACCCGCAGTTATCACTAATCCCATTTTTAATGTTTATATCTAAACCGTTGGTGTTCAACTTGACCCATCCTCCAATGGTGGGTTTCATGCTATTGGTTGTTTTAATATAGAGTAAGTTGCTTCTTGCCTTTTAGAATATGTCCATGATTCATTCACTTTTCGTTAATGAAAGATATGAATTGGGTTTATTAGAAAAAAGTCTATTATTACGATGAATCCATATCATCCAAAATATTAAAGGAAATAACAATCCTCTTGGTGGCTGTAAAGAGGAAAGATCCTTTCTAGAGCTTAAAGTTGCATTATACGCTCTTTCGGAGAAAACGGGATATAGATTGCCTACCTTGAATATTCTTTCGTTTGATTCCCTTTCTCAGACCAAAAATCGAAATCTCTTAATCCACTTTCTTGCCCTAATCTTATTGGGCAACAAGATCTCAATAAAAAGGTGCGGTAGAAGAAACTCACGAAGAAGACCAACGGGCTAAAATTTGTCATAGGTGCCAGTTGCTGAATGACAAAAGTTCGATTGAATTTAGAAGTAAAATTTTTAAAATATTGATGTTCAATGACAAATTCAACTTGATTTTTTTCATACATTCCTTGAGTTTAGTTAAGCATGCAAACACATTAGATTAAATATTTGAAATTTGAACTTGATTGAATAAATTACTCAAACAGTTAACTCTAGCTTGGTCTCAATCGCCTATAATTGATTCCAACTCAAGTAAAAACTGAAATCCATTCAAATAGCCTATGGATAGGTTCGATTATTTATCCTCCTAGAAAGAGTTTATTAACATTATACTTAATAATCCCTAAGAAAATAGTTGAAATTGAAGATAAGATCAAAGAAGTGGTCTATATGATAAGCATTTAAATAAATAGAGAAGCCATTTGTAAACTAAGAATATATGTATATAAAAAAAAATCTATAAAGATACATAATATGTATAACAATACTTATAGTTAATGTTTTGCTATGTACCGATGTATTACACATATTGTTGTCAATCTACAAAGACTCAATTCATACAAATATTTTTTATTAAAAAGAGTTATTGATATTCAAGCAATTGTATCATCTTTTCTTTTCTTTTTTTTTTTTTGTGAAATAAGTGATCATGTTATGCTTGGATGATTTTCACCACAAAGAATCATAATGAGAGGAATTAGAGGGGAGAAATATATTTTTTCAATTGTAAGTGTACATATTATCCTGACATGTGATATAGGTGAATTAAACATGAGAATGGAAACTCAAATTAGAAGTTTATTATATTAAAATTTTATTGTCTAGTGGTATAAATATTAATCTCATGATAAAATGAATTAAATTCAAATCTCCATTTTCCAATTTGTAATATTATAATACAGCTCGTCAAAAATAAAAAATAAATATATAATTAGAAGTTTATTATGAGAGGGAGTTCAAACTCCTTGATGAGAACCACTAAACGTTAAATATCAACTATAGGGTGTAGTAGTTGATAATCACGGTCAAATCGCGATTATTATGTATGGATAAGTGTAACTAGGATTTACAAATACCTGCGATTTTAACATCTTTAAGAAAGAAGAGCCCGGAGTCAAGCTGAATAATTTTTTTATGGATCCAATAAGTACATTGGCTTGTTAAGAAAGATTAGAGCTGAACAAGGTAGTCTTAGGAGTCATCTATTAAAACATCTAAATCAGGCTAAATTTTCCATATCTTATCACTAACTCAAGCAACTAATCTCATATATAACGTTATCAATATTGGATTAGCCTCATTAAACATAAATATGACTTTGATTAATCTGCGGTGCACAAGAAAGAGCCAGATCGTTGATCCAAGGAATTTTAAACCCATGGATTCTACATTAAAATTTCTCTTTGTTAAATTTTACCAAGTGAGTAGAATCATAACATATATCGTTACAGCAATGGAAAATTCGTAAATTGGAATTGGAATACTTTTGGCCTGTAGAAATCCCTTCATCTTAGTAATTTACCAAACAGTTAGTAGAGCACTGAAGGACAGAACTTTGAAGAGATATATAGCATGCCAAATAACATAAAAGAAAATACTCTGCTTATCTTCTTTTTTTTTCTTTTTTTCTTTTTTTTTTCTCCCCGTATCTACTAAGTATACTCAAGGAAAAATACAAATCTCTTTTATATATTTACTCCATTTATACTATACCTCTTTATTTTTAAAATTGAGTCTTTAAATTTCAAAAGGAGATACAAGAAAATGTTAAAAAACATTTAGAGTCTATTTTACTATATTTCTTTTTGGACAAAATAATCAAAAGAATGCTAAAATGCTAAAAAAAAATTACATAAAACCATATAAAAATAGAGAACTCCATTATGTTTGTTAGATCTTGAACATTTTGTTATATTTATTCATTTATTTTTACTTTTCGTTTCATTTATCACAAGAATATAGTTATATAACGGCTTTCGAGTACTTTTTATATATTTGAGTCTAAAGTGTTCGGTTTCAATGATAGGTTAACTAAGTATATATGAAATAAATATAATTAAGGATGTGTATATTCAATTCATTCACATGTTTATATTGAAGGAAAAAAAAATAAAAAATAAAAAAAAACACCACTCTAAAGGAGGGTATACTTGTTTCATGAAAAACAGTTTCTATACTTTTTCTTCAACATTTATCATAATAAAATATTTATAATTATCAAATATTAAAATAGCAATATGAAGATATTGTAGGTACAAGTCTCATGTTTGGTATGTTGAAATGGTTTGGAATGAAATTGAGTGAAATTATAACCATTCTTATATTTAGAAATACCGATGTAATGTAATGGAATGTAATGTCATGCTTGGTACACATGAATGGATTAGAATGGAATGGAAGAAGAATCGAAATGATAAATACTTTGTTGCATTTGGAAATAATATGGAATGGAATGATATTTAGTGTGTATGGTATTAATTATCAAAAATGCCCTTTATTGTATGTTTTATTTGAACGTTAAATAAATAATTTTAAATTGATGCAATTAATGATGGTGGAATTAAATTACGATTTTGCCTTTGGCAAAGATTTTATAAAATCCCGATTCACTCTTCAAATTACACTTGCAAATAAGGGGAGAGGGAATGGAACATAGATCACGATTCTATTCTAATTCATTCCTATATAACAATCATGACATAATAGAACGTGTGTAGTATATAGTAATATTTATCAAAAATACCCTAAAGTATTATATGTATTAATTAGTATGAAGATTAAATAAGTACTCTTAATTAATAATGATCAATGTGAGCAAAATAGGATCACTATTTCTTCTTGTAAAATGTGGAATCAAAGCCGAATTGCCAATTTCCAAAAATTGCAATCCTATCTTCTATAAACATTTCCAAAAATTTCCAAAAATGAAAAAATAAAAAGGATTGAAATTCAAAATTACAATTTCATTTCAAAACTATTCTTGTGTGCCAAAAGTAATGATATATTGAAGACAATATGGTAGTAGCTAGTGCTTAGTGGTAATAAACAACAACAATAGAAACACAATTCAACAATATGGAAAAGCTTTTTCCTTGCTTTTAAAATGGAACTCACCTTCCTCATTTTTTGCGAGTATTTTCCATGACCGACTACTTTTAATATTGAATATTAACTGTTGTGATTGCCTTCTATAATCACTTATAGGCCAAAAGGGACCGATAACATTCAAATCTTTTAAGGTTGCAATAATAATATTAAACAACTCTAAAATTTTAATAATAACAAATCTCAAAAAAAGAAAAAAAAAAATCCAAAAAGCCTTTACCAAGAAATATCTTACATCAATATCAGTCTGGCGAGGAGAATCGAGACATATTGCGGTCCCGTTTGGTCGGGAAAAAAATATCGATGTATAGTTTCTCCATCATTGTCACTATCAATAGCTTAACAAAGTATTATATTAAAAATTGCATCAACACATAAAAGATTTTTAAACGAGGTGTTGTCTATGGTTACTTTCAGAACTACATACCATATTTATTACGCGGTTTGCATCTCATGCATTCCAACATTTCACTTTCAGCGTCCTCATTGCCCACATGCCTTTTATTTTTAGGTCAATTATACATTTTTACACGAATACATCCCTTGGGGGCAAAATAAAACAACACCACCACCCTCAAAGCAACGGTATTACAGAACATTTGTGTCCTACTACCGATTTTCATCCTTTTCACTTTTTCCAACTATTATTACAACTATTGAGATGCTAAGAAGAAATAAATTGAACATCATTCATCTTGTTAGTGACTAATATTTAATATTATAAGGATCCTAACATTCTATAACGTACCTGAAGCGAGTCTTTTCATACATAAGGTAAGAAACTGATCATTTGCTTAGAGAAAACTAATTGTATCCTTAAAAATATTCAGAATTCAATTTATAAAATCAGAGAAGACATAGGATTTCCTATACCATTTCCCTGGATTAAAAGTTAAAACTTATGTATCATAATACAATTATTTAAAAATTCGTCGACGATGACATGGTATTTGGCAGGACCATTTTAACTGAAGTCATGCACTTTACCTGCTTTCATGGTACAGCTAAGAAACCCATCACTCGCATTTTGGCCCGATAATGGAAGCTTTTTACTTACCACATCATTAAAAAGATGGAAAAGTTCCTAAAGTTATTATTATTATTCATGTGGAAAATAATATAATAATTAGCACAAAGGATAAGTTTCCAAGTGGATGAGAGTAACTCTTGGAGATATAGACGAAAAAAGGGGACAAAAATCATATGATTTGGGTCCCTTCAATGAAATAATCAGAAAGATAATACCAAGTTTCATATTTATTAATTTTATTTGATCTTGTCATAAAGTTGGTGGGATAAGTATACAAAAGAAATATAGTGAAGCCAAACAAATTGTACAACTGAAAAATTGCTATCTCACTTATTAAGGTTATGGTTATAAATTAATTAAATAAAATGATACAATATAAAGCTCGAATGATGGAAAATTAAAAGCATGAGCAGCTCTAACTCAATTGCGTTTGCAATTTTGAGTTTGAATTTAACTCAAAGCATCACTTAATTCATCGAATTCAATTTTAGAGGTGATCTATTTTAAAAATAATTTTCTTTAAACTAAAATGATATTAATATCTAAACACAACTAACATTCAAGTTTGACTTGAGCTTATTAGGTTCACAAGCTAGTCAACTTTGACATTATTAAGTTGGAGCTCAATTCGATGAACGATTGGAGTGGTTTGAGCTTCTTCAACTTAACTCAATTGTTGTAAAACCAAATTTAAGTAAATTTGAGTAGTTTAGAAATAGGACTAACTAGCTTATGATCCTAGATGAGGACTTGTTCTAGATTCTTACAAAAAGTTGATGGTGTAAGCTCTTCATCTTTTGGATCTCCTAGATAAGTGTCAATCTAACTATCTTTTGACTTAGTAACGCACCTGTCTAGCGAAAAAAGGAATATCTATTTCTATTGAACCTTGGTAATATCTAAAATAGTGGAATATCTTGGGTTACATTTAATAAGCTAAAGAAATATATATATATAACCTTAAAATATTTTTTATATGAAATTTTGGACACAAATTTATTTAGTAATCATAAGTAGATTAATATCCATAACTTACATAGACATCAAAGTATAAAGTCGAAAGGTGTCAATGATAAGTCCTCAAAATTTTACATTTACATAAGATCGAATGTTGAGGTAGTATAGAATGCTTCTATTGATGGTTACCTTACTTAGAAATAAGAGATGAGACACCAAGTAATGGGATTCTTTGGAATTCTTCTTGATCAACTATCCACTATATTCTCTCAACTTAACTCCAATCACTATCCTCGCTAACTTGAACGTTTGAGAGCTCTCATTGACCATGTCAAAGAGGGCTTTGTGCAAGTCTGCCACTGTTAATGGCCATCGGACTACCAAAAGTTCAACCAAGGATTGGTCTAGTGATCTTCACTATCACCAACTTCAATAGGAAAGTAGTAGGATAGAATTTCTTTATTCTCTATCCTTGTGAGACATGGATTTTGGTTGGGAAAAATGCATATGTCGATTATTAAAATTAAAATCTACATATATATATATATACATACATACACATACATACATATATATACATATAGATACATAAATACATATAAGATGAATCTTCTAATTAGTTGTAAAATTACCATTCTAAGTTTCAAAATTGTTACTCTTGCTGTACAATTCTTACAGTACCTTTGATTAGCTTCATAAGGGTGAAATAAAATAGTTATTCACGGCCGTAAACTTTTTTTTTTTTGCACTTGATTGACGAAGCAATTATTACATTGAATTATTATTGTTTTGAAATAAGTAATTGTAATTCCTTGGCAAGAGAAAAAGAATAGCTATTCTTAGTCTTTTATAGCATGTTTCTATATCCATCTTTGAAACCTTAAAATAATTATAAAGAATACTTATTATTTTTCTATTTTATTCTTGGGATGATGTTAATAGTACTCTCTAAACTTTCAATGTGTTTTTAATTTTACACTCAAAATTGAATGTTGCTAAATATTGTAACTATTTGAAGTTCTACTTGCCAAATTTTACGTTTGAAACTTAAAGTTGCAAAAATATTTTACCTAAACAAACTTTCGCTTATCATATTTATTACTTCAATCAACTTTAAAACGATGACGAAGATTCATTGATAAAAAAATACAAGTATCATTGGAGGTGAGGTAGCAAATTTGACAAGCAACTTGATTAGGTATGAAATTGAGTAAATTTTGACATTGTCTTTCTATTCTTTAAGCATTGTAATTGTATTCATATTTTATTCCATTCTACAAGCTATACATATGATTAAATTCTCTGATTGATATTGAGATCATATGAACTCACAAATTTTGTTTAGATTATCAATTACACTACGCATTCAAACATCCCTCAATATCTCAATTTGGACGATAAATCAAATGCACTTATTATGTTGTTGGATTAAGGGATTTTGAATTAATTGTAGAACACCTAACAACTTCTATGAATTTATGGGTCATAGTAGAGGACGCAGAAGACAAATAGAAAAGCTAAAAGTCGAATTACTAATACAAAAGAAATATATAGTCTTCATCCTACATTACGCACAAATAAATATCTAAGCACCATGTAATGATTTTTAATTGAAAACAAAAGGAAAAGAAGTGTGTCCCACTTTCATGATAAGGATAACGATGTAGTGCATAATTATTTTGAAGAAAGAAAGAAACTGGTATTCCTCCATTGAGCTTTCATTGCGGAGTAATCATGGGTTTAGGGGACCTAGAGGCACCAAGGAAATTGTATAAATTTATTTTAAAAAGGAACGTGTTCTAAAAAGAAAATCTTATAATAAATTTAAAGGAATGTGTTCATGAGAAACATGAAGTTATATATACCATTGTCATTAGAATCATTTAATTTCAAGAGGATTCTTCTTTTGCTGTTTTCTTTTTTCTTTCCTCAAATTATATTAAATTCCAATCATCAACAATTTATAGTTAGGTTAATAAATACTACCGAGACATTGTTTATTCATTAGACTACCGTGAATGGTAGCTTTATTATCAATGCAGCTTAGTCTTATGGGCAATCTCTCTGTCGGACTCAGGAATGTTTCGATTTATCGCATATAGCATTAGTAAATCTAAATAGGGAAAAGGATACAAATAGAAAAAAAAAAAATCCTCAAAATACCACTCCTATGAACTTCTCAAGAATACGACACCTAAAATCTATTAGATTAGGGCAATTTCAATTTAGTCTAAAATCATCCGAATAGATGATTTCAAGTACGGTATTTTTAGGAATATTTTTTCAAAACTCATATTTTTGTAATTTTTTTTCCTTTTCCCATCTAAATAATAACAATTTATTTGATATACTAAACTTTTTTTTACAATTAGCAGTATGAAAATGGATAGGAAATATCAAAAAAATGATTGTGATTAATCAATTATAAATTTTGTTAATAACATTGCTTATAACACAATCTTGCAAAGCCATCACAAAAGAAAAAGAAAAAAATGTCATGTGTTGATCTTTTAATTATACTATTAATGTTTTATTTAATTTTTTTTCTAAATTTTTGTTTAAAAAAAACCTTACAAAATTTTATGTAGTGATTTTAGTTTTTACAAATTGGTAGTTACGTTTTAATTAATATACATTTCTTAACGAAAACGGTAACAAGTTTAATCTTTTAAATTTTTACTAGATACATCAAGCAATTGTAATTATTTGGCTGAGACATCTCATAGAAGCAAAGCAACATAAAAAAGAAAAAAGTGAATTCAGATGGCGTCCATACCTATTTAGGTACTCAGTGACCAATAAGCACCATTTGGTGCTTTTACTTTTACTTTATGAGTAATTTCACACCCCTAATAAACATGATCCAACTAATACTATTCTTTTAATTATATGTGCATTGTGCAAGAGGGAATATCCTTTGTGATATTTAAAGCAAAATTACACAACTCTTCATGTATAATGTTGCACATCATGATTTAAATTTCTAAAAACTATATCAGTTCATATAAATGTGGAAAGAACGCTTAATTATTATATTTTGTAACTTTTTACCTTTTCATTAGTTATATTATTTTTTTATTTTAATGCGAAATTACACAACTTTCATTAGGAAATGTTGCTAGCTTCTTGTTTGGAGGACCCGGAAACTTTTCACGCAATATATCATTTTATTTAAATGTGAAATAATCTTTAATAATTATTAGTAGACCACACACCCACAATGTATCTAATAAAAATAAAGAAAGTTTTTCACAAATTTTCTTTTTTTTTTTTTTAAATTCTTGCACGGAAATTGTGAATTTCAACATCAACTTTTACAACATTTGAAAAATTCTCCATTATATAAAAATATTTGGTCATAATGACTAAGTTCTAAAATTTTCAAAGATATATTTTTAAATCCTAAAATTTTATAATTTTTGAAATATTGGTACATTGTTTTTATAGTAATTTAATACACATGGTAATTGGTTTCTTAAATATTATTTAAAGGTAATTAATAGACAATTATGTTTAAAAAATGGTTAAACACCAAAAAGTTAGTAGGGATTTTATTAATATAGATATAGATGATCGATTCTTGATTTAAACTTCTCATTTATCAAGACCTTTTTGATATAATAGCCAATCCATTCTTTTTTCGTTTTTTGAATCCTTATCAAAGAAAGATAACTTTCTTTATTTTAATCTTTGACCTTTGTTTGTATTCTATATTGTCCTCATATAAATAGTATAGTTGATAACGTTTTCTTTTTTTTTTATAAAAAAGATGATATAGAAAAAAATGGATGAAATCAGAGAGTAGTGAACTTCAAAAGGACAACATCATTGAATGACCTAAGAATAATTCAAATTCTTCTTCCAATATTACATATAATGAAGAACAAATATTGTTTTCCATTTCCATCAACATAGGCTGCAAGGTCTTCACTGCACCATTATTAGCACTCAAATCAAATGACTTGGATAAAAGAACAGATTGATATGAGACAAAACACAATTACTTGCCATGGTAACATCGAGAAACAATTTTCCCAGTTCTTCTCACTTCTTGTTGCCAAAAGCACATGCCTTGGGTTGATCTAATTCTTCTTGTTTTCACATGCCGCATTACTTGTCAATTCTAGAACCTATATACATGAAAGTGATTGAGAAGTTTTCCCAAAAACTTAGCTCCAATTTTCTCAGTAACCAAACAAATCTCATCATAACACAAAAGAACGATGTAATAATATGGATAAATTGCATAAACCTCCTCTATAAACTTTCATAATTACATGGACACTCCCTATTTTTTAAATTGAGCACTTACACTCTTAAAATAGGGATTCTTTGTTTTTAAGAGACCGATATTATCGTCTATTTCACTATTGATTTATACTCTTTTAAATCTAAACTATAAATTCAATAGTTTAGACTTTAAAATATAAAAATAAATGGTGTGATAGAGAAAGTGACAAGTCCCATCAAAATGGTAAACAGAATCGTAGAATCTCCCTTAAAATAGATGTGGAACCTATATTACTTAAATAATACATATATTTATTATGTTTATACATTAATAATGTATATATTTACATTAGATTTATGTATTATAATTAATATTACTATAATACTACAAGTAATTTATGATGTACTTCTAATGAAAATGAAAAATGATAATATTTAACTTTTTTTAATTTGTTGCTGATTCCATGCCTATTAGAGATCTTTAATATCATTTTTGTATTTTCCTATTTCATTTATTGTACAATTGCTTCCACCACTCTCGCCCCCAACAAACCCCCCCCCCCCCCCCCCCCCCAAAAAAAAAATAAATAAATAAATAAACAAAAGAAAAAACAGCCCATATCTTCATTATGTCACTGGAAAAGAATTGATTCACTATTCTCCCACCAGTGAAAATATTACAAGTACTTTAAATTGCATGAGGAAGGTTTTAAAATCCTACTATGAGATATTAACTTGAAACAACAAGTATAGACCACGAATGAAAGCCAATCAAAATAATATAAATGGATAAAATTTGAAGAAAGATAATTAATGGTTTTCACGATCAATATTAAATAAAATTTNCACCAACACACCCCCCCCCCCCCCCCCCCCCAAAAAAAAATAAATAAATAAATAAACAAAAGAAAAAACAGCCCATATCTTCATTATGTCACTGGAAAAGAATTGATTCACTATTCTCCCACCAGTGAAAATATTACAAGTACTTTAAATTGCATGAGGAAGGTTTTAAAATCCTACTATGAGATATTAACTTGAAACAACAAGTATAGACCACGAATGAAAGCCAATCAAAATAATATAAATGGATAAAATTTGAAGAAAGATAATTAATGGTTTTCACGATCAATATTAAATAAAATTTTTTATTTTCTAATTATATTAAATATACTAGCTGATGTTTAGATTGATATATTTATATTTTTTCATATTTTTATTATATATTGATATAAATAATTTCAAAAGTATATATTATAAGTGCATTATAAATTACTTGTAGTACTATATTAATATTAACTATAATACATAAATCTAAAGTTAAATATATATATATATATATTACTAATATTCAAACATTTATTATATGTATTATTTAAGTAATATGGATTCTACCTCCATTTTAGGAGTGTAAGTGTTCAATTTTGAAAACAAGGATGTTTGTACAATAATGAAAATTTACAAGAGAGGTCTACACAATTTACTCTAACGATATTCGTTATAAAAATGAGAAAAAATGTTTGTTTTTTCTTTAATTTTTGGCTATCAAACCATCTTTCCAAAAAAAAAAATCGAAACAACTTACCCAAAAATTTCTTCCCAACCAAATAGAAACATTTCCTAAAAATTTTAATTAACTACCAAATAATAAAATCTATATAAAAAAAAAAAAGAAACTGTAGAAAATAAATACGTGAGGTCATAAACAAATAATCATAAAGCATAATGATTCTTCCAAAAGACGGGAAAGAAAAAGGGATGCACTTAATTACAGCAATGGATTTTGTACCTACTGTTTCAATCAGTATACAAATGAGCAGTCCTCCATGAATACTAGCTTCACTTTCACTCCATTTATGTTGTCATCAATGCAATTAATACCCATTAAAAATAATCAAAATGCATAGAGAATGAATTCAAAAAAATAGTCCACAAATAAATGAGATTAAAAAGAAAAGTAGAGATAAATGAGAGTAAAGAGCACCATAATGAGTATAAAAATAAGCATTTCTCCATGATACTGGTTTCAGGCTCTCTCCATTTATGTTGTCATCACATGCAGTGAATATCCATTAACAAATGATCAGAATGTATAAATATTCTTCCAAAAGGAGGAAAAAAAAAAAAAAAAAAACAGATGTAGAAACGTAAATTTGTTACTTACTGTACAAAAAAAAAAAATGAACTTTGAAGCCAATCTTGTATATATTGCATATTATGAATGAGAATACGTCATTTTGGATTCCATCCCCACTTAGTTTTAGGTAGGCAGACTAAGAGGGATCCAAATTGAGAAGAGATATCTTGAATTAAAATAAGAGATGATGATAGTAATAAGGAAGGGTTCCAATTAAGAATGGAATATACGTGTGAGAAGGGATTTTTTTTTTTCCCAAAAGAAGGGATGTTATTGAGTTACAGTACAATAGAAAACGTACTCTTGAAAATTGCAATTTGAAACGTTGTGAGTTGTGGCAGAAAAGAAATAAAATGTAGGAGTTTTTGGTAGGCTATTAAAGTAATGGAGAGAGAGAAGGAATGAGAAAAATAAGAAAAACACCATATTTATCTATATTATAATGTATTTATAGTATTTTTAGTATTGCTTTTTTTCGTTATATAATTTGCAATTGGAGGCTTAAATGGTAATTATAAAAAAGATAATTACCTAAAACCCAAAAAGCTTTAATAATATAGATATAAAACGATAGTATCCAATGTATATTTGTATAACTGAATAATAGGGCAAGTTTCATTATACTTGAGTTTTCTGCCCCTTTAACATTACACACCTATGTTTTCATTTTTAACACTTTAAATACTTATATTTTATCTCCATCTATCACAATTAATAAGTATAAGATATCAATTTTAATTGATCTAGAATTAATTAACATAATAGAATAATATTATCGAATATATTCAATTAAAGAAAGGAACAATATCATGGTTTATACCTTAACTTAACCACTTTTTGCAATTATACACCTAAAATTTTAACTTGTGTAATTATATACTTAATTGAAGATTTAGCTGTTACGATCTATATTTTAATTAACTTCAATTCATATCATTAGTCTAGTCGACATGATTTACCAAAGTGACGGTCACCTATAGCTTTAGGGGATTCATCCAACCTTCATAAAGTTGTATACAGCTATAGATATCTACTAAAAGGTCGCACGACCTACAATCTTAAAGTAGATCATGAGCCACAATTTCATAGGAGATGATTGGCGGTCACCTATGAGAGATTAGTCAGCCCCTTTATGCTTATGGGTAGCCATCCCACTAGCTAATTATACTGAGTGGACTATCGATATAATTTGAGTTAATTGAGATATAAATCATGACAACTAAATATTCAATTGGGTGTATAATTAGATAAATTGAAACTTTAGGTATATAATTGTAAAAAGTAGTAAATTTGAAATGTAAATCATGACATTGACCTATTAAACAAATAGTAAAAAATTATTTAAAATGCAAAAAAGAAAATGCCGATCTATTTTATTAAAGCTTGAATTCAATAGAGTTTACTTCAAACTAGTGAATTTCAAAATGTTACTTCAAACTAGTGAAGTAATATAGAAGCTAAACTTAAAGAGTGTACTTTAAATAATAAGATCAGCATCTTCAAGAAATTCACTAGCATCTTCAGGCAGTATATTCTTTATTATTCAATAGAGTTGTCGACAAAACATGACCCATTAAGGTATTTAGCAGAAAAGCCAGTGTTAATTGGGAGAATATCGAAGCGGCAAATGCTACTCTCTAAATTTAATATCAAGTTTGTAAGTCAAAGTTCAGTTAAAGGGCAGGCAGTAGCTGATCACTTGGCAAAATAGCCATTAGAAGACGAGGAAGATGGTTTAGAAGCATAATTTCCCAATGAAAATATGATGATGGCAAATGAATTAAGCGGTGAAAAATTGGGATGGAAAATGTATTTTAATAGAGCAGCCAATGTGTTTGGATGTAGGATAGGAGCAGTATTAGTATCACCTGAAGGTAACCATTTCCCTGTGGCAGTAAGATTAACATTTTCATATACCAACAATATAACAAAATATAAAGCCTACATTTTGGGACTCAAAATGGCACTAGTTATGGGAATATAAGAGCTTAAAGTATATGGAGATTCTTCATTTATAATTCTCCAAATCTTGGGAGAGTATAAGATAAAGGACAAGAAATTGGTACCTTACTATGAACATTCAAGAAAGCTAATTAAAAAATTCTAGAAGATTTCATCCACTTATATTCCAACAATCCAAAATTAGTTTGCTAACACATTGACTACATTATCGTTAATGGTAAAAGTCATGGATGGGATAGAAATTCAACCCCTAAAGATCAAAGTAGAAGAAAAATCGGCTTTTTGCCTTACAATTGAAGAGAAGGAATCAAAGAAGCCTTAGTATCATGATATCAAAAGGTTACTTCAAACTGGTGAATTTCTTAAAGATGCTGATCGAAAAGATAGAAAAACTTTAAAAAGATTAGCTACTCATTTCCTATTAAGTGGAGCCACGTTATACAAGCGGTCTCTAGATGCAACATTGCTAAGGTGTGTAGATGAAGAAGAAGCCGACAAATTAATGAAAGAAGTATATGAAGGAGTTTGTAGTCCTTACATGAATGGGTATATGTTAGCCAGGAAGATCGTGAGAATGGAGTATTTTTGGATGACGATGAAATCAAATTGCACCAAGCACGTGAGGTACTATCACCTGTGTCAGGTGTACACTAACAAAATCAACACTCCTCCCTAAGAATTACGTGTTATCAGCTCCTTAACCTTTCTTGATGTAAGGAGTTGACATGATCGGTCCAATTTCGTCGATAGCTTCAAATGGATACAAATTCATTTTAGTCACAATTGACTATTTTACCAAGTGGATAGAAGCAGCATCGTATGCTACGGTGACTAAAAGAGTGGTAGTCAAATTCTTGAAAAGAGATATTATTACAAGATACTGAGCACCCGAGTCTATTATTACAGACAATGGGACGAATTTGAATAATAAGTTGATGGATGAAGTATGCTACCAATTCAAGCTCAATCATAGAAACTCAACTCCATATTGACCTCAGATGAATGGGGCAGTTGAAGCTGCAAATAAGAACATCAAAAGGATCATTGAGAAGATGGCTATCACTTATAAAGACTGGCATGAGATGCTTCCCTTTGCCTTCATGGCTTATAGAACCTCAATCAAAACCTCTACTGTATGATGCCATATTCATTGGTGTAAGGAACTAAAGCAGTACTACCAATGGAGGTAGAAATACCTTCGTTCTAAGTATTGGTAGAAGCTCAGCTCGATGAAGCAGAATGGATGAATAAGCAGATGGAACATTTGAACCTCCCAGATGAAAAGAAGCTTACAACAATATGTCATGATCGGTACTACCAATAGCGGATGATACAAGCTTTTAACAAGAAAGTATGCCTGAGATACTTCAAAGAGGGAGACTTAGTACTGAAGAAAGTATTGCCAAACGCAAAAGACCTTAAGGACAAGTTTTCTCTGAATTATGATGGCTCTTATGTGGTGAAAAGAGTATTATCAGAGATGCATTAGTGTTGACAGAGATGGATGGCCTGGACTTAAGGAGACCAGTAAATTCAGACACAATCAAGTTGTATTATCCATGAAAACTAATTTCAATAAAGATTTCAATTTTTCTTGAAAAAGTTTGTAGTTAATCTTTCATCGTTTATAAGTAAAGTTGATATCCATAAATATTTTGAAATTTAGACGATCATTGACCAATAAACACTTCACTAATAAACCCTTGAGTACCATGTTTTTTCTAGTCTCATACACTTAAACACTAGATCCTTACCAATGAATCTGAATCACCAAATAAATTGAAATCAAATGTTCTTAATAATTTAATCTTGTTTCTTTCGAAAAGAGATTTGTCATTCAGAAGTCATGAAGAGTGGAAATTGAAATTTGGTGATGAACAAAGCAAATTTAAGGCATGAGGATGGTCCAATTACAAGACTCAAAAATTTGAAAGGCTTTATTAAAAGAGGAAAAAAAAAAGAAAAAGAAAATAGGAAAAAAGAAGAAAAGAGAAAAAAGAAAGAAGGAGCAATCACAGTCCTTTGGTGAAATTCAGCTGATTGAAGAGTGACTATTAGGATTCACTTTAAGCACGCCAATCAGTTGCTATCAAAGAAATTCTTTAGTCCCAAAAAAAAAAAAAAAATCTTAAAAGTCTTTGGAAAGAGATATTTAGAAGAATTAAGCTAGTTTTTAAAACTAAGTCGAATCTTGAAGAAATCTATCCTCTTCGAATTAACCAAAACAAAGAGTAATCTTGAAGAGATCTATCCTTTTCGAATTAACCAAATCGAATCTCAAAGAGATCTATCCAGATTAACCAAGTCAAATTTCGAAGAGATCTATCCCCTTCGGATTAACCAAAATAAAGCTCAAAGAGATCTATCATCTTTGGATTAACCAAAATGAATCTCGAAGAAATCTATCATTTTCATATTAGTCATTAAAGTAAAAAAAAATCTCGAAGAGATCTATCCTCTTCGGGTCACCAACGTGAAATCAGTTTTTGAAGAGATCTATCATCTTCAGATCAAAAGTCAAAACGAATCTCGAAGAGATCTATCTTCTTCGGGTTAAACCAAAACGAATTTTGAAGAGATTTATCCTCTTTGGAACATCCAAGTTAGGTTTGGCAAAAATGAGTATCTCTTTTGTCTTTGTAGGAAAGTTCTAATCGAACTTCACTACAAAGAGGGTTAATTGTAGACACCTCATTTTTGTCATTTTTTTTATCAATTTTGTTAATTGAGCTAGGTTAATAAATAAATAGAAAAATAAAAATATAAAAAATAAAAAAATAAGCAAAAATTAGAAGAAAAATTGAAAAATAAAAAAAAAAAATCAAGTTAAGTCATTTGTTAAGTCGTGTTAAGTTGAATTAAGTTGGGTTGTTGGATAAGGTGACAAGATCGACTTAAGTAATTAATTTTGGGCCAAACCAATATAAAATATAATTCATCTAATTTAGGGACTCAAATCAAGATTTATTGAGTTATCGAGCTATATAATTAAGATCGGATCGAGCCTAAAATAGAAATCCCAAAATAACTAAGGTTTTTAGAAGTTAGGATAAATCTTGAAAGAATTACAATTGGATTTTTCGTATCTTAGATACGAAAGATTCAATTTTGAGTTTATAAATAGCACATCGATAAGAGATTCAGGGGACGGTTTTCTTAATTACACGCCATTCACACCACATGCGCTACTACCGTAAAACACCACACACTATACGCCATCACACGCACCACCAAAGCACCACTACCATACACTACGCACCACCACACACTCACCAAAACACCGCCACTGTCTCCTAGTTTACCATCGTTGCCACCCAAGCTACCATCACTATCGCCCATTCTACCACCGCTGTCACCTATTCCCTCACTACTGTCGCCTAAGCTGCTACCACTGTCGCCCAATCCATCACCAATCACCACTCAGTCCCTCACCTACAACGCCCACGCTTGCTCAGTAGCATCGCCGTATACACACATTATCGCCCAATGTCTCCCATAGTCACCCAAGCTACTACCCAGTCCCTCACCCATAGCACCCACGCTTACCCAGTCCATCGCCCATCACCGCCCAGTGTTGCCCATAGCGCGTAGTCGCTCGCCTAGTGTCACCCAATTGATCACCCACGCTCATCCAATGTCACCCAGTTGATCGCTTAATGTCGCCCAACTGTTACCCATTCTCGCCTAATTGATCGTCCAGTGTCGCCTACTTCATCACCCATTGTCGCCTAACCACCGCCCACTATTGCCTAGGTCCTCGCCCATGATGTCGCCCTTCGCTAACCTATGTTGTCGCCCCTCGCTTGCCCACCATTGTTGCCCAAACTCACCAGTATACACGCCCTCGCTCACTCGTGTTCTCGCCCTTACTCTTGCCCAATGCTCACTCATAAGCTCATCTTGACTCTTACCCAACTGTCGCTCGATCTCACCTACGTCCTCACCCAGCGTCGCCTATGCTGTTGCCACTATCACCCACGCAACAACTACTTACGAGCACAAGATCTAACCTAGGTAAAAAAAAAAATATATATTTTGTTTATTTCATTAATTTATTTTATTAGTTATGTTTCTATTAATTTATTCCATGTTTAAGTACGAGCTTTAATTATTATTGCAATTTTTTTAATAATTAGTTAAATTAATTTTTTTGTAAATCTTGTTTCTTTTTTTAAAAAAATGAAAAAATATATGTATTTTTTACACATAGGGGTTTTGGAAAAAATAAAATAATCTTAATTAAGTTTTTTTTTTTTAAATTTAGTTAGTTAGTTAGGTTTTTTAAAAAATAATAATAAATTGATAAAAAAACGTAAATCGGCTTAGTTTTTTAAATAAAAATAACCCACCCATTAAATATTTTATAAAAGAGAACTACGGCCAGTTTGATCCCGATTAGCTGGTACGTAGGCACCTTTTGGGCAACCGTATAAAAATAATTTTTTTTATATAAATTCGTAATAAAAAATAATAATAAATCATTTTTAATTACATTTTATGAACTTAGGTATATTTTTAATATTTTTAGAAAATATACAAAAATAAAGCCCATCAATTTTTTCCTTTAATTTTCACATGGTGATTTAGTCTTAATAGGTTAGCTCCCGAACTCGATTTTCTAGTTTAATTTTTCTAAAAATTAATTTTTTAGAATCTCCGCATATTAGTGGTCCGAAAACCCTAATTTTTTTTTTTTTTTACTATTTAAACAAATTGGTGACTCCAATTTTTTTAAAAGTATTTCCTTAAGTTTAATGTTAAATAATTTATATTAAGCGAACTAAGCTTAATATAAGTTAAATTAAGAAAATCAAAATAGGGCTTAACAACGTCTTAACTACTACGTACCTTATCAACCTTATGCTAAATGGCTTAGTTAGGTTAGAAATCACCTCATAAATTGTTATTTGGAGAGAAGCCAACCTATAATTATTTGAGAACAATAGGTTACTTGTGTTTTGCTTCACATGCTCCTTCTTGTAGAGATAAATTTGATCTAAGGCTGTTCAATGCATATTTCTTAGATAAGTTCCTAGCCAAAAAGCCAAAATATGACACCCGAAGGGCCGGATATGCACAATCCTATCCTATCCGAGTTTACCCCTTACATTTTAGACAGCATACAAATTATTTGATTTGGCTACCAAATGCATATTGGTGAGTAGAGATGTCACTTTTCATGAAGGAATCTTTCCTTTGCATCCAATTCTACTTCTAATTCTAGGTTGGCATTTTTTGATACTTCCTTCCAGCGCCAACAACCATCTTTTACTACTAATGTTTATCCTTCATCCCCTATTTTAGTTGATTCTCACTCATCTCCTTCTAATCATACATTGTCAGATAGTTCTTCTAATGTTTTGACAGCTTGATATTCTCTAATTTCTAAGGCTAATCCACCAATTTCTAAGATAAATCCATCTTATCCTATTAAAAGATCTACTAGAGCTTCCAAAACCCCTGTTTACTTGAGTTATTACTACATTGTCACTTGTTTCTACTGTTTCCCATCCTTTCTTTTCTGATCAAACCTTCAATGACTATCCCATTGATTACATTGTATCTCTGGCTAATGTGCTCAACATCCAAGAACCACTTTAGTACTTACAAGCTTCTAAATATAGAATGAGTTCTTGCTATGTAAAAAGAGTTAGAGGCTTTAAAGCTTAATGATACATGGGAAATTGTTGATTTACCGTATGATAAACGACTTATTAGGTCCAAGTAGTTTTATAAGATTAAGTATCAACTTGATGGTTCTATAGAGAGATACAAGGCTTGTCTTGTGGCCAAAGGTTATACACAAATTGAAGTAGTGGATTATCGCAATACCTTTTCACTGATTGCTAAGTTAAGCACCGTTAGGATTCTTCTTACCATAGCTAGTGCATATAATTAGCCAATACATCAAATTGATATCAACAATGCTTTTTTGCATGATTACTTAGATGAAGAAATCTATATATTACCTCCTCAAGGTTACAGTAATGCGGGTCTTAATCAAGTTCGCAAATTGAAGTCTCTTTATAGACTTAAGCAAGCCTCTGGACAATGGAATAAGGAAATACCACAATTTTTACTTAGGTATGGTTTTGTGCAATCACCTAACGATTATGTCTTATTCACTCATTTTAGTTCTAATGGATTCTTGTTTATTTTGTTATATGTAGATGACATGCTTTTAATTGGAACTAATGTTGCTGATATTGAGCTACTCAAGATTAATCTAAATAAAGCTTTTTCTATCTAAGGCCTTGGTGAAGCTTGTTTTTCCTTAGGCTTGGAGATTTTTCATACATCAAAAGGCCTTTTAGTTCATCAAAGAAAGTTTATCTTTGATCTTTTACAAGATGATAGTCTTCTTACTTGCAAATATACTCCGTTGCCTTTGCCCTCTGCTAATTTACGCAAGGATGATGGTGTACCATTAGATGATACATAGCCTTATCGGAGGATTGTGGACCATCTACTATACTTGTCCCTAAGACAACCTAATATATCCTTCGTAGTCTAAAAATTAAGTCAAATTTTATCATAGCCACAAGTTCCACATTTTGAAGTAGCAATTCATTTACTTAAGTACTTGAAGGGTACTATACACTTAGGTCCTTTGTATCCCTCTAATAATCCTTTACACCTACAAGCTTTTCTTAGTGCGAACTCAGGATCTTTCTCATTGGATAGAAAATCTTTAACTAGTTACTGTGTTTTCCTTGGGGATGCTCTGGTTTCTTGGAAGTCTAGAAAGCAATCCACTATAAGTACTTCTACTACGAAGGCAAAGTACTTGAGCCTTATAGCTGTTTCTAAAGAAGTCATATGGATTTCGTATATTCTTCACAATTTGCGGGTTTCTTTCTCATTACCTATTCCTTTAAGCTGCAACAATAAGTCTACCATTCTCACTGCCACTAACTTGTGCTTACACAAACGCACCAAACACATTGATATTGATGTCAATTTAGTTCACAACCTAGTTACAAAAGATTTCCTTTGCTTCCAACATGTTTCTTCTTAGGAACAAGTCACTGATTTGTTTACTAAGCTTTCCTTTATTGCTCATGATGAACTGCCGACCAATGGTCCCATTACTCGCGCACGACTCCGAAAACTCTAATCCCTCATCGGAAGAATTCTCTCTCAATAACCTATTGATGACGAGAAGTTTATGCTAAAGGAATGTAGCTGAACTCCTTAATCTCCTCGTATTGTCATACATTAATCTATACACTTACTAGTGATGATGCTGACCATAATGTATAGGGAAAGATTCACGATGTCGAGAGTGATGCTCATGGTCGTAGTCGAGTTACCGAACAAACACCATGTATTACTGATGAGCAGATATAGGATCTTGCTGCTATTGTAACCAACTTAGCTGTCTTAGTAAACATAGTCTTAGAGTTTGGACCGCATGAGAGAGTTGCTGAGCAGGGCCAAGAAATGAGAGATGGGCCAAGGAGGTAGATGAACAAGTAAGCTCCAGAAACCATGCTAGTGAACCAAACACCATCGTAATGAGCCAATAGAGTAGTGAGAAGAAGATTAGAGTTAGATAAAGTGGAAGAGTATGAAGAAGAAGAAGACCAATATGATGGAATTGATGAGCGTAAGTTCAGAGCGCTAAGAGATGCTGAACATCTTGATTCACTTAAAATATATATATATAAATAAATCATGAATACTCCAACAAGTATAATAGGTTAGAATCAAGTAATATAAAGAAAGTAAGGTTATCGATTTCTCGAGGACTAAAAAATTACTAATCCTATGCTAATTCTTATCAATATTCAAGCAATCAAAATTAAATTAATTAATCTAATAATTACTTTAAAACTATTGAAAAGAAAATAACTATGAAAAATCTAAAATTAAGTAATCAATTGAGAATTGTGAGAAAACAGAATCCATCCTAAATTATGCCAATCAAATTGTTATTTTGTTATATAGATTAATAGCTATATAGTAATTCAAGTGAAATTATTATACCTTAAAACCTAAAGATTTAAACTCCTAATTAATAAGTCAACTCCCACATCTTCCAATTAATAATAGACTATATATTACAATCATATATCTCCCGATACTATGATTGTCTAATGTCTTAAATCAATTATCCCTAATGTCTTAGTAAATAATCAATCGCTAAACATCGCATTAATTTCTAGATAATTTTTACTTAATTCAATTAACTTTGCTTCCACATTGATTAATCAAATTAACTAAGAATTTCTAATAAACCCTATATCAACTCCCATATCATTAAGATTTCTAACAATTATAATTAATTGAACAATTATAATTGAAATCATAGAAATTGCTAACTAGAGTTTTTTCAATTTCCACAAATAAATTTAACCAGCCATGGATTTGGAAACAAAAACACAAATACTAATTGAAATTGTAAAGAATTTGTAATTGAAAGCATAAGTAATTCACAGAAATACATAAGAATAATTGAAATAGATGTCACCAATTCTATATTGAAAAATAAATCTTTAATTGCAACTTCAACTTGGTCTCCACAACAAAAGAAAATTCTACTCAATGATCCAAGTAATTCTCCCGTAGAATTCTTCAAGAACTAACTAAAAACTATTTTACGACTCTTTGAGTCTAAGGAAAGTGTGTTCTTTAGTCTCTAAAAAAAACCTAAAGTCTTTTAAACGGTGAAACATAAGCTATTTATAAGAAAATTTAGGGTTGACTCATGTGACTCTCTTTTTTTCATGAAGGTTGACGGTATAAGTGCAAAGTCGGCTTGTAGGCTGATGGCATAGACATCAAGGGCCAACAGTGTACATTACAAGTTGGCTGCCTTCAATTCCAACTTGTGCATATTGATTCGGACATCGCTTATTTGTGTAAAATTCCTCTAAATCATCCATAATTCCACTCTTGAATCCTCTAATTATTTAAATGTCCAAATGAAAATAATTAAGTATCATTTATTAATGATTTCTATAAAATCAATAATAATTCTATCTTAATTTGTACTTTAAAACAAGAAAAATATGGCTTTATCAACTCCCCTATGCTTGAACTTTTGCTTATCCTCAAGCAAAATAAATAGAACTAAAGAAATTTATCATTGAAAATACAAAGTTTCCAATTGTTAATTCAAAACATCTGATATTTTACATTTTTGAACTCACTAATTTATAATGTCTACTACTTTAACCAAACCAAAATATGTGATTAGAGTACTACAATTGAAATTATTTAGCTATCTAGAGAAAACCAATTTTAATCTAAGTGTTTAATCTCAAATTTCTATTTCAAAAGTAGATACTCAGTCCTAGAAGAAAAACCACCCATTTAAACTTCACAGCTGTTAGCAAGTATATTATCCTCCTAATTATTCCGATAAACAAATTAACAAAGTAGTGAAAGCATATGGTAATTACTATATCCCTAGGTTTTCTTTCTTTTTATTACAAGCCCTAATTCATTTTCTTATTTGCATTCAAAATTTCCATTTTCCATTCATTATTTAGTTCAGATATTGAACTTTTAGCTTTCCACCCTTCTCATTATAGTGAATGGATTGAGTTAGCACATCTTAAGCTCATCACCTAAGTGACCAGGTTTTAAAAAGACCCCTACAAACTCTTCCTCACTCTAACATTCAAGTTAGGATACTCTTAACTCAATTTCTTGAGTTATTGAAGTAAAAGCTCTCATTTCATCATTTTTTGAATGCTCACTATGATTTTTTGGACTTCTTTTATAGGAATCACTAAGTTCAAAGCTTCACTTACCTCTTTCACTAAGTGTTAAATTGCCATTAGAATAACTAAAAAAACCTTATACTAATTAACTTTGCATAGAAGTAAACCTATTTACTTTTCACTTAAGTACTCAACCAACTTTTAAACTTCAAATTCTAAGACTAAAAATTAGGTAAATTAAGTTCTTAAAGAATTAACTAATTAATTTTAACTGAGTATAAAAATCTCAACATTAGTGAGTAGGGCAACTTAGTGAGTCAATTATTCAAATCACAATTAGATACTATCAACAAATTTTTTTTCTTTGTATAATCTCTAGATTCTAAACAAGAAATTCAAAATTTTATCAAAATTTGGTCTAAACATTGCCAATTACTTAAAAACAAATAAAATTCAAGTTGATAGGAAAGTATAATTATTTGTAAACAAAAAACTAACATCAAAATTGATATTTTCACTTCCTATAATTCCTTCCCCCCACTATAGGATAGATAGTGTCCATACTGTCTTCTATTCAATATTCAAAAGGAAATAAAAATTCACAACAATAAGAAATGAAAAATTGATACTTCCCTATATTCAAATTTTTAGCAACAACGAAAATTCTAAGCATAAGATCATTGCTATCATAGAATTCAAATCTGACCTGTCTCATCAAATGCAAAGAAACATGAAATAGCAAAGATAATATAAAAGTGCACTAAAGAGTATATAGTAGAGCTAATGATCTCGAGTTACCCAAACAGATGGGTACTAAATAGAAATAACCAAAAAACAAAATAAAAGAAAAATGAAAATAAAAATAAAAAAAATAAAAACATCAGAAAAGCATGCAAATATCCAACTATCTCTATCGGTGCTACTACTATCTGCACTGGAAGTCTCATAATAGAACTGCTCTATAGCTACTAGCTGAAAATATGAGATAGTAGACTTTAACATATTGAACATAGGAGTCCGGAACTTCTTATTCTTCTTCTTTTCTTTCCTAATTTCATTCCAGACTTCTCTAATTTCAACACTCAATTGTTCATAATTGCTATCTAGAAGATGAGATGAAGTAGATGCTCTAACAGCAGGAGGAGGATTTTCAGGAATATCCACCTCATCAATAGGATGGGGTCTATTATTTATCTTGACCAATCTCTAACCCCTAAATGGTGCAGCAGAAATAAGTTTACATGGGATACCATTGTCCCCCTCCGATTCTTGAAAAAACCCTATACCCTTTAATAATACTGTAATATACCCACCGCAAAAGATAACCTGTGTCCTGATATCATCTATCTGTCTATAGATAAAATTTGCTGTTTCTATTCCCAAATCTATCTGATACCTAGAAATCATACTGTATAGATAAAACGTGTTGAAACTAGTTACCTTGCTATGACTAGTCTTCTTACAGCTAAGAGTATGAGCAAGAATATGATGGAGTAACCTGTACTCCACTACTGAGAAAGTCATGGCAAACAACTTTGAAGATACAAAATCATCTTGCTTAGGATGAATCAACTGAAACCAAAATCTCTCAACAATCATATCACTACGCCAAGAGTTGGGTAAATTGACTTCCTCCTCCTCATATAAACCTAAAAAATAGCTAATTTGACTCAATTCAATTACATGAATTTCTCCATAAACCTAAAATGTGAAAGTGGACATTCACCCACTTCTCTCCAACTGCAAAGTGGACAAAAAATCAATGGCTATATTTCTAAAAGTAGGTTCTTTTACCTCAAATAATCAAAACCATGTTTTATCAAGAACAATATATTGGATTCTATCATCCATTCCATACTCATGCAAAATAGTCCAATCCAGATATTGCTGATTCATGAATGTCATTTGTTGTAACTTCCTCCTTCTCTTCTTAACATACTCCTGATGTGAGAGTAGATCGCTGCCTGAACTTTTGGAAGTCAAAGTAGCTGCCATATTCTGTTTCTTTCTTGGTTGCATCTTCTTAAGCGGCATAATGCACAAATTAGAACTGCAAGGTGAAAATGGGTATGGAAAAAGTGAAATAGTGAGTGAATGTGAGATAAAGTGATAGATTAGGTGTATAAAGGAGTTAGAGTAATGGAGAGAAAGAGAGATCTAGAGAGAAAACTAGAGAGAGAATTTGGGAGAAAAAAATGAGTAAGGAGAGAGGGAAAACCGAAGGACATGCTTTTAAAACCACTATACACTAGCACTTACTTCTGTACGCTAGCGGCGTATATTGCTAATGTATATGCCTAAGTCGGTTGATAAGTCGGTTGATAAGTCGGCGACCTTAAGTACTAGCCTTGAATTCAAAATTTATGCTTTTCTCTTTTTTTTTTTCTTTCCTTTTTTTTTTTTCTTTAAGCCGGCAGCCTTCATGTCAAAGGCCAGCTTAATTTTTTTTATAATAAATAAAAAATAATTAAATAATAATGAATAAATAAATAAATTTAGCTTAGTTAGACATTGGTTGCCTCTTATGAAGTGCTTAGTTTATATTCGTTAGCTCGACTTTTCTGATCTTACTATAAGTCCTCGCTCACTATCATAGTGGTGTCATTGTTTATGGTTTCTCCTTCAAAATAGTGTTTGAGGAGGTGACCATTTACCTTAAAAGTGCGATTATCTCCTGCCTTTAACTTAACTATACCATAAGGGAAAACATTAGCTATTTCAAATGGTCCAACCCATCGAGATTTTAACTTACCTGGGAACAATTTCAGTCGAGAGTTGTATAGTAACACTTTCTAACCAGGTACGAACTCTCGCTGTTGAATGGTCCTATCATGCCATCGCTTGGCACTAAGCACAAGACATAACATAATTCCTGCAATCACTAAACAAATTAAGCCAGTAAAATCCATAAGATAAGATTTTAGCTATAGTTCTTTCTACACTAAAGTAGCCCCCTGCTTCTTTAGAACAACAGTATTGAATTATGCTAAGCTGTTCTATTTCAGGCATATAACATCTAATTACTTGATCAGCACAACTTTTAAAAAGATACGATTCATCCCAGAAATAAAATTTGACATAATGTAAAAACTTCTTTTTCCTTTGAAATGAGAAACCATATGGTATGATTTTACTAACTAGGTAATTGACTATATCAGCATATCAAGGTAATCTTCGGATCTCTACTACATACAATTGTTCATCAAGGAACTTTTCATTAATAGGTGGCTCTAAACACTTCAATTGTAATCGAGATAAATGATCAGCAATTACATTTTCAGTTTCCTTTTTATCTCTAATTTCAAGGTCAAATTCTTGCAGTAATAAGATCCAACGAATTAACTTAGGTTTAGCATCAACTTTAGCAAACAATATTTCAAAGCAGCATGGTCTGTGTATACTATGATCTTAGAACCTATGAGATAAGGCCTAAACTTGTCATAAGCAAATATAACTGCTAAAAGTTCTTTCTCTATCGTAGCACAATTTCTCTGTGCCTCATTTAAAGTTCTACTCGCATAATATATAACATGAAATAACTTACCTCTCCTCTGTCTATATTACTCCTATAGCATAATCGCTAGCATCACACATCATCTCGAAAGGAAGCTCCCAATCTGGTGCAACAATCACTGGTGCCAAAGTAAGCTTCTCCTTTAATAGATTAAATGCTTGCAAATAACCGTCATAAAAAACAAAGTAGAATCTTTTTCAAGTAAATTATAAAGAGGTCTAGAGATTTTAGAGAAGTCCTTAATAAATCTCTTGTAGAAGCCAGCATGCCCTAAGAAACTCTTGACTTCTTTGATTGAAGTAGGTGGTGGTAGCTTCTCTATTATCTCCATTTTAGCTCTGTCAACTTCAATTCCCCTTTTTTGACACCTTGTAACCTAAGACTATTCCTTCTCTTACTATGAAATGGCATTTTTGCCAATTCAAAAGTAGATTAGTCTCTTTACACCTTTTGAGCACACAACCTAAATTAGTCAAACATAAATCAAATGACTTCTTAAAGATAGAGAAGTCATCCATAAATATTTCAATAAAATCTTCTAACATAGCAAAAAATATAGACATCATGTATCTTTGAACAATCACAGGTGCATTATAGAGACCAAAGGGTATTCTCCTAAAGGTAAAAGTTCCATAAGGACATGTAAAGATGGTTTTCTCTTAGTCCTCATGTGCAATATGAATTTGATTGTAACCAAAATAACCATCTAAAAAACAATAATAATCATGCCTTGAAAGTTTTTCTAACATCTGATCAATGAAAGAGAGTTCGAAGTAGTCTTTATGAGTGGCATCATTTAGTTTTCTATAATCTATGCAAACTCTCCACTCGGTCACAGTACAAGTAAGGATTAGCTCATTATCCTCATTTTTAACTACAGTCATACCGCCTTTTTTTAGTACTACCTGAACGAGACTAACCCACTTACTACTGAGATAGGGTAGATAATACTTGCATCCAGCAATGTGAGTACCTCTTTCTTCACTACTTCCTTGTGAGTTGAGTTGAGTTGTCTCTATGGTTATATTATGGGTTTGCACTCAGCCTCAAGTAATATCTTATGAGTGCAAATTAAGGGACTAATCCCCTTTATATCTGCAATGGTCTACCTGATGGCTTCTTGATGCTCTCTCAAAACTCCTAGAAGTTGTTTCTCCTGATCACCTATCAAAGAGGAGGAGATAATTATTGGAAAAGTATCATTTGTTCCAATATAAGCATATTTTAAATGACTAGGTAAAGATTTAAGTTCCAGCATCGAGGGTTGTGTTAATGATGGGACAGGCTTTTGCTCACTAGTGCCTAGTTCTTCATAGTATCGAGCTTTGATTTCTGATGCCTGTTCCCTACCTTCTTCTTCAGGTTCATTGTCATCACTCCAATCATCCAGATCCCTAAGAATTGATTCCATGGTATCCAATCCTGCTTTCCCTTATATAGATTCACAAGTAATCTCATAAAAAATGTCAATAGTGTAACAAAATTTGCAATCATCAAAATGTTTTATGGCTTCATAAACATTAAACGTTACCTGATCATCCATAACTCTTAAAGTCAGCTTATCTTATTCCACATCTATCAACACCTTACCTATTACAAGAAACAATCTACCCAGGATCATGGGTATCTCTCTATCTTCCTCCATCTCCAAGACTATAAAGTCAACTAGGAAGATAAATTTGTTTACCTTCACCAGGACATTCTCGATAATACCCCTTGGGTATTTGATACTCCTGTCAGCAAGTTGCAAGGTGACATAAGTCTCCTTATCAATCTTTAAGTCCCAACTTCCTAAAAATAGATAATAGTATTAAATTTATACTTACACCTGAATCAATAAGAACCTTATCAAAGTGAAAATTTCCTATAATGCAAGAAACAGTAAAAGTCCCCTAATCTCTTTGTTTTCTAGGCAGGATGGATACATTTTTCTGCAAAATCATGGAGTACTCCCCTATAAGCATTACTAATGGGAGTCAAGCTACAGGACCCCTGACCCGCAGCCAAGCTGAAGGACTAGTGAAGCTGGTACGACAAATTCTCATGTTTTAACCAATCCCTGCTAAGGCCAAGTACTTACTTACCAAGTTACCTCTAATGCCGTGCTTTATAATTGCCCTTTATTCTATAGCATGCCAAGTTGACGATTACTTTCTATTGCCGAGCTGCCCAATCACTCGACACCATCCTTGCCGAGAAGCCAAGAGAGTGAATCTAGATTGATTAAGCTATCCCTGCTCAGACAAGCCCATCTATCCGTACTTTTTTGTCCACATCTCCTAACGACCTCGCCAATGTTGCATCGCTACTTGTACAGTATCACATGTAGAATCTATAGCACCAATGATTATTTTCCTTATATATTTATTTTTGCCCCTTTGTAACATGTACATTGCCCCTCTAAAAAATGCCTTTTTTGTCTTTTCCCTTTTAGGCAAGTTGCCCTAATTTGCGAGTATAAATATCCATGTACTTGCAATTGTAAGATCATCAAATCACCTTCAATATACTTGAGTACTTTCTTCCTTGTGTAAACACTGCTTGTTTACTCTCCACATTACTCTTATCATTTCCCTTAAGCTAGGTTAGATTACGAGTAATCTTATCGGACCAATTCATGCATCATATCAAATTGTGTCATGAGTCCTCGAAAGTTCCTTTAGTGCGTCATATCCTCTAGAACTGTTCTTGGGTTTTTCCTTATTGCTCCATTCATTTTTGTCACTCTTTTCGTACCTTTCCCTATTAGCCCTTTTTTTAGCTTTCTATAAGTTTAGACCCATTTAGCGATTAGCCTTGTCTATTCTTGGTTATGGTTCACACCATCTTGGTATTAGAGCAGAGGTTTTATGTAAACTAAAATTAGTTCTTCTTGAATTTCTATTATGCTCTGTTTTGCCTATGTAAAACAGAGTTAGTTATTGAGTTTATTTGTCTGTTCTGTTATTAGCTGTTCACTTTTTGAAATGTTTATTTAAATTATAAATCTGTGAGAAAAAAAAAATGACAGACCCAAATATGAATGTTTGTACTGGTGATGATAGTAAAGTTGTCCACTATGGGCATCAATCTTAAGGAACTCCCAGAAGCATTGACGAGAGGCTCAATGAGGTAGTTAACCTCTTGGTATATCTAATTTGAGCTGTTCATGCACTGTCTTGCCGAACTACTAAGGCCGCGCAAAACACTCCACAAGCTGCTTAACCTGTTAGAGGTCAAAACCCAGCTTGACCATTTTGAGGTAGAGGAGTTGGCAGACAAGTAGGCTGAACTATTGATGAGTATGTTTAGGAATTCCAAATGCTAATGATACGATGCGAAATGGAGATACCACCAGCCCAAATAGTTTTAAGATTTGTTAGTGGTTTAAGAGGAGACATCCGAGACATTATGGAACTCCAACGATTTGACACGATAGATGAAGGTAGTAGGATTGCCCAGTGTGTAGAGAGGCAAAGAGGAAGTCAAGCAACGACCCGAATGCTGACTAACTGACTAAGATAGGTAAGTAACAGGACTTTGTCGAATGTCGAGCCGAGCAGAAGGGTTGATGTCAGAGCCAAGTAGAAAAGATGCCTAAAGATGTAATGCCAACTCGAACGTATGAGAAGGGGAAAGGGTCTGGCAGGAAGACTAGTCAAATCAAATGCTTCAAGTGTTAGGGGTTCGAACATATGGCTGCCCAATGCCCAAATTGAAGGACGATGGTCATCAAAGGGGATATCCTAAAGTTAGACGTAGAGAGTACAGATAAGGAATCTGAGGTGGAGGAGGTTCCTGTCGAGAAGGAAAATGCCAAGAAAGAGTTGATTAAGGAAGACGTGTATGCTAAGGACTTGGATTAGCTACTCATGGTTGTCCGACACACTATGAGTGTGGAACCCTCACGAGAGGAGGAGCAAAGAGAGAACTTATTTCATATCACTTGCAAGGTGAATGAACAGACGTGCGCCCTCATCATGGACAATAGAAGCTACACCAATGTGGCATCAGCCGACCTAGTCTCAAAATTAAGGTTGCCAACTGTTGCACATCCGAAGCCGTACAGGTTGTACTAGTTGAGTGAGAAGGGAGCATTATACGTCACTTGATAAATACTATGCTAATCATTATCAATAATTACTCCAACCAAATTCTCTACGATGTATTGCCTATGTGCGCTTCTTACGTGTCGTTAAGAAGACCGTAGCTGTTTGATAGGAGAGTTATCCACAACGGTTATTAGAATACTTATATGCTCGAGAAGGATGATCGAAAGATCACACTAAATCCGATGCCGCCAAGAGAAGTTCATAAGTTACAAATGAAACTTGGTCACGGATTGAAGAAAGCTCTAGTGATGAGTAGAGCCGAGCTCTGAGAGGCCATTGATGCTAATGAGCTTACCCTCCTATTGGTCAGGCAACTATTGGAAATGAAGGAGCGGGACGATTTACCCCAAGAAGTGAGGGAACTATTGGATGAAAATGCCGACCTATTCCTAGAACAGTTACCTGAAGGGTTGCCCTAACTCGAGGCATAGAGCACTGCATTAACTTAGTACTCGACGCTACACTGCCGAACAAGCTAGCTTATCGCATGAATCCCAAGCAAGCTTCTAAGCTTCAACGTCAAGTCAATAAGTTGCTGGAAAGAGGATACGTGAAAGAGAGTCTCGGTGCAGTGCTTGCACATCTGTACTGAAGAAGGATGGAACCTGGCGGATGTGTGTTGACAACCAAGCCGTAAACAAAATCACAATCAAATACAGGCATCCGATCCCGAGGCTAAAAGACATGTTAGATGAACTGAGTAGAGCTCAAATTTTCAACAAGATTGATCTCAAGTCTAGTTACCATCAAATCTGCATGAGACCAGGAGAAAAGTGGAAGACTGCATTCAAGACTCAACATGAACTTTACAAGTGAATGGTCATGCCCTTCGGCTTGTCGAATGCCCCGAGCACCTTCATGAGGCTTATGAACCATGTGTTGAGACATCTCATCAAGAAGTGTGTCATGGTATACTTCGATGACATCTTGATCTACAGTGCTAACATGCCGAGTCACTGTGAACACATCCAAGTAGTCTTGAATATTCTCTATACTAAGAGATTATTTGGCAACCTAAAGAAATGTTTCTTTTACTAGGAAGAAGTGATATTCTTAAGCTATGTAGTCAATGGAGGAGGCTTGTGAGCCGATGATGAGAAGATCCAAGCAATTATTGAATAGCCGACCCCTACTACTTGTGCCGACATGAGAAGTTTCCATGGGCTGGCTTCGTTTTACCGAAGGTTCATCAGGAACTTCAATACCCTCGCTACACCCCTTACTGAATTAACGAAGAAAAACACCAACTTCCGATGGGAAGAAAGGGAGGAGAGCAGTTTCGCCGAGATAAAGAAGAAGTTGACTTCTGTACCAGTGTTAATGCTCTCCGACTTCGATAAAATTTTTTAGCTAAAGTATGACACATCAGGTATTGGAATAAGCATTGTCTTGATGCAAGAAGGCCAACCAATTGCCTTCCATAGTAAAAAGCTCCGAAGACTCCAGTTAAATTACTCCGTGTATGACAAAGAGCTCTTGGCACTAATCCAAGCATTGCAAGTGTGGTAACACTATCTACTGTCGAGAGATTTTGTCATATATACTGACCACGAGTCACTGCGGTACCTCCAAAGTCAGACCAAACTATCTAAGCGACAGGCAAGATGGGTTGCATTCTTGAGGGATTCAATTTTGTAATCAAATACAAGTAAGGAAAGAGCAACATAGTTGCAAATGCTCTTTTAAGGAGGCATGCACTCTTATCAGAATTGCAGACCAAACTATTTGGTTTTGCGAGTATCAAAGAACAATATTTTAAGGATCCACACTTTTGACTAATAACTTTATGATGTGTAGATGAGAGGACAATGGACGAGTATTATGTAGAGGATGGCTATCTGTTTCGAGGGGGGAAACTATGCATGCTGACTTGTTCCCTACGAGAATTATTAATCAGAGAAGCCCACAGCGGCAAACTCTCCGAACACTTTAGAGAAAAGAAGACCTGTGAACTATTGAATGGCAAATTCTTTTGGTTGAGAATGCAAAGAGATGTACACCAAGTGGTCAAAAGCTATGCTGTGTGTAAAAAGGCCACGTGCTAAGTTGAACAAAGGGAACCAATGCCCTTACCTGTCCCGACAAGGCCATGGACTAAACTAAGCATGGACTTGTTCTCGGACTATTGAGAATTACCTGGGGAAAAAATTCTGTAATGATCTTCATAAATCAGTTTAGTAAGATGACACATTTGTACCCTATACCAAAACTAACGATGCTTCGATTATTGCTTCTCTTTTCTTACAGGAGGTTATGCAGATATACAGCATACTAAGAAGTGTGGTCTCCGATAGAGACTTGAAGTTCTTAAGCCATTTTTGGAGAACCTTATTACATCAGTTGGGAGCCAAATTACTCTTTAGCACTTCATGTCACCCCTAAATCGATAGCTAAATAAAGGTAGTTAATCATACTTTAGGTTCATTGCCGCGAGCTGCAGTAGGCAAGAACTTGGCTGATTGGGACATCTACCTACCAATGGTTAAGTTTGCTTATAACCGAACCATACATGACACCACCAAGCATATCCCCTTCCAAGTGGTCTATAGATTCAATTCCAAGTTGCCCCTCGACCACACCCCTGTACCTAGACTCGCATAAGAGGACCCCAACGCCTTGACCAGAGCACAATCCCTTTAACACATCTATGACAAGGTTACTTGATACATTGACCAGGTTGCTAGAAGAATGGTGAAAAGACCAAGGGTTGGTCAGCCAAACAATTTCAGTTAGTAGACTTGGTTTGGCTACACCTCAACAAGAAGCGGTTCTCAAACAAAAGGAAGAATAAGTTATCTGCAAGAATGAAAGGACCTTTTAAAATCCTCTAGAAAATCAGTGACAACGCCTATAAGTTGGAGCTACCTGAAGACTATGGGGTTTCTAACGCCTTCAACATTGCTAACCTCAATCCATACCACCTTGATGGAGGATTGAACGAACACCATTCAGATTTAATCCCAAATCCAAACCAACCTAGAGGGAATGATAAGAATCAAGCTACGAGACCCCTAGCCCGCAACCGAGCCCAAGGACTAGTGGAGCTGGCATGATGAATCATCATGTTCCAACTAATCTCTACCAAGGCTAAGTACTCACTTACCAAGTCACCTCTAATACCATACCGTATGACCACCCTTTATTCTGTAGCATGCCAAGTTAACAATTACTCTCTATTGTCGAACTGCCCAATCACTCGACACCATCTTTGTTGAGAAGCCGAGAGAGTGAAGCCGGACTAAATAAGCCATCCCTACTCAGATAAGCCCATCTATTCGTACCTTTTTGTTCACATCTCCTAACAACCCCGCTAATGCCACATCACTTCATGTACAGTATCACATGTAGAATTTGTAACACCAATGATTATTTTCCTTGTATATTCATTTTTACCCCTTTAGGAAATGCCCTTTTGTCTTTTCCCTTTTGGGCAAGTTGCCCTAGTTTACAAATATAAATACCCCTAATCTTGCAATTGTAAGATCTTCAAATTACCTTTAATACACTTGAGTACTTTTTTTCTTACTTAAACACTGCTTGTTTACTATTGGCATCACTCTAATCCTTTTCCTTAAGTATGGTTAGGTTATGAGTAACCTCATCGAACCAATTCGTGCATCATATCAAATTGTGCCATGAGTCCTCAGAAGTTCATTTGGTGCATCATATTCTATGGAGCTATTCATAGGTTTTTGCTTATTACTCCATTTGTCTTTGTCGCTCTTTTCATACCTTTCCTCATTAGCCCTTTTTCGAGCTTTTTATAGGCTTAGACCCATCCAGCAACCGACCTTATCTATTCTTAGTTACAGTTGGCACCAATTACCGACTCATTCCCATCAATCATTCTCTTCTTGGTGAGCAACTACTTCATGAATTTGGCATACGAAGGCATCTACTGAAGTGATTCTACAAAAGGAATGTTGATTTGCATCTTCTTGAAGACATCTAGGAATTTACCAAATTGAGCATCTAGCTGCTGTTACTTCAATCTTTTTAGAAAGGGGATTGGAGAAACATACGGTTTCACTTCTGGTGACTTCTACATTAGTTCCTCTTCCACCTCCTTCCCTTTTTCTACCTTTAGAATCTCCACCTTTTCTTTAACTCGTCTATCAACTGTTTTTAATGATTTTCCACTCCTCAGCATAATAGCATTGACACCTCTAAAATTCTCTTCAGTATTGCTGGGTAAAGACCCTGATGGTTTGTTACTCAACTGTTGAGAAGTCTAACTAATCTGATTCTTTAGGTTTTGAATATTCGCCTGTTGATTCTATAGCAAGGTGTCAGTCTTTTGCATATAGCTCAACATGAGCTCTTCCATTCCAGACTAATTTTGCTAAAGTGGAGCGTTTTGAGCTGGCCCTTGCTTCTAGAATCTAGGTGGTGGTTGGAATGCATTGTTCTCATTTCTCCATGAAAAATTTGGATGATTATGCCACCCAGGATTATATGTATTCGAATATAGTCCTTGATTGTCGTGTTGAAAATTGTTGATAAAATTCACCTATTCTCCACTAGTTGGAGCTAAGTGATTCCCAGTTAAGCACTCAAGAGTCGAATGTGGACTTGAACATAACTCATAAAAAACAATAAAGTTAGCATTAAAAGACTATGTTGAGGTAAGTTTACTTACCTAAGTAGTGAGAGCTGCAATATGAGCTGTTGATTGAGATACAATGTTATTGTCAATGGCTATTGCCACTCCTAGCTTACTTCTCTCATTTTGCCAGTTATGTACACTAGAGGTCATCTCTTCTATCAGTGTGCTCACTTCATTATATGTCTTACCCATTAGAGCACCTCTAGCTGGAGCATTAACTAAGGACCTCAATGTCTCGTCTAGACTGAGATAGAAGATCTCAATTAGGAGATTATCTAGTAAGCCATGATGTGGGCATTTTCTGATCACCTCCTTAAATCTCTCCCATGCTTCATAAAGTGACTCACTACTAAATTTGGTAAAGTTAGTGATGTCGTTCCTTAATTTTGCAATCCTAGCTGGTAAGAAAAATCTCCTTAAGAACTTCGGTGAAAGATCTGCCTAAGTGGTGATAGACTCTTGTGGCAGTGAATGAAACCAAGTTTTAGCTTTATCCCTTAGTGAAAAGGGAAAGAGTTGTAATCTAATAACCTCATCTATCACATTGTTCATCTTCACTGTATCGCAATATATTGTAGTATTGAAGGAATCCTGCAATATGTTCGTTAGGACTTTCATTAAGATATCATCCAAACTGATTTGTCTAAACCATCTGAATAAGGGACGGCTTCAACTCAAAGTTGTTAGCCTGAATAGTAGGCCTTCTTATACTGTAGGTATTATATAATCTTACAGTGCTCACAGAACTCCTTATATCTGATTATTACCCTCATTACTTGCCATCTCTTCTATCAGTTTTCTATTCTCTCGCCTCAACTGATGTAAAGTGCGCTCTATTTCTGAATCTAGTGGTAAAATTTCAGCACTTCTACTCTTGCGCATAAAACACCTACAAAGAGAACAAAAATAACATACGTCGTCAACTGCACCTAAATTAATAATAGAACTCAAAGATTTAATGTTTCCAATCCTCGGCAATGGCGCCCAAAACTTGATTCGCTTAAAATATATATATATAAATAAATTACGAATACTCCAGCAAGTATATTAGGTCGGAATCAAGTAATATAGAGGAGGTAAGGTTGTCGATCCCTCGAGGACTAAAAAATTACTAATCCTATTCTAGTTTTTATCAATATTCAAGCAATCAAAATTAAATTAATTAATCTAATAATTACTCTAAAACTATTGAAAAAAAAAATAACTATGAAAAATCTAAAATTAAGCAATCAATTGAGAATTATGAGAAAACAGAATCCACCCTAAATTATACCAATCAAATTGTTATTTTGTTATATAGATTTATAGCAATATGGTCATTCAAGTGAAATTATTATACCTTAAAACCTAAGGATTTAAACTCTTAATTAATTAGTCAACTCCTGTATCTTCCAATTAACACTAGGCTCTAAATTACAATCATATATCTCCTGATACTATGATTGTCTAATGTCTTAAATCAATTATCCCTTAAATATCTTAGTGTATAATCAATCGCTGAACATCGCATTAATTTTTAGATAATTTCTACTAAATTCAATTAACTCTGCCTCCACATTGATTAATCAAATCAACTAAGAATTTCTAACAAACCCTATATCAACTCCCGTATCATTAGGGTTTCTAATAATTATAATCAATTGAACAATTATAATCAAAATCATAGAAATTGCAATCATGAATCATCCATATATCTCTTAATCATATAACATGAACACAATCATCATCTTACCTATCTGGAGTTTCATCAATTCCTACAAATAAATTTAACCAGCCATGGATTTGGAAACAAAAACACAAATACTAATTGAAATTGCAAAGAATAGTTCTACGACTCTCTAAGTCTAAGAAAAGTATGTTCTTTAGTCTCTAAAAAAAACCTAAAGTCTTCTAAATGGTGAAACATAAGCTATTTATAAGAAAAATTAGGGTTAACTCGTGTGACTCTCTTTTTTTCATGAAGGCTAGCGGTGTAAGTGCAAGGTTGGCTTATAGGCCGGCAGTGTACATTGTAGGCCGACTGCCTTCAATTCCAACTTGCACATGTTGATTCGGACTTCGTTTATTTGCATAAAATTCCTCTAAATCTTCATAATTCCACTCTTGAATCCTCTAATTCCTGAAATGTCCAAATGAAAATAATTAAGCATCGTTTCTTAATAATTTCTATAAAATCAATAGTAATTCTATCTTAATTTACACTTTAAAACAAGAAAAATATGCTTTTATCACATCTTAAGATACAGATTCCGAGCATCAACAAGTCTAGTAGTGTTGATGACTACTTGGACTAGGAAGACAAGCTCAAAAGGATATTCGACTTCTACGATTATAAAAGATGTTGTCCGCATTAGAGTGGCCACACTAGAATTTTCTAGATATGCGACAATGTGGTGGAAGAAGCTACAGAATATTTGCCTAAGGACCCGACATGAGGTCTGAACATGGAATGAGATAAAGAGAGTTTTGAGAAGTAGGTTTGTTGCCAAACACTACTAACAAGACACTTTCTGACTACTTTAGGACATAAGGCAAAGTAACAGATCCGTAGACAACTATGTCCGAGAGTTTCAATTGCTCATGATACAATGTGATGTCGACGAGCCTGAGACCCAAACTATAGCATGATTCATCTCTGGACTCTGAGTTGAGATTAGTAACATTATGGAACTACTGAGCCTCATAACTCTAGATGAAACCATCTGTATAGCCCAGATATTGCAAACCATAACCAAGAACAGACAAGGCCGGTCACTGAATGAGTCCGAGCTTGCAGAAAGCTCAGAAAGAGTCAATGGGGAAAGGTACGAAAGGGTGAAAGCAAGGATAAAAACAATAAGCAAAACCCATGAATAACTCCAGAGGATATGACGCACCAATGGAACTTCTGAGGACTCATGGCATAATTCAATGTGACGTACAAATTGGTCCAATGAGGTTATTCGCTACCTAACCTTGCTTAAGGGAAATTTTAAGAGTGATACTGAGAGTAAATAACAGTATTTACATAAGGAAGAACGTACTTAAAAGCGTATTGAAGATTATTTGATCTATTACGACTACAAGTATAGGGGTATTTATACCCGTAAACTAGGGCAACTTTCCCAAAAGGGAAAAGACAAAAAGGACATTTCCTAAGAGGGGGTAATGTACATGTTATTAAGGGGCAAAAATGAATATACAAGGAAAATAATCATTGCTGCTATAGATTCTACATGTGATATTATACACGTAGCGATGCAATATTAGCAAAGTTATTAAGAGATACGAACAAAAAGTACGGATGCTTGTTTGAGCAAGGATGGCTTAATCAATCCAAATTCTCTATCTTAGCTTCTTGGCAAAGATGATGCCGAGTGATTGTATGGTTCGGCACTGGAGAGTACTCATCTATTCAGCAAACCATAGAATAATGGGCTATCATACGACATGACATTAAAGATGACTCCACAAGGAAGTACTCGATCTCGATAAGGGTTAGTTGAAACATAAGGATTCAACATACCAGCCCCTCTAGTCCTTGAGCTCAACTGCGAGTTAAAGGTCCCGTAGCTTGATTCCCATCATTCCCTCCAGGTTGTTTTGGATTTGGAATCAAATCCAAATGGTGTTCACTCAGTCCTCCATCAGGGTAATATGGACTAAGGTCGGCAATGTTGAAGGTGTCAAAAACCACATAGTTCTCAAGTAGCTCCAACTTATAGGCATCGTCACTAATTTTCGGGAGGACAGGTCCTTCCACCCTTACAGATAGCTTATTCTTCCTTTTGTTCGAGAACCGCTCCTTGCTGAGGTATAGCCATACGAAGTCTCCTGGCTGAAACTATTTGGCCAACCAACCCTTGGTCTTTTCACGCATTCTCTTAGCAGCTTGGTCGAGGGGAAAATCGAGATTGAATCTATAAACCACCTCGAAGGGAGTCTGCTTGGTGGTGTCATGTACAGTTCGATTATAGGCGAATTCAACCACTAGTAGGCAAACGTCCTAATCAACCATGTTCTAGCCTACTGCTACTTAGAGTAATAACCCCAAAGTACGATTAACCACCTCTGTTTAGCCGTCGATTTAGGGGTGACATGAGGTATTGAAGAGCAATTTCGTTCCCAGTCAATGCTACAGGGTTCTCTAGAAATGGCTTAAGAACTTTGGGTCTCTGTCGAAGACTATACTTCTTGGTACGCCGTATATCCACATAACCTCTTATAAGAAAAGAGAAACAATAGCCGAAGCATCGTTGGTTTTGGTATAGGGCACGAAGTGTGCCATCTTACTGAACCGATCTATGATGACCATTACAGAATCTTTTCCTCAAGCAATTCTCAACAGTCCAAGAGCAAAGTCCATACTTTGCTCAGTCCACAGTCTCGTCAGAATAAGTAAGGGCATTACTTTCCCTTGTTCGGGTAGGCACTTGGCCTTTTTGCACACAACATGGCCTTCAACCACTCGGTGCACATCCCTTCGCATTTTCAACCAAAAGAATCGACCATTTAATAGTTCATAAGTTCTTCGTTCTTCGAAGTGTTCGGAGAGTTTGCCACTGTGGGCTTCTTTGATTAATAATTCTCGTAGGGAACAAGTCAACACACACGGTTTCCCCCCTTGGAACAGATAGCCATCCTCCACATAATACTCGTTCATTGTCTTCCCATCCACATACCACAAAATTATTGGTCCAAAGTATAGATCCTTAGAGTACTGTTCTTTGATATTCACAAAACCAAATAGTCTAATCTGCAGTTTTGATAAGAGCGCATGCTTCCTCGAAAGAGCATCTACAACTACGTTGCTCTTTCTTTGCATGTAGTTGATCATAAAATTGAATCCCTCAAGGAATTCAACCTATCTCACCTATCGCTTGGATAGTTTGGTCTGACTTCAAAGGAACCGCAATGACTTGTGATCAGTATATATGACAAATTCTCTTAGTAGTAGATAGCGCTACCACACTTGTAGTGCTCGGATTAGTGCCAAGAGTTCTTTGTCATATACGGAGTAATTTAACTGGAGTCTTCAGAGCTTCTCACTATGGAAGGCAATTGGTTGGCCTTCCTACATCAGGACAACGCCTATTCCAATGCCTAACATGTTGCACTATAGCTCAAAAATTTTGTCAAAGTTGAGGAGCACTAACATCGGGGTAGAGGTCAATGTCTTCTTTACCTCAGTGAAACTTCTCTCCTCCCTTTCTCCCCATCAGAAGTTGGTGTTTTTCTTTGTTAATTCAATAAGTGGTGCAATAAGGGTACTAAAGTTCCTGATGAACCTCTAGTAAAACAAAGCTAGTCCATTGGAAACTTCTCACATCGGCACAAGTAGCAGGGGTTGGCCATTCAACAATTACTCAAATCTTGTCATCATCAACTTGCAAGCCTCTTCCACTGACTTCATAGCCCAAGAATACCACTTCATGTTGGCAAAAACAACATTTCTTTAGGTTTTCGAATAATCTCTCGGTACAGAGAATATCTAAGATTGCTCTAATGTGTTTACAATGACTTGGCATGTCAGCACTGTAGATTAGGATGCTGTCAAAGTACACTACGACACACTTCCCGATGAGATATCTTAGCACATGGTTCATAAGTCTTATGAAGGTTTTCGAAGCATTCGAAAAGCCGAAAGGCATGACTATCTACTCGTAAAGTCCATGTCGAGTTTTGAAAGCAGTCTTCTATTCGTCTCCTGGCCTTATGCGAATTTAATGATAGCTAGACTTGAGATCAATCTTACTGAAAATTTTGGCTCCACTCAATTCATCCAACATGTCTTCTAGCCTCGAGATTGAATACCTGTATTTAATCGTGATTTTGTTCATAGCTCGGCTGTCATCACACATCCACTAAGTTCCATCCTTCTTCACACTAAAAGTGTAAGTATAGCACAAGGGTTGAGACTCTCTCTCATATATCCTCTTTCCAGTAACTCATTAACTTGACATTGAAGCTTAAAAGCTTGCTCAGGATTCAGGCGATAAGTTGGCTTGTTTAGCGGTATAACGCCAAGTATTAAGTCAATGTAATGCTCTATACCTTGGGTCGGGGGCAACCCTTCAGGTAACTGTTTTGGGAACAGGTCAATATATTCATCTAATAGTTCCTTCACCTCTTGGGGTAATTCGTCCCATCCCTTCATTTCCAATAGCTGCCTGACCAAAAGGAGGGTCAGTTCATCGGCATCAATGGTCTCTCAGAGCTCGACTCTACTCATCACCAGAGCCCTCTTTGATCCGCGAGCAAGTTTTTCTGTAACTTATGAACCTCTCTTAGCAGTACCGGATTCAACGTGATCTTCCAATTATCCTTCTCAAACATGTAGGTATTTATATAACTGTCATGGATGACTCTCCTATCAAATAGCCATAGTCTTCTTAACAACACGTAAGAAGCACACATGAGTAGTATGTCATAAAGAATCTAGTCAGAGTAATTGCTGATAGTGAACAGCAGTAGTACTTGCTAAGTAATGTGTAACGCTCCCTTGTCACTTAACCATTGCAACTTGTACAGCTTCAGATGTTCAATAGTCGACAACCTCAATTTTGAGATGAGGTCAACTGACGCTACATTGGTGCAGCTCTCGTTATCCACAATAAGGGCACAAGTCTGTTCATTCACCTTGCAAGTAATATGAAATAAGTTCTCTCTCTGCTCCTCCTCTCATGAGGGTTCCACACTCATAGTGCGTTGAATAACCATGAGTAGCCAGTCTAAGTCCTCAGCATATACATTTTCCTCGATCAACTCTTTCTCGGCAGGAACCTCTTCCTCTTCGGGTTCCTCATCCACATTATCTACGTATAACTTTGGGATATCTCCTTTAATGACCATTATCCTTCGGTTCGGGCACTAAGCAGCCGTATGTTTGAACCCCTAGCACTTGAAGCATTTGATCTAACTGGTGTTCTTACTAGACCCTTGCCTCTTCTCATACGTTCAGGTTGGCACTACATCTTCGAATCGGCTTTTCTACTTGGCTCTAACATCGATCCTACTTCTTAGCTTAGTACTCGGTAATGTCTGGTGACTTGCCTATCCAGGTCGGCTAATCGACACTCTGGTAGCTACTCGGCTTCTTCTTTACCTCTCTACCCACTAGACAAGTCTAACAACTTCATCCATTATGTCAAATTGTTAGAGTTCCACAATGTCTCGGATGTCTCCTCTCAACCAAGTGACAAACCTTGAAACTATTTGAGCAGGTGGTTCCTCCACTTCGCATCTTATCATAAGCATTTAGAATTCTTGAACATATTCATCAACAATTTAGCCTACTTGTCTCAACTCCTAAAGCCGTGTAAAAGTATCTTAGAGATATGTTTCCGATACGAATTTGTTTCTAAGCACCCTCTTCATCTCAGGCCAAGTATTAATCTCCCAGTACCACTCTCTTCTTCTCATAACCTGAAAATTCTTCCACCACATGGCGACATATCCAGAAAATTCTACAGTAGTAGTCCTCATTTTCTCGTAATCCTTATACTGGTAATAATTAAACATACGCTCCACCTTCTCTTCCCAATCCAAATACTCGTTAACATTCCCAAATCCATTGAAACTCAGAATCCGAAGCTTCACATAGTCAAATGCTCTAGGGACTCATACATGCTCCTCTTCAAAATACTCTTCTTCCTCCTCATCAAGCTCTCTTAGGTCTATCCTTCGCTTTACTCGTCCGCTAACTCCTCCACCTCGAAATGGTCGAGCTAGGTTCTAACCTCTAACAGGTTAAGCAGCTTATGGAGTGTTTTGCACGACCTCAATGGGTCAACAAAACAGTACATGAACAGCTCAGGTCAAATCTACTAGAAGGTTAGCTATCTCATCAAGTCTCTTGTCAGTGTTTTTGGGAGTTTCTTGAGACTGACACCCATGGTGGACAACTCCACTATCATCACTGGTACCAACATTCATATTTGGGTCTGTCATTTTTCCTCACATATTCAAAATTTAAACAAACACTTCAGAAAGTGAACAACCAATAACACTGCAGTCAAATGAACTTAATAACTGGCTCTATTTTACAAAGGCAAAATAGAGCATAACAGAAATCTGAGAAGAGTTAACTATAGTTCATACAAAACCTTTGCTCTAATATCAAGATGTTGCGAACCGTAACCAAAAACAAACAAGGCTAGTCACTGAATGGGTCCAAGATTATAGAAAGCTCGAAAAGAGTCAATGGGGAAACGTACGAAAGGGTGAAAGCAATGATGAAAACAGTAAGCAAAACCTACAAACAGTTCCAAAAGATATGATGCACTAGTAGAACTTCTAAGGACTCATGATACAATTCGATGTGGCACGTGAATTAGTCCAGTGAGATTACTCACCATCTAACCTTGTTTAAGAAAAAGGATAAAAGTGATACCAAGAGTAAACAACAGTGTTTACGCAAGGAAAAAGGTACTTAAAAGCGTATTAAAGATTATCTGATCTGTTACAACTATATATATAAGGGTATTTATACCCGCAAACTAGGGCAACTTGTCCAAAAGGGAAAAGCCAAAAAGGACATTTTCTAAGGGGGAGGCAATGTACATGTTATAAAGGGGCAAAAATAAATATACAAGGAAAATAATCATTGGTGCTACAGATTCTATATGTTATACTGTACACGTGGCGATGCGGCATTGGTAAGGTCATTAGGAGACGCGAACAAAAAGTACAGACAAATGGGCTTGTCCGAGTAAGGATGGCTTAATCAATTCGAATTCTCTCTCTTGACTTCTCGATAAAGATGATGCCGAGTAATTGTATGGCTTAGCACTGGAGAATACTCATCTACTCAGCAAACCATAGAATAATGGGTTGTCATATAGCACGGCATTAAAGGTGATTTAGCAAGGAAGTACTCAATCTCGACAAGGGTTAGTTAGAACATAAAGATTCGACGTACCAGCCCATCTAGTGTTCAGGCTCGGCTGCAAGTCAGGGTTCCCATAGCTTGATTCCCATCACTAGAGAGTTGAAAGGCAACAGTGGAACCAAGTTAGCCGAATGCCGAATAACCGAACATTGATGCCAAATAGGAGTGGCCTGCCAAGTCGACTAAGGAATGATAAAGCATCCAACAGTTCTGAGGTGGAACGTTGAGGTCACACACCTAGTCAACTAGATGAAGGCCGAGGCAAGAGCAAGATCGAGGAGCTTGAGATCCAAAGAGACCAAGGTTAAAGTTTAGGGAGGAAAACCCGAAAAAATCAAATGTTTTAAATGCCTTGGTTTTAGACATGTGGCTAATTAGTGTCCGAACCACTGAGTTATGACCATAAAGGGAGATAAGCCCTAATTTAAAGTAGCAAATGTGAGTAAATGAGAGGAAGAAGTGGTAACTGATCAGATGTTAGAAGAATTTTAGGAACACTTTGATGCCAAGATACCTCCTAAAGGCAGAGCCGAATATTGCTTTGTTGTTCGACGATCTCTCGGTACTTTTTTAGCTAATGAGAATGAGCAAAGAGAAAACCTCTTTTATACGAATTGCTAGGTGAATGACAAGCTATGTGCCATGATCATTGACAGAGGGAGTTATACCAACATCATTGCACAAAGGGTAGTTAAGGCCATGAAATTCCCAACTCTTCCACACCCCAAGCCATACAAGATTCACTAGCTAAATAAGAAAAGAGGACTATAAGTCTTCGAGCAAGTCAGAGTGCCAATTACCATTGGTGATAGGTACAAGGACGAGGTGCTATGTGATGTCCTTCCAATGTGTGCATCTCACATATTACTTAACCAACCATGGCTATTTGACTTAAGAGTGTTACATAATGGGTATAGAAACACCTACATGTTTCAAAAGGATGGGAAGAAAATTATATTGATACCTATGAGTCCTAAAGAAGTGCAAAAAGCCCAAGAAAAGGTTACTAGATCTCTACAACGGAAGTCCTTGGTGATTTCCCGAGCTCAATTTGCACAAGAAATCAAGGCCGAGGACTATGTGCTCCCTTTAGTCAAGAGATTCTTAGAAGTTAGAGAGGTCATGAACTTACCTATTGAAGTGTAGCAGCTACTTCAAGAATTTACCGACCTCTTCCCTAACAAGACATCGAAAGGTCTACCTCCCTTGAGAAGAATTGAGCATTGCATCGACCCCCAACCATGGGCCACCTTACCAAACCGACCTACTTACAGGCTTAATCTAGAGTAGGTAGCTAAATTGAAGAAGTAGGTGGATGAGTTAATAGATCGTGGATATGTTCATGAGAGAATAAGTCCTTATGTTATACCCGCTGTACTCATGCCCAAAAAGGATGGAACATGGAAAATGTGCATTGGCAACCGAGCTATCAATAAGATCACTATCAAACATCAATACCCGATCCCACAGCTTGATGATATGCTTGACGAGTTACACGACGCCTGTATCTTTTCTAAGATTGACCTGAAGAGCAGCTACCACCAGATACGGATGAGACCAAAGGATAAATGGAAGACGGCCTTCAATATAAGGGATGGTCTGTTCGAATCGTTGGTGATGCCATTCGGACTAACTAATGCACCGAGTACATTTATGTGGCTGATGAATAATGCATTAAGATCGTTGATCAGCAAATGTGTTGTGGTTTATTTTGATGATATTCTAGTCTACAGTGCCAACCTCTTCATACATGTTGAACTTTGAGATTGGTGTTTAACGTACTCCATACCGAGAAATTATTCAACAACTTGAAGAAATGCACTTTCTATCAAAGCGAGGTTGTGCTCCTCGAATATGTCGTTTCAGGGAATGGAGTTCAAGTTGATGAGGACAAAGTCAGAGCTATTAATGAGTGGCTTACGTTGACTAATACTACTGAAGTCAGAAGCTTCCATAGTCTAGCCTCGTTCTATTGGAGATTTATCTGAAACTTTAGCTTCATAACTGCACCATTGACTGAATTGACCAAGAAGAACGTTGAGTTTAGATGAACATAAAAGGCTCAAAGGAGTTTTGAAGACGTGAAGACTAAACTGACGTCTGCTCCAGTACTCACCCTGTCCGATTTCGAGAAGGTTTTTGAAGTTGAATGTGCTGCATCTGGTGTTGCCATTAGTGTTGTCCTTATGCAGGAGCACCGATCCATTGCTTAATTCAACGAAAAACTCCAAGGTGCTACCCTAAATTACTCAGCTTATGAAAAAGGAATTCTATGCCCTCGTTCGAACACTCCAAAATTGGCAGCATTATCTATTGTCGAGAAAATTTATCATCTATTCAGATCATTAATCTCTTAAGTATCTTCGCGAGCAACAGAACCTTTCTCGGTGTCACGCCAAGTGGGTTGAGTTCTTAGAGACCTTTTGTTATGTCATTAGATATAAGAAGGGAAGCACCAACACAATAGCTGACGTATTTTCTCACCGTCATACCCTTATCACAACATTGTAAGCTAAGGTGCTCGAATTTGGCACTTTACCTTATCAGTATGAGCATGACCCACATTTTGGACCCTTAGTAGCCAAGTGCAATGCTAGAGGAGCTACAAAAGGGTTCTACTTGAGTGAGGGGTTCTTGATGAAGGGCAAGCAAATTTGTATGCCGAGTGGTTCTACAAGGGAGCTACTGGTCCGAGAGGCTTGTACTGGGGGTTTGGCCGGCCATTTTGGGGAAAAGAGGACGATTGAGATATTGAAGGAGCACTTTTACTGGCCTAGGATGATGAAGAATGTGTACTGAATACTTAAGAGATGCAAGGTGTATAAGTATGCAAAAGAGAGGAGAGAGCCCTATGGAGAATATATTCCCCTACCAATTCCCTAACAACTGTAGACTGATCTAAGCATGGATTTCATGCTCGACCTTCCCCATACGCCGAAAAGACACAATTCAATCATGGTAGTGGTCAATCGATTCAGGAAGATGGGCTACTTTATCCCCTACCACAAAACTAACGATGCTTTATTATAAGTATGCAAAAGAGAAGAGAGAGCCCTATGGAGAATATATAACTCTACCAATTCCTTAACAACCGTGGACCAATCTAAGCATAAATTTCATGCTTGACCTTCCCTACACACCAAGAAGACACAATTCAATCATGGTGGTTGTCAATCAGTTCAACAAGATAAGCCACTTCATTCCCTACCATAGAACTAACGATGCTTTATTTATCGCTAATCTCTTTTTGCAAAAAATTGTATGACTACATGGAGTGCTGAGAAGTATTGTGTCCGACCATGATTCAAAATTTAGGAGCTTCTTTTGGAAGACCCTATAGAGGAAACTCGTCACTAAGCTCCTGTTCAATACCTCTTGCTACCCCCAAACAAACGACCAAATTGAAGTAGTTAATAGAACCGTTAGTAATCTCTTACACGCCACTATTGGAAAGAACTCTCATGACAGAGATTTTTGCCTGCTCATCATTGAATTTGCCTACAATCATTCAATTCACAGCTCAACCGGAACATCACCATTTAAGGTTATCTATGGACTTAACCTGAACCTACCCTAGAATTTAATTAACAGCTCGACTACATATGGGGAAAGCCAATCCAACCTATAGCATTCTAAGGAGTTCCAAAGATTACATCGGAAGATTGCTAAGCAATTGGCCAAAACTATAGCCCGATAGAAGGAAGTAGGAAATTGTAGAAGGAGGCGAGTCGTTTATACCTTTGGGGACATTGTCTACGTCCATCTTAGTGAAGAACGCTTCCCTAGTAAAAGGATCAACAAATTATTTCCCAAAACAAATAGACCCTATAAAATCCTAAGGCGCATTAATGATAATGCCTATGAGATTAAGCTACTTGAAGGTTTCAGCATGTCTACCTCCTTCAACGTCGTTGATTTGACTCCTTATGTGCTCGATAATGACGAAGACCAAGATTTGAGGACAAATCTTCAACAACCTTAGGGAATTGATAAACTACCGACCAACAGTCCCATTACTCTCGCATGGCTCCGAGGACTCCATTCCCTCACCCGAAGAATTTGCTCTTGGCAACCAACTAATAACAAGAAAGTTTACACCGAAGGAATGTAGTTGAACTCTTTAAGCTCCTCTCATTGTCATACGTTGATCCATACACTCACTAGTGATAATGTCGACCATTCCTTTACCAAAGACCCTATGCCAAGTAATTCAACTAACTGTTGCTGAGAAGTTTTTGCCGAGTGATGAGAGACTCACTTAAACAACTGAGTAGTTTTCTCTTGGCATACCACCATCTCTCTCGTCCCGACCCCTTTATTGCCACAATATCTTGATCTCTCTCGCCTACTGTGCTCAGAGAATATTTGTATCGGACCAATGTTGCATTACCAACTGTCTACTTCGTCTGATATTGTATTACTTTTCCATTTTTGCCTTTTGTCATTTTTTACTCTTTTTTGTATGTACTAGAAATCCTCTTTTTGCATATACTTTTTTGTAATTTCTTTATTTGTAATATTGGCCTAGGGACTTACTATAAATAGTCACTTTCTCTTGTAAGCCAAATAACTTACATTTAATACTAAATATTCTGTTTTTATGAGACAACCTTCTCCAAGTCCATCTTTCATACACTCTTATCTAATCTTATCGAGTTGCTCAAGATTAGTTGCGGGTGGACCTTGACATCAACTTGTGCGTCATATCAAGTGAGGTTTTAAGTCATGTTGTATTCGTTGGTAAGTCACATCCTCTAAACAGCTTCATATCAGCTACTTTTGTTTATCTATAGACCATTTCCTTCTAATTTTTTTCGATATTTCAGAAGACCCATTTTAGTCAGATTTGTCACGGTAAGTTTTAGTGATAACTAAGCTCCTCAGCACACCAGCTCATCTTTCGTATTTCTTTTCCAAGTTGGGCTTTCAAATGGCTCTAACTTGAAAGCTACGGTTGTATATTAGCTTTTTCAATTATTATAGTTAGTTTAGCTAGATGGCTCCCATATAAATAGCCAACAAGTAGACTTAATATTACAAATACACACAGTTTACATAACAAAGCAATTCTCTCTTCCAATCTAATTACTCTTTCAAACACTCTATTTGCCATTACAATAGCTATACAACTGCAACATTATTGATAAGATGTCCCCTAGTAATTGAAATAAATAGTGATCAAATTACTTATGCTTCGTATTAAAGACTAAAAACTCATATACACTAAGTCAAATTTATTCTAAATATTTTTTACATCATATTCAAAACAAAATAATATACATTATTAATATATTGGTAGTAGTTATTTTCTGTAAAATCTATCAAATCGAAATTGACACATTAAAAAGGACTTTAAGTAGTTACCTTACTAATAGCAATGTTCTCTAAAAGACATATCCGATAAACGTGCTGAGAAACAAATTTACTTCTAAGAGCTTATTTATGTTTAATATATATTCTCATATTAAGCACTTCAAGGTGCTTAGAAGCACTGGTACCACATCCAGGTACCTTATCTGGATATGGTATTGATGCTTAGAATTTTTTTATTTGTCTAACATCTAACAATGTCCAACTTCTCATCTTTGTTTCAACCAAATATGGCCATTGAAGAAAAACACAACCATTCACCGTGGTTCAAATTTTTTTTTTTTTGTAATAAATAAATATTATTATAACAATATATAATAAATAATTAAATTAATTATTTTTGGGTGATGGTACATAGTATGAAATTTTTGCCAAATTCATAAGCCAATCAAAATCACAATGTGACAATTGTGGCACAATTGTTAATTGGCAAGTAAAATTCATCCATGTAAGTGTTAATATACTTTCCAAAGTGTTGGGCTTGATATTCGGAGCCTAAAGTTCAACAAAACTAACATTTTCCATTATACATACTTAAAAAATCTTTGATGAATATTTGAAATGTTGGTTTAATAATTATGATAATATGGGCCTCTAAAATTTTTTAAAAATTATTAAGTAATTTTATTAAAATGGCCATTAATAAAGTAAATATTTATTTAAAAAGTAATTGCTTAGATACTAATGTGATATATAAATAGCACTCTAAACACCGCATTTATAAATGTACTATAATATTATTGATTTCACATACCACAGTACCATCCTAATGGCATCTATACCTATGGAAGGATCCAATTTGGCTCTTGAACTGAACTAGAATTAGCCAGATGGTTCATGGAACCAATCTGGACTCGTGAGTCACAGGTCGAGACTGTAGCATGATCCATCGAGCTTAGTCAATCAATACGGTTCAATGTGCTAGCCACACACCCCACACCACTCCCCCTACCACACCTCCCCCCCCCTGCAGTCACCGT